>JAHRHJ020000320.1:0-83410 GCA_019776745.2 Taxus chinensis | reverse complement strand
ATTCAAAAATATTGATCAGGGACCACCAATCCAAACAAGTGTACGATTACCCTAGTGGATCATAGACCAAGCCTTTGTAGAGCAGTTTGCATCGTCGCTCTTGCCTCGAGTCACGGAGAAGAGCGAGGCCCCTATGCCTCCTTTTCTCTTCCACCTACCATATACGACTAGTTTCAAATAGTCTACTATTCCAACACCGCAGTTACCTCGGTATTCCACAACCTACTTCTGAGAGTCTTCTGCCCTGGCTATAATGAATGCGCCTTTGCACACCTGCATAATACTGTTAATTCATCTATGCCCCTTTCATGTGTCCCAGGTAAGTACCTCTCATGAGCCAACCCTCGAATAGCCAGCTTGGCTCCTACTCTCGTCCTCTAGGGGGTCTTCTTCCAATATTCAAGCAACTATGACCTTCGCCCAGAAGGGAAAAAGCAGGAAAAAGGAAAGAAGCAAAACCCCGGAAAGGAGAGGAGAAGAGGAAAGCCCCCACTCCCTTGCGCCACCCGCCTACCCTTCAGTTTGGTCCCAACATGTCCATCCAACCACCCCATGTTCCTCAATCTGTCACGATCCAATCAACAAACATAAGAGTCCCACAATCACAGGATCCACCCGTCTCCACCTTCATTTTCTTCAATCACTTATATCTCACAGCATGCCTATACGCAAGCCACCTCACAGCAAATACCCACCGGTGTCACCCAGAAACACCTGGTTATTCCTCTATCAGCCTATCCATCAATAGATGAATCCTCCATTGACACCACAACAAAACATCCACCACTTACTTCTTTATGTAGGACATACCACTGTACCTCCTCCTCAATTTGACGTGTTCAAATTCTCTTCAAGAAAATCGGCAAATCTTGGAAGCCTCCAAAAAAGGGGCTGTCCTTCATACTCCTTGAAGAAGTGTGTGATGAAACCAATTCACCCTCAGTAGTTGCAAGCCTTATCCTCCCCAATGGGAACTTCCTAATTTTCAAAATTTCATTAATCGGGAAGACCTCAACAAACATTGCGAGCCATTCAAAAACGCTTGCGACCTAATAGTCCAAGATCAGGACTTATGCTCAGTACCTTCCTATATCTCTAGAAGGGACCTGCGTAGACTGGACAATAACATTCCCTGTTTTCTTTCTCTCAATTGGCCCAAATTTGTGGAAAACTTTTCAATAAATATCGGCAATAAGATCTCGGATCACAGATCTTTATAAACATTCGCCAATTCGTGATGAGTCTATTGCAGACTTTGTCGCCGTGGAGAGGGATAATCAACCAATTGTCTTTCTCCCTTCCTCAATCCCAACAAATCGAGTTGTTACTCGATATTGTGCTAATCACATTTTCTTCTTACTTAAGGATCCAAACTTTCATAACCTTTGAAGAAGCCTCACAGATGGCACGCAAAACTTGCCTCTCGCGTGCCATGGGCAAGGAAGCTAAAACTTCGCTCTTAAATCTAAACCAGATTTTTCTCGGTTTACCAAAAACCAAATTCTCACCTTCAAGGACAAAAATCAAGGGGATCCACCAACGCTATCGTACTAAAAGCATCCGAGCCGACAATATTCTAAATACAAAACACCACGAAGAGACATCTCATCCTCTCGAAAAGGGACTTCATCATCTCGATCCTTCGCTCCATTGGGGGAATCATATGCTCTATCTTCGAAAAAATGTGGGAAGTTCGAATGATCGAAACTTCCCCCATTAGTGATGTTTGATGAAGCCGAAACGCCCATTCTGGGTATAGGGAAAATGATTTCTGTCCTTTCATAGAACCTAAGGTCATGGACATCGAACGAGGTTGTCAGACTTTCAAAAATCTGTCCAGGAAATTCATTGATAAAGGCGAGCTCATTCTGGATAACCCAAATGCTCCCCACATCAGGCGTGATGTTTTTAACACCCTTTTCCAATCCTGCCGCCGAACCATAATGTCCAGAGTCTCAAAAACCAAAACACTTCATACCATCAAACTTCATCTTACAGAAGAATCTTCTTCCGAAAACCAAGCCATCTGACAAAAACATCAAATCGAATCAGAACCTCCCTTCACTTCATCTTATCACTGGAGTTCCATTATCTTCAGAGGCCCGTTTCTTTGAATATTCTACATACTGAGCACGGAGTCTTCTTTTCCACGCCTTGTCTAACCACCATCCCATACCCGAGGGACAGCTGTCTCCATCTGTCTCATCATCAGACATTCTTTCAATACTCAAGGCAAGTACATCCCTTCGAGTTTCCACTACAGCAATCCACTTCTATTGCTCCATTCCCGCTGCAACTATGTACTTGGTAACGTACCTATAATTGTGCGCCGACTTCGACGGAAGGCGTCTTCGATTTTGACCCTTCCTATCTCTTTTCACAGTAGTTTCACCCATGGTTATGCATTCAAAAAGTAGTCCTTTCGCAGGGAACTGATTCTTCATCACCCCATTATTACCTTCACCAATGTTACTTGCCTATTAAGGAAAAAATCAAAAGAAGAGAGTAGCACCAACACGATACACTTGGTTCCGGAAACCTAAACCGAGACAACCAAACATCTAACATTACACCATCAGTAACCTCCCACCTGCTTCCTCCGAAAATATTACAATCACTTATGCCGTTTGAAGTTGTTCACCATCCCTGAAAAAGGAAAGCCCATATTTCGGACCATCAGACTCTTGGTGCTCTTCCCAAAAATCTCTCTCTATGCCTCTAAACGATTGGGATTCCCGCTGAGGAAGGAGTTTCTTCACACATTACAAAGCATCGTCTTCTTCTACAACACATTCTTAACAATACCCCGAAAAATAGACTTACCTACTAAAAAGCGTCACCTTCTTCTATAGGATCCTCATCTTCATTAACAAAAAACCAAGGAACCCCTGTTCCCCCGATTACACCTACTTTGGGAGCTTCTTCCTCTCTCAACCGACATTATCAAATCATCAGTAATTCGACCCAAGCAACCCCCTCCTTTTGTCTCACAGACCGCAAAATGTCACATCCATCATCTTCAAAATCTATTTTAGGGGCGTCCTCCTCACCAAATCAATCATGTCTCACTTACTCCATCTCAATTGCCCAAGGAGTGGCCCTCAAATGTCCCAAACAAATAAGAGGATTCCTAAAAAAGATGTTTAAACCTAACATGCAAGTTCTTTTCTTTTACCCTCGGCAGTCGGTTTTAATGTAAAAGAACCACATATCATCTTTATCCCCTCTTCGTTTCTACCGGATCTATTACCTAAATCCTTCATCAACTATCCCAATCTTCATCCATACCCTTCCTCCGATTAAAACCTTATAACCCTAAAGGCGTTAAAACTACTGTTTAAACTCTGATCTGATTGGCTTACCAAACGTACCCGGGTCATGAACCGGGGATGTAAAGCTCTTAAAGCCGTTGTCCAGAACCTTCTGGAAGAAAGTGACCTTTTGCTGGAGGAGGAGGAACAGGTTACCTCCTGTCATCTTAGCCCCATCGAGCTCAACAATCCACTCATACCTCTGGTGGTCCCACTCCACTTGATTTTCCACCTTCCCAATTGAACACAATCCATATCGCCACTCGAACCGCAACACTATGATACCCCATCTTCATCTTCAGCATCTCGACCACAGGTTTGTCCAGTTCTGCAGCCCCTGAAAGGCGTTTCTCCTTCCTCATCAGCCCCACGACCCAGGGTCTCTATTCGTGCTACACCTCGGGGGGGGGGGGCTCAAGTTCCCGTGTTTGTTGAGGATAGTTTATGAAACAACTTTACCCCGGCTCGTCAAAATGTCTCTTCTTGACCTCATCCAATCCTCTCCACAACATCGCCAAGCTTGATTGATAATCTGCTCGCATCGCATGAATTCGGCATGAGCCCTACCCCTTCGAGTGGGTTGTTGGATTGAATAGACCATCACCACCATTTCTTTTGAAGATTCGGATTCCTCCTCTTCTTCAGGACCTGGAGGCTCCCCTCTTTATCACAGTCCAAATCAATACCCTACCTTAAACGTGTTATTATCGATGTGAGCTGCACTCAACATCATCTCCTTTCACACGTTTGAGGCAACTTAAGTTACCAAGAATGTGGTGTATCCCCTCCTTTCGCCCTTCGATCAGTTACCGACATCGAGCAGTCCTCTAGGAACTTTGGTCTTACCATTTGAAGTAGGTAAGACGCTGCTTCATGACTCTTCTACCTCGTCAAAGGAAATTCCCACTATAATATGATCTTCGGCGCTCCTGGATTCGCGCATGCATTGTGTCCCACCACCCTCCATCGATGCCTTAAAATATCATTAGGGCAAAATTATACTCATCCGGAGATCCTTTTCCTTTCGCACAATGCGACATTACCACAAGGTCTGCCCCTCAAAGGAAATGGCATTTGTTCTCCTGACGGGCCTATCTTCTTCCTACCTGCAACCAAACTAACCGGATTTACAAAATCTGAAGAGACATTGCGCGTTTCTCACTAGGATAGAGCTCCCCGTTTCTTTCGATGCCCATCTCAAAAACCTAATGAGTATGTAGACAGAACAAAAAAACACTAAATATCAACCAGGTCTTGGTCGATCGTCCAATTGGTTCCTGCACAAATCAACAGACTAATTTCATCTCATGGTGGTCTTGATACGGCCCACTATCGCCACAGCTTCGCCTCCTAAGACCAAACCTACTTAAAAGGGTTTGATTACTACAGAAACTCCCCGTTTGCAAAAACGTATCTTATCGATGCGCGTGGAAAGGTTTTGGGCCTGGGAAAATATGCCCCGGTATACATGACCTCAAAGTCAATTCCTACTTCCTGCCACACAGAAGAGAAATTTGGTTTAGTGTTTACACCCGTTCAAAAGCCACCGTCACTATTTCTTGATGAGCTTTCCTACGGAAGAAACCTCTTCCCCCACTAAATCACGAAGCATACTTGATGTGGACGATGACATTTCAATCCCACCTAACTTTTTGTTTTGCTCATCCATTTCCTTAGGGCGTTAGTCTATGAGACTAACAATCGGTCCGTTCTTCTATCCCATTTAATTCTCCGGCAATCGTGGAGACGATTCTCCCACTATGCAACACTATACACTGGGGGCGGATGGGATGATGATTCTGTACTAAACTATGTTGGGGGCAGAGGATCATATCTCCCCAAAACTATCACCTTCTGACACATTACCCTTCTAACGATTTGGGCCACTATTCAGACCTTAATATAGGAACTTTTGAAGACCTGTATCATTAGGTGTCCCTCCCTTAATCCACAGGAGTTAGGGTTTACCAATTTTCTTTCCCAAACATCGTCAAGCCTTTGCTTGTCAACGAAGATATGCCACGGCTCGATCTTGAATTGTGGTCCACAATATCGTACTTCTTCCCAATTCAACACAAGTTACGCAAAAATTACGTACAATGCACCCTAGAGTGCCGTCTGTTAAAGAAGACTTACAGCCTTGCTTGGCTAACTTCATCCAACACCTCGATATCACACAAGGGGTTGTCCAATGTGGGTACCAGTAAAAGGCTACTGGGAGAATTCGAATTTGTACGACCTTCCGGGATCTTATATCCTTGCCTGTCCAAAAAAGCTGATTTTCCTCTACATAATACGACCAACTCATAGAGTTAACGGTCGGGTCATGAGCTGCTTTCTCTTATGGATGGTTTCTTGGGTAAATCAAATCCTCATCACCCCAGAAGAACAACATAAGACGGCCTTCATAACTCCTTGGCGGACCTTTTGCTATCGTTCATGCCTGTTTGGTCTTAAGAACGAGAGAGCAACCTATCAACGAAGAAAGAGCAAGGACCGACATCTTTCCTGATCTCTTGCACACAAACATGTGGAGATTATGTGACGATCTCCTCGGCAAGTTCCAAAACGTCGTCAGGATCATATTTTCATCTGCACCATCTTTGGAGGGCTTATACGCTTTTTCTTATCTAAATCCATCCATCTAAGTGCGTGTTTGGCATTCTCACTGGTAAACTTTTAGGTTTTATCATTTCCATTAGGGGTATTGAAGTGGACCCCGCAAAAATAAAGGCTATCCTTGAGATGCCTCCCCCTTCTAACTTAAAGCAACTCCGCAGTCTCCAAGGACGTCTTCAGTCAGTGCGTCGTTTTATCTCCCAATTGTTGGACCGTTGTCAACCTTTTCACCATCTCCTCCGTAAGAATGTTCATTTTGAATGGGATGAGCATTGCCAAAAGGCCTTTGATGATCTCAAATCTTATCTTCTTTCTCCACCTGTGCTTACACCTCCACGCGAGGGGGAGCCTTTCTATCTTTATATCTCTGTGACTGACCATGCTCTGGGAGCCATGATTTCGCATCGTGACACTTGTGGTAAAGAACAAGCTGTCTATTACATCAGTCGTACCCTCCATGAGTATGAGACACGTTACTCCGAAGTTGAAAAACTATGTTGTGCTCTCTTCTTCGCAACTTCTAAGCTTCGTCATTACCTCCTTAATCACAAAACTTACATTGTCACAAGTGTCAATCCACTTCAGATGATTCATGCAAAGCCTTATCACAATGATCGTATCACTCGTTGGCTTATGCTCATGACAGAATTTGACCTCGAGTTTATCCCGCAAAATTCTATCAAGGGTCAGGTTATTGCAAATCAATTAGCTGATGCTCCTCTTCCGGACACTCAAGACCCCCCTGCTCAATTCCCCGATGAAAATATCCAACAAATTGATTTTGGTCTATCTCCATTTAAAGTAAAGCTCTTCTTTGATGGATCCAAATGCCAACAAGGGGGAGGTGCGGGTTTGTGATGATTCCTCCTTGGGGTACACCTATCCCAGTCGCACACAAATTGAACTTTGAGTGCACCAATAATATGGCTGAATACGAAGCTCTTGTCTTAGGTCTTCAAAATGCCATTAATCTCGGCGCTCGTCATATTGACATCTTCGGTGATTCTGAACTCATCGTTAATCAAGTCACGAGCGTCTATCAATGCAAAAATGATATCCTTCAAAAATATCGTGATATCGTTCTCGTTCAACTCCAATCTTTTGATAAGTTCACTATCCAAGCTATTCCTTGCACTGCAAATCGATTCGCAGATACAATGGCCTCATTAGCCTCACTTATCCCTCCTTTTACCGAAGACTCGCATCTTTATGTGGCTATGCAACGATTAGATCAACCATCTCATCTTGAGCAACTAACTTTGATCAATGTTGTCACAACCCATACTCAGGATGAGTGGTATCAACAGATAGTTGATTATCTATCTCATTCGGTGCTTCCTCCAGATCTGACTTCCAATGGTAGAAGGTCTTTTATCCAACGCGCCAATCGCTATACTATTCTAGGCAGCCTTCTTTACAAACGCGGCTTTGATGGTATTTTGCTTCGGTGCCTCAAAACCCGTGAATCATCTAAAGCCATCCAGGAGGTCCATGACGGTATCTGTGGTGGACATTTTAATGGCTTAGCTGTAGCCAAGCGCATTTTACGTTTGGGATATTATTGGCCTTCTCTTAATCGAGATTGTTGTGAATACACTAAGAAATGTGTCAAGTGTCAGCAACATTCCAATCTCACACACATCCCTAGTCAAGCTTTGCAACCTGCGGCGGATTTGTGGCCTTTTTCGCAGTGGGGTCTTGATCTTATTGGTCTCATCAATCCCCGTTCTTCACAGCGTCATCATTCTATCATTACTGCCACTGAGTACTTTACTAAGTGGGTAGAAGCTATCCCTCTTTCTTCAACAAAGGCTAAACCCATAGTTGATTTCGTCTATCAACACATCATTTGTCGCTTTGGCATTCCACATAAGCTCATCACAGATAATGGTAAGTCTTTCAAGAATGCTGATTTGCAGAATCTCTGCAACGATTTCAACATCAAGCTCAGTTTTTCTTCTCCATACTATCCTCAAGCTAATGGTCAGGCCGAAGCGTCTAATAAAACTTTTCGTAATATCCTTGCAAAGATAACTAGTCGAGCTGGTAGGGATTGGCATTTACATATCCCTTTTGCTCTCTGGGCTTATCGGACTAGCATTCATACCCCTACTGGTGCTACTCCATTCTCTCTCATCTATGGGTCTAAGGCTGTCCTTCCTTTGGAAGTCCAAATCCCATCTCTCCGTGTTTCTCTCAGAGAATTTGTCTCCGATGAGGATTATCGTCAAAATCGTCTAGCACAACTTGAATTATTAGATGAGCGGTGTCTCAACGCTCTTGAGCATCATCAGGTCTATCTTGAACGTGTCAAGCGTGCTTATAACAAGCACTTGCAACACTGTGACTTCAAAATTGGTGACCTTGTTCTTAAGGAAAATCAAAATGTCACTACACTCGAAAGAAGTCAGCGGGGTAAGTTTGCTCCCAACTGGATGGGCCCGTACATTATCACTCATAAATACGGGTCTGGGGCTTATCGTTTATCTTCCATGGATGGTATACCTGAAGCGGAACCTCTTAATGCTTTGCATTTACGGCCCTTCTACTATTAAAATCTATCTTACACAAATCTAGTCGCAACACAGATCTTTCATCCGTCCTAATAACCAGTCATCTACTTTCGTGGTGATTCGAAATTGTGTGGTTCTCCACCTATTGCCTCGTTTACCTTAAATATGAGTATCGCGGCTCTACTCATTGCACGTTTCTTTTGGATATGTTCCTCCTCATAGTAGGAATACCTTAATCACCACTTCATCCATCCCAGTAACTTATCTTAATCGGATCTACTCGGGGCATGAGTGCATGTTCTTCTATGTTCTCTTCCCCTCCATCTGATCTATCTAGGTCTAAACTCAGCTTCTTCCAAGAAGAGTTTCAAAAAAAAAGAAAAAAAAAAAAGAAATATGCTATCCAAAAGATAGACTGATCCCTTGAAGGACAGCTATCCATACATTATCAAGTGAATCAAAAAGAAAATAGATCATGCCCTTGAAGGATGGATATTATCAAAAATTCTAAAAATATAGACCATACCCTCGAAGGATGGCTATCATTAAAATTCAAAATACAGACCGCTCCCTTGAAGGACGGCTGTTCCTCAAAGAAATATTCAAGGCTTCTTGATTAGTCTTTTTTAATCAGTTTATACACTTTTTTAGCATCACTGAAAGACTTCCCGTATCGATCAGTCTTTCCATATCAAGCAAACTTCCCGCATTGATCAGTTTGCTTTTCTGCCAAAATCATGAAGCTGAGATTTAAGACCTTTTGTCGATCATATGGAGAATCCTATTTTCCTACTATGGACATGTATTCTGTCCCTTGTAAATTCTGACAAGATACTTACTTTTCTTTCCGTTTCTATCCTAGATCTGGTTTGCGACTAGTTAGTGTCAGGTTTATTTTAATCTTATATAGGGCCTTGTATGCTTGCTCTTTCGGTTTCCTATCTGGATTTTATCTATGGTCGGTTGGAAGTCCGACTTATCTCTTTTTTTTCTTATCCGAGTATCTTCTCTTCTAAGTCAAGGTTGTTTCCATTTACATCTTTGGCTCTTGCAAAGAGTATTCCCCATTTCTTTGTCTTGCATCTAGTTAAATTGACATTTCACATGTTAATTCAATCAAAATTTATCTTCTATCTAAATTCATCTTATCTATCAAAACATCTATCTGTATTCATTTCTCATTAAAATTACATCCATACATCAAACACATCTATCTATCTATCCATCAAAATATCGAAAAATATGTACATCCAAGGTACATTACATCTACCTATATCTATCTACATTACATCTATAGGTACATTACATCTATCTATATCTAATCCATACATCAAACACATCCATCTATCTATCCATCAAAATGTACATCCAAGGTACATTACATCTATCTATATCTAATCCATACATCAAACACATGTACATCCAAGTTACATCACATCCATCTATCAAAGTTATATCCACATATCAATCTATCTAATCACATCTATTTCTATCATCTATCAGTCTATATCTATCCAATCACATCTATTTTATCCTCTATCAGTCTATATCTATATCCATCTATCCATGTATATCAAAATTAAAAGCATGAGTACAATTATATGACAAATAACATGATGAATCTATGTATACATGTGTGTCTGTACAAAAATGGGTGGCTTTCAATCAAGCCATCTATACAATGCCTTCCAATCGAGGCTACATCACTATACAGATACAAAATATATCAATCTCTATATAGTGAAGTCCGATGCATGGAGGACACTATCTCCTCCACCCTCCTCTACACCTGGCTGTCTCTCCTGGCCGCCGCCTATCGAGCTCGATGCACCTGCTGCTGGAGGTCTCTACGCACCTCGATCTCTCCCAGTGCTCCCACCACCTGAGGCTCCGCTCGCTGTAGTCATCGCTGCTCTCCTCCTCGCCCCGTACCGAGGCACATCTGGGGCATGCTGCGCTAGGGCATCCTCATAGTATCTCACCTCAGCGAGGAGAGACTGGTATGTGCTCAGGCTCACAGTACTCGGTGCTCGTAATGATGCTGCTGGCGCTACTGGTGGTGCTCCTCCTGGGGTCGTGCCCTGTGTATTGGACTCTGACGTGGCACCGGTCTCTCCATATTTGGCCCTGAGGGCCTCCCTATGTCGAAAGTAGCGATCCCTCTGCTGGATCGCTATATCTTGCTCCTGGCGAGTGGTGTCTCTCTCCACAATCAAGGCATCCCTCTCCTCTGTCAAAGCCCTGATCTCCTCCAGAGCTACCTGATGTGTCTGTGTAAGGGTGGCATGCTCTCCCTCTAGTCTATCTAGCATCGCAGCTATGTCCTCCTCGTCAACATCTATAGATGGCGGGAGATGTCATGGTAGCTCAGTGTCATACCATGCTGCGTAACCCTCATCTACCCCTGCGTCATCATCGCTGTCTGTAGAGGGTGGGGCCTCTCTCAATGGGTCTGCTGGGATCAAAATCGGCAAATCCGTCTCCCTGCTATCCCGCCTATATGGCATGTAGGTGGTTGGCACTGTCTGTACTAGGCCGAACTGCCTCAATATCCGCATAAACGGGACTCACTCCCACATATCCGGCCTATGGCCCCTGACCACCTGGCTCCGTCTCAATGCTACCAAGTGGGCATCCTGACCAGCCCATGTCAGAAATGCCCGATATGGCCTCCAGATGACCTGATCTGGTGTCAGCGTCCTGAAACGCTTAGAGTACCACTCGGCCGATCTACTTGTATTCCCTGCGGCCATGTCAGCCCGCCATCTCCGAAATCCATAATCAATCCCTCCCACTCCTGCTGGCATCCAAGGAAGCCCGGATGGCCTGATCACCGCTATGTGCTCATATGCCTAGCAATGGAGCAAAAAACTGACATCGATGCCTCTCCTGCCTACCAATCATGTACATCCATAGCTCATAATATATCTACAGCTATCAAGGCATCAGCGTAAAAGTGCAAAAAACCTGTCTGTACTGCAGGATGTCGCAAACACAGTCTAACAAGTAACAATGGGAATCTCCCACCATCCTGAATTTGGCAGGGCCAAAGTAGGAGATAGCCATCTGAATCAAGGCTATCCGCCTACTCTGAGGGCTATCCTGCCTGTGTTGTGAGGCTATCCTCACTGCCCCCCAGATACTATCTCTGAGTCATCTGCCCTGTCTCTGTATAATCGCACTAGGGCCCTCTGCTGCTGCTCTCGCGGTGTGATCTCAATCGGGTCCCCAGTGATCGGCAGTCTCAGAATCCTGAATATATCCTCATGGGTGATGGTCATCTCACCTGTCTTGAACCAAAAAGTGCATGTATGGCTGTCCCACCGTCGCACTAGTGCCCACATGAGCTCCACATCTCGTGGCACTCGTCTATAATACCGGAAACCCCCGAGCCCGGCTAGCTCTAAATGTCGCCAATCTGCATCAGTCACATCAGGGAGAATCGTCTCCAATAACTCAGACTCAGGAATGGCATCCCCTCATATGTAGAGCCTCTCGTGCCTACATCCACGACATCAAAAGCATAATTAGTCTCTTATTTCCCCAAATCCGAATATACGAAAAAAATTCTATCATCATAGAAGATTATTTATCCAATCGACGTCGATTTAACATAATCGGTGTCGATCTATGTGAGTCGACGCCGATTTATATCAATCGACGCTGCCTCAGGATACAATCGACGCCGATTCTACCAATCGCGCGCCGACTGCCCTGTCCGGACATAAACCAGGACCCCGGCCTCCCAAAAACAAAAAAAAATCCAATGAAAACAAAAATTCAAGTACAAATGGGTTCAAGAATGACCACTTACCCCCTGGTCGTGTCCTCCTGCGCTTCTGACTGCTCCCAGAGGCTTCCATGGCGCTCAAAATCAAATTCTAGACTCTCTCTGAATCAATCGTCACGTTGAAAATAAATCGTTTACGTTTTCCGTTCGCATATTTATATGTGCCTGGATTGGTCGGCGCCGATTTTTTGGGTCGACGCCGTTTGTTTTAGTCGTCGCTGATTAATTTGGTCGCCGCCGATTTTCCATATTTGTTTCTTGCCATAGTGTTGATGCTTGGCTTATTTATCTATCTCTGATCATTGTTGTGTGCTGAATTTTGCCTTTTGCCACATCTTTTTGATATCACCATCTATTTCGGGTTTGTTCCCACTTTGCATGGAACACACTCGTACTTCTTTTGACAACTTAGAGTTAAGTGGGTCTGTAGGCTCTAACGTCATCTCATGAGGAGACCGTCTAGTTTTTTCCTACCAATGTGAATTCCTTAGGTTGACTGCCTTTTTATTTGTTTTTATGCATCATCAATGATCAGATCTACTCCAGACATCCGACTGGGGCATCCTTGCATTTTTCATCTACCTTTTTCAAACTTGGGATCATTTGTTCTATCACCCATCCCATCCCTAGTTTGAGGGGGATCACATCATCACACATTCTTCCCTTCTTCCATCCCTTTGTTTTTGTCTCATAACCTTGCTTATTGCAAGTTACTTGACAAAAAGGGGCAAAATGTAGACACTTAAAATTGGTTACTCAATTTAGTGTCCCTCTCATCCATTTACTTGCTTAGGTAACCTGGGGCACGTTTACGTCACCAACTATCCCCTTGGGATATTATCCAATTTGTGATTTAATCACTTACTCTAAATTTAATTCACCCCATCATATCATTACCCATGAGTGATTAAATATTAAATATTTAATTACGCTTCTTGCCATGCATCTTAATCACTTATCTACCCCAAATTTATTCTATCTATGTATATCACATCTATTTTTCCTCTTCCCTAAGCGGGATATTTCCCGTATTCAGGGGTAAAGTCTTATCTTTCTTGAAATCGCTCATTTTGGCCATCTCAGGAGTCTATTCCGCGATCGGCGCCGACCCCATATGGTCGGAGGCGCCGATTTTCTAGGAGCGGCGCCGATTATAAAAGCAAGTCCAGAACTCAGTTCTAAGGACCGAAGAGAGAGTGAAAAAACGAACAGATGAAAAAAGGAAGCACTTACGCATGAACAGAGAGCGAGAGAGACACATGCTATAAGAAAGAGAGATCTTTTAGCATCAAGGGTGTCAAGTAAGGGCAGATCCTGTCCGAATCAATCCCTGAGAGGAGCACCGTTACTCTTCCCACATCACATCAACATCGCACACAACCATTTATTATCTGGTGACTCTGTTCCAGTATCTCGCCAACTTCGGCACATCCAGCAGACCACATTCACCTTCTAATTCCCGAATCTTATCACACAGTCCCTGATTGATCGATCTACCTTTAGTCGACGCCGATCTCACCCAGTCGACCGCCGATTCGTCTCAATCGACGCCGACCACATCAATCGACGCCGATTCTACCCCAGCCCGACGCTGATTTCCCTGCAGACAGGTAAAAGGACACAGGTAACACAAATCCCGCATTATTTCATAGTTCCCACTGTTTTCTATACTTTTCGTTTGCTGTTTAGATTCTGTCTTATTACTAGCAATCAGAAAATCTAGCTTTTTACTTACATCTTTTATCATGTATGTTTCTTTTCTTAATTGAAAATGTGGACTGACATCCGCCGAGGAAGCTTATCGCTTCCCGGACCCGCTTCTCGCGGCAGTCCACCTAAATATCTCTTAACGCCCGTCTTTTTCTGTCAAGCATCGGTGTCTTGCAGGTTACTCGGATCTATTGTGCGAATTGCTCGTGTGCCACCCGTCTTATCTACATCAACCTCCTTATCCATCTACATCTTCATCAGGTATCAATTTCATTGGAGTTTTTCAGGGTTTTTGTGTTTAGTTCGGTGCATTAACTTGGACAGGTAACAAGCACGAAATTCTTGATCTACAACTAATTACATCCGCATGAAATGTGGAAAATCAAGTATGAAAGCATTTTCTCACACCTCGTCTAGCTCCAATATGGTGAAGGGTCCATATCGTAGTGGCTTGAGTTTCCTTGCTTGACCTTGTGGTATCTACTTACTCAAGTAAACCCAAAACTTGTCTCCAACATGAAGTGTGTGCTCTCTCTAATGCTAATCATGTCTAGCCTTATACTTGGCTTGATATTTCTCCAATTGTTCTTTCACCTTAAGATGGATTTTTTGAATCCTCTCAATGAACTTTATGAGTCTAGTCACTTATAAATCATGTGTCTCCCCTTCTTCTTGATTCCTAACCATAATGTCCAATGGATTACTAGGTAGATATCCTAAGCATGATTCAAATGGTGATTCCATAGTGGATGTGCGTACCCCCCAGTTGTAAGAATGTTGAATGTAGGTTAAGAACTCATCCTAAGTCCTCAGGATATTTTTTATTATATCCTCTGATCAGTTGTACCAAAGTCTTATTCACCACCTCCATTTTCCCATATATCTGGGGATGGAAGGCCATGCTTCTTTGTAACTTGGTGTCCATTGTGTACCACAAAGTAGTCCAAAAATTTCCCAAGAACCTGGAATCTCTTTCAAAAATAATAGACTTCGACAAACCAAAATATACCCATATATTAGCAAAGAAAAGTTCAACTGCCTCATATACTTTTATTGTCTTTTTACATGCCATGAGAACACAAATTTTTCTAAATCTATCCAAAAAACATATAGATAATCATGTTCATGTTTAGACGTAAGAAGTCATCCTACAAAATCCAAAGAAATATCTTCCCAAGGATGAGTAGGGACCGGTAAAGGCATGTACAATCATTCCTTCTTGATTTTGGGCTTGCTAGTACAAAAAATTTTACATCCACTTATGAATTTAGATACTTCTTCTTGCATATTGGGCCAGTATACATACCTTTGAAAGTGAGTGATGGTCTTACCAACACCAATATGTCCTGCTACTTTTGAGGTATGTGCTTCCTTCATTAATAAAATCCTTTCTTCTTTTGGCAGACAAAAGTTTCCCCCATCAGTAGAGTAGCCCATCCTTTGAAATAAAATCTTCAATACCCACATTTTTCAGCCCCTTGGGACTATAAATACTGATATGTCACCCCAAAATATTTGTCTTGAGAATATGCCTCTTTATAAGATTCCTTCGTGAAGGGCTCAATATGAGATAATGGTGGCCAAAATAGAGATTTTATTTTGTGTGGGTGGCCTAGACAACATGTCTGCCACCAAGTTTGTGCTTCCTTTCTTGTACTTGATTACCAAATGGAAATACTAAAGGAATCCCATCCACTTGTAATACCTTGCTTACTACAATTTAGATTATGCTTGTAAATACTGGAGAGGTTTGTGGTCAATGTGCACAATAGTTTCTTTACCCAATAAATAATGTTTCCATTTCTTAATTTCTTGAACTAGTGCATACATCTCTTTATCATATAATGAATATCCCTTAACTACTGATAGTGCAAGGTTCATAATGATAGCAAACTGGTTTACCTCCTTATAGCAACACTACTTCCATAACACAATCATTGTCATCTTTCTCTACTTCGAAGGGCTATTGAAAATTAGGAAGAGCAAGTACTGGAGCATGACTAATTTTTTATTTTAATAACTTAAAATCCTTGTCTTGTTCCTTACCCTATTCAGAACCATTACTCTTTGTGGTCGTGTGTAGAGGTGTTACAATAATGGAGAAGTTGGGAATGAAATTCCTCATGTACTATACTGCTCCCACAAAAATATTAGTCTCCGTGGCTCCCATTGGTGATGGCTTCCACCTTGTTCATATCCACTCATAGATCTCCTCCTCTAACCATGTGCCTAAGATAGAAAAGTGATTGTTTGGAAAATTCACATTTATTCATGTTGCATAGCAGCTTGTTTCTCCTTGAGAACTTGCAAGACTTGTTGCAAATGTGTTAGATGTTCCTCCCATGTGGCACTAAAAATCAGATTATCATCTAAGATATACAATGACACATGAATCTATGAATTCCCACAATAAATCATTCACCAGTCTCATAAATGTAGTAGGTGAATTACATAAACCAAATGGAAGTACTGACCACTCATACAAACCCTATTTTTAAGGTAGTCTTCCATATATATTCCTCCTTTATCCTGACTTAGTGATAACCGGACTTGAGATCAAAATTTATGAAGAAATTTGCATGCTGAAGTTGGTCCAAAAGATTATCTATGTGTGGGAGTGGATATCTATTCTTTATGGTAATCTTGTTCAAAGCACGGTAGTCGATGTACATTCTCCAAGAACCATCCTTCTTTGGCACCATCACAATAGGTGAACCACATGATGAGGTGCTCTGGATGTATTACCCCTTGGTCTAATAGAGCTCATGGATTTGTTTCTTTAACTCCGTATTCTACAACAAGGATTGCCCATACAACCCAATAATTGGTAGAGGGAATTCTAGCAATAGCTGAATCTCATATGCTCTACTTCTCATTTTGGTGGTAACCCATGCTAGGAGTCTGGAATACTTCCCAAAAATAATTAATTATGCTATCAAAATCCTTCATCCCTTTGTTATAAATATATGAAATTTCTACCCCATCTTTCTTATGTTTCAATAAAAGTAAACAAAATTGATTATGATTTTCCTAAATTAGTCTCTTTTCTTGGTTAGCACTTACCATATCAAGATTTGACTTATGTCAGTGTTCCTGAATGTTGTAACTGACTCCATCCTTGACCCATCTATATTGGTTATCCCTTCTCATGAGTATAACATCCCTGATATACAAGTAAGGACTCCTGAAAACAACATAAAATGCATCAAGTGGAATTACATCAGTGATCCAAAACATGGATATATTGAATAGCCCAATTCTATGCATTCTCTATGTTTGATACTTTCTCAATAGGATCTCAGCTCATTATATAGTCTAGTCAGTCTGGGGGTGATCCAGACACTTCTAAATGATTTATTTAGGCCATTTGATGTTCTATTCAGTTGAATTCAATCGATGGCTACAGAAATGGTGGTTACTCATCTCCACCACTTTCAGTGTAGAGTGGAGGTTGCATAACCTCTCAGTCTGCAAAAAATGACGGTCCTTTGTGATACAATTCTTGAACTCTGGATCTCAAAATTTGTAAATGTTTGAACTTCCCAATCGGTTCATTTTTCCTTTCCATGCATCCCTGAGCTAAACATCTATAAATAAAATCATTTTGAAGGATTCAACAAAGTATTTTGGGTGAAATCAAAGTGTGAGAAAATTTGGAGAGTTGGTTTCTTTTCTTGTTTTTTTATGGTGAATAGTTCTTATTGTTTTGAGATATTGAGAGCAAGTAGATATAATTAGAAGTATTTTCATCTTTCTTAAAGGCCAAATTGGCAATAAGTTGTATTATTTTGAGATTACATAGTGAATGGGAGCTAATTTTCTCACCCACTAGAGTTTTTCCCACCCCATGTTTCTCTAGGATAAATCTTGTCTCGTTCTTGTCTCTTCTCCTTTAAATTTTTAGAATAATTGTGGTTGATATTACACACTTAACTAGTTTAACAAAAAACTCATAAATTTCATTCATATTCATGAGCATAGTGATCTGTTTATTGTTAAGTTAGGTAGTTTATAGATCAGATTGGTATCAGACTAGTTAATATTTCAGTCTTTTGTGTGGTTAACTTGTGTTGAGATTACAGTTAGATGCCCCTTATCTAAAAGGGAAATGAAAGTGGTGAAGGTAGCCTTATTACTTTTGAAGCAAAGATTTCTACAAGGAAGTATAAGCAAGGAATTCAAGAGATGGCTTGAAAGAGATGATGCAGACGATACTCGATGAAGAGCATTTCTACAAGTTGGAGGCTAATGTGGAAAGTCTATCCAAAGATGTGGGTAGTATTTCCTTATCCATTGGGAAATTGGAGTCCATCATGGGACTACTCATGGAGAAGCTTGGTGTTACAAATGAGATACATCAGAAGATCGTGAAGAAGAGGTTTATAAAGAAGAATCATCCCATGCCATTCCCACACCTCCTCCATTCAAAGTGGAGGCCAAGATCGAAATTGAGCCTTATGATGGAGATGTGAATGTTGAGAAGTTAGAACATTGGCTAGCTCAACTTGAGGTATATTTTAGTTTGCATCAGATTAATGAAAGTTAGAGGATTTCCTTTTCTTAGTTAAAATTAACCAAACATGCTTTAATTTGGTTTGAAAGTTATCTTCATACATTGGTTGTTAAGAAGCTTCCCCCAATTACTAAGTGGGATGTTTTTAAGAAGCTAATCTAAAAGTAGTTTTATCCTATTTTTTTATGAGGAAGAGAGGTCCATGTATCGACAATATCTTAGGCCAAAGCAAGGCTAGAATGTGCAAGAGTATACTAGTGAGTTCTGGAATAAATCTATTCAGATGGGAAAGGATGTAGCAAACCAGGACCTATTGATGAAGTATATTGGTAGACTCTAAATCCATTTGAGGAGACCCATTTTCTTGTCCAATCCTACAGATGTAGATGAAGCTTGTACACAAGCTCACTACTTGGATATGGACAAGAAAAAGAGTTTATCTACCTCTCAACATGCTTCAAAAAACAATGTGACACTAAGTAGAATGACAAAGGAAAAGGAAAGGGTAAGAAAAATGTTACTTCTATTTCTAAGAAGGATACTAAAATTCACTATGGGCATTGTGATGTTGACACTCATTTTGAGGAAAAGTTTTGGAAGCTCCACCCATAATTACATCCCTTCAAGAAAAAGAAGAATAAAAATATGGCCACATGGCTGCCCTCTATGGGAGAGGAAGTATTTTGAAGTGAAGAGGTGGATGAGACTATGTGTTGTGCCTCTGTCCGAAGAGAGGTATGTTTTAGTAATAATAGTTTTGCTCAAGAAAATGAACTAACAAATATTTTTCATTTAAAGATTCAAGTGAAGAAAAATAAGGTGGATGCTCTTTTTGATACATATTCTCAAGCTAATTTAATTAGTAAAGAGTTATTGGACATGTTGAAGTTGGAAACTTACAACCACCCAATCTCGTATTCTTTGGGTTGGGTGAAGAAAGGTGTAGACATCAAGGTAATGAAGCAGTGTAAGATCACTTTTGGTATTGAGAATTTATTTATTGATGATTTATTATGGATGTTGTTCCCATTGATGTGTGTGGTGTATTTTTTGACAGCCCGTATCTATATGTTAGGGATGTTATCTTCGTAAGGAGATCCAATCAGTACAATTTGGTAAATGATGGTAAGAGCTACATCATTTCATCCTATTCAGGAAATTCAAAGATATCTTTGGTAAGTGCCAATAAAGCTTGGAATCTATTTAATGCTAGTGGTAAATTTGCATTACTTATATTGAGGGATATGCAGATGATGGGATTGTTACATATAAAACAACTGGTAGCATGTTTTCTAATAATGAGTATGCACATATAGCAGATTTGGTTCAGTAGTTCAGAGAGGTCTTTCAGGAACCTACAGGGCTTCCCTTAGTCAAGGAAATTGAGCACAAAATCCAGTTACTACTCGATAGTCCGCTTATAAACTTGGGATTATACATACAATCTTTGAAATATGCCAATGAGGTAAAACAATAGTTACAATATTTGATTGAACAAGGTATAATCTTTCCTAGCACCTCTCCATGTGGTTATCCTATTCTTTTAGTACCTAAGAAAGATGGTTCATGGAGAATGTGTGTTGATTATAGGGATTTAAATAAAATAACCATAAATAATTGGTACCCTCTTCCTTGTATTGATGATTTATTAGATCAGTTATAACATGCTAGATATTTTACTAAGCTTGATTTTAAGTCTGGGTATCATCAAGTGTGGATCAAGGAAGAGGAAATCTGGAAGACAACGTTCAAGACTAGGCAAGGGTTATATGAATGGTTTTTATTACCGTTCGGGATCTATAATGCACCAACTACCTTCATATTGATGGTAGTGAGGCCATTTATTGATTCCTTTGTTATTGTGTACATGGATGATATTCTAGTTTTTAGCAGAACTTATGAAGATAATATTGATCATTTGTGTCAAGTTTTGCAAGTGCTTAAGAAGAACTGACTTATGTTGAATGAAAATAAATGCGAGTTTGAAAAACATTCACTTTTATTTTGGGACAAGTGATTGGATATGGGGAGTTAAGGATTGATCTGGCTAAGATAGAGGGCATTTGAACTAGCCTACACTATCAAGTTTTTACAGAGACTAGGAGTTTTGTTGGAGCAGTTCAGTATTTGGAAATGTCATTAAGAACTTCTCTTCCATAGCATAGTGTCACTACATTCCATGATGGTAGGGGGTAAGGCATTTGATTGGGGTAAGAAACAACATATTGATTTTGATTCATTTAAATATAAAATCAGTCATGCTCCAATTTTGAATTCACCTAACCTAAAACTACCCTTTGAAGTTGAAACCAATGCCAGATGACTATGCTATGGGGGCTGTCCTACTTTAGGGAGGTAGATCGGTATGTTATCACTCTAAATTAGTTTCACGGTGTAATTCTGAATTATTGTTCTTATGACAAGGAATTATATGCTCTTGTTCAAAATTCAAGAAATGGAAACATTATTTTATGGGTAAGGAAACTATCATTCATACAAATCATCAACCTCTTGAATATCTACAGGCTGAAAGTAAACTACAATAAGATAGGAAATATAAATGGATGGGTTTCTTATAGAAGTTTCATTTGGTTATTAAATATAAGAAAGGTGTGACTAAAAAATTAGTTGACATGTTATCTAGACCTCCTTTTATTTCTGCTATGGGAATGTTAAATCTTCTCGAGCCTTTTGTGTGTGAAGCATATTAGGAAGGCTATGAGAAAGATCCAAATATTGTAAAGATATTTCAGTAGAAACCTCAAAGAGAGTGATTTTAACCTAGAGGGGAATACTAATTCAAGGATGGTTTTCTCTATAAGAATGGGAAAATCTGTGCGCCTAGGAGGGAAATAGTGCAGTTGGTGAGAGAAGCACACACTTCCCTAGTAGTTGGTCACTTTGGTGTGACAAAGACTATAGTGCACTTGTAGAGGCATGTGTACTAGCCAAAAATGCAAGATGAAGTTGTTAAATTCATCAGGGGTTGTGTTTTATGCAGTACAAGCAAGTGTAGTAATAGGAAGTTGGGGTTATCAATGTCATTACCAATTCCTTCCCGACCATGGGAAAATATCTCCATGGATTTTGTGGGTAGTTTTGCTACCACCAAGAAGGGTAATGATTATATATTTGTGATTGTAGATTGATTTAGTAAAATGTGTATTCATATTTCTTGAAAAAATACAATTAAGGCCAGTGATGCAGCTGAATTATTTTTTGCTAATTTGTGGGTTCAATTTGGTTTGTATAGTTCTATTGTGTCAAAAAGGTAATCATGGTTTGTAGGGAAGTTTTGGTCTTCTTTGTAGGAAAATATGGATACAAAGTTGAAGAGGTCTACCACCTTTTATCCATAGACAATAGGGAAAATAGAGGTGGTGAACCATAACTTGGTCCAAATCTTGAGAGGATACAACAAGAAACATCTGAGGACCTGGGATGAGAACTTGGTGCATATCCAACATTCTTATAATAGGGAAGTTCATGTTTTGACTAGTAGAAATCCTTTTGAAACATGTTTTGGTTATTTTCCTAAGAGTTCTTTTAATGTTGTTTTAATATTACCATGTAGAGACAATGAGAAATTGGAACTGAAGGTCCAAAAAGTTGGGGAGTTTATTGAGAAGATTCAAAAAATACACCTTCAGGTACAAAAGATATTGACAGAGTCACGGGCTAAGTACAAATCACAACATGATCAACATAGAATTGAGCATTCCTTCCTTGTTGGAGACAAGGTATGGTTGTATTTGAGCCAGGATAGGCTACATGGAAAAGATAAGAAACTCAAACCTCTTCATTATGGCCCATTTGAAATTTTGGAAAAAGTGGGTAAGAATGCATTTCACTTGGATTTGCCTCCTTATATGAAGATTTATTCAGTTATGAATGTTGAAAATTTTAGGAAATAAGGGATGAAATATGTAGAACAATCCCACTTAGAATCATAATAATAGAAAGTAATATGTAGAAAATAAAATAACACAATATAGAGACAATATTTAACATGGTTCACCCAATTTTGGCTACATCCACCAAGAATCACATGCTTAGATTTTATTACAATCCACCTCTCTCTCAATACAATAGATTTGTAAAATTTTCTACTTTGGAATTATCCACAGAATCACAATTAATTGTTGATGTTCTACTTTCTATTAGAAAATAACAGAGATAGCTAGTGAATGAATTATACTTGTTCTTACAATCAACAATTTGTAGAAAAGGAAATAATATAGACTCATACACCAACAATTTTATCCTAGAAAACCTCAAGAGGAGGAAAAATCAGTTCAGAAGGGCAATTGCTCTTTCTTCCCACTTTTATTGGCCAATTCAATAATAATTATAGAAATTACAATAAGTATGAAAGAGAAGTAGATAATATCTCACACTTCCTCCCAGTTACTTGATTTCTTTTTCTCAATTACTCTTTTCTTCTACAAATCACTATTCCAACACTAAGAGCTTCTTACTCACTTGCTTCATGCTTCAATGCCTTTGTTCTCTTCCATAACATGTATTTATAGCCTTTCTCATGTTCTCCCATCCACTGGAGAATGGGACAGGTCATGCAAAAGAAGAGACCCAAACACCCTTTAGAAGTCTGGAACTATTTGTGTAATATTTTATTTTTTGTCTGCAAGAGATAGGACCGCCACCCAATGTAGACTGGTAGTCCCATGACTGACACCCTAGTGGGGCAGAAATTCCATAACCACTACCCAGCATAGGGTGGTGGTCCTATCACTAAACAAACATAACCTCCATGTATCATTTTTCCTTCTTCATGCTGGCAGATTTGATGAAGTAGAGTCATTTTTGGATCCTTATGGATCACACCTCCCCTTATTAGGAGGCTTTTGGTCCTGTCATCATCAATCCGGCACTATGATAATTCTTCACCGGGAACTCCTCGTGCTATGATTATTTACTAATGCACAACATTTAGTTTGGTGGATGTAATCTGGAAACAAAACAACAACATAATACAAGAATACCATCGACTATGATAAGACGGAATGATGAAAAATCTAAAATATCAAAGTAAATTATAATATTAACATGAAATTGTTACAATCTCACCCATGAGGTACTTCAAGTGTTATTGACTTCACTTGCCTTCCACCAATAATATGGGAGAAACTTTACAATTACACCTCTTAATGGCTTCTTCAACACACCTTTAAACTGATGGCTTCCTTTACACACTTCATACAATATTTCTCACTACTTCCTTATATGCTAAATGAGGGGGGTGGCCTCTTTATTTATAGAACTTCCAGGCTTATCCATCTTATCTCTAAGATAGGATAAGAAATCCACTCTGACGAATCATATTCCATACCTTAGCTCTTATCTGTACATGTAAGCTTATCTTTTAAGATAAGATAAACCTTATCATTTCACATGGGTTCCACATTTTTAGACTTTTTACAAATAAAATACACAAAATATTTATGACCTCACTCCTTGTCCTTATTACCAATATAATATTTCTAATTCCTAATCATGTAGACCCTACTTCTCTACTTATCCCAACTTTGACATTTTAACATTACCGGACCACTTACGACAAATATTTACTTTTTACAACATTCCTATTGTACTTTGACTTTTACCTCGTACTCTACATTATTGGTGGCACCGTACTGATGGCATCGTTATCTTCTATAAGATGCTACTACTAATTACACTTAACAACATCATATTCCTAATACATACATTAATGAAATAGAAATTACGGAGGAAAATTTTAGTGTCGACATCTTCCCCTTTCCTAGCTTCTACTCCGTCCTCGGAGTAGACTATTCTGGTGCTTGGAAAATATTTAACTTGTCGTGGTTGACCCATTTTGTAATGGGAGTGCCATATAATTCCTCCAGTCGGTACGTACCATTTTCATGCACAACTGCTATTTTGTAGGGCCCCATCCATTTTGGAAGAAATTTTCTCTGTCTTCTTTTTTTTGTATTTGGAATCATATACTAGAACCAAGTCATTCACATGAAATGGAGACCAACGGATCTTTTGATCAAAGTATTCCTTCTTCTTCAATTTATTCTTATAGTTTGTATCCTTTACTATTTCCCTCATTTCCTCTAGTAAATGAAGATGTACCAACCTTTCTTTTACTAAATCACTTTCATCCATCCTTTCATTTTTCATAACTCTCATAGTGGGAATATCAAACTCAATAGGAAGAACTGGATCAATGCCATAGGCCAACTGAAATAGGGAGTATCCTGTTGCTAACTTTGATGTTGCCCTATATGCCCACAATACTACATGAATCCTTTTATCCCACTTATGTACTTGCAAGGCTGCATCTTTTGCTAGAATTTGACACAACACAAAATTTGTTCGTTCCACCTGTCCATTTGTGCTTGGCTTGTATGTTGTTTCCTTCCTGTGCTTGATAGAAAATTTATTGACTAGGGCTTCTACTACCTCATTAATGAAGTGGCTTCCTTGATCTGTTACAATTTTTAATGGACAACCAAATCTGGTGACAATGCGTTCATATATGAACCTTGCCACCTCATCCATGGAAGCTGTTTTCAATGGCCTAGCTTCAACCCACTTGGTTAAATAATCTGTGGCAACTACAATATACTTATTTTTGCATGAGGTAGTTGGAAGTGGACCTACAATGTCTATTCCCCACTTTTCAAAGGGACCAAGTGGAAGAATAGGACATAATGGAGCTGATGAAGTCTTACGGTTACCATGTGTTTGACAAATATCACATGTCTTACAATAATTATAACAATCTTTAAAAAGAGTGGGCCAGTGATAACCTGCATCCAAGATCCTTCTTTCTGTAAGTTGTCTAGAGAAGTGCCCTCCACATGTACCATTGTGGAATTCTTCTAGTAGCTCCTTCCCTTGATCATGTCCAACCACCCTCTTGTAATGTCCATTAGGTCCTATTCGAAATAATAATCCATGCAGAATAGAATATGGATGACTAGCTTGAGTAATCTTTCTCTTAGTCTTTGCATTGGCACCATCAGGAAACATACCATCGACTATAATAAGACGGAATGATGACAAATCTGAAATATCAAAGTAAATTATAATATTGACATGAAATTGTTACAATCTCACCCATGAGGTACTTCAAGTGTTATTGACTTCACTTGCCTTCCACCAATACTATGGAAGAAACTTTACAATTACACCTCTTAATGGCTTCTTCAACACACCTTTAAACTGATGGCTTCCTTTACACACTTCATACAATATTTCTCACTACTTCTTTCTATGCTAAATGAGGGGGGTGGCCTATTTATTTATAGAACTTCCAGGCTTATCCATCTTATCTCTAATATAGGATAAGAAATCCACTATGACAAATCATATTCCATACCTTAACTCTTATCTGTACATGTAAGCTTATCTCTTAAGATAAGATAAACCTTATCATTTCACATGGGTTCCACATTTTTAGACTTTTTACAAATAAAATACACAAAATATTTATGACCTCACTGCTTGTCCTTATTACCAATATAATATTTCTAATTCCTAATCATGTAGACCCTACTTCTCTACTTATCCCAACTTTGACATTTTAACATTACCGGACCACTTATGACAAATATTTACTTTTTACAACATTCCTATTGTACTTTGACTGTTACCGTACTCTAAATTATTGGTGGCACCGTACTGACGGCATTGTTGTCTTCTATCAAATGCTACTACTAATTACACTTAACAATATCCTATTCCTAATACATACATTAATGAAATAAAAATTACGGAGGAAAATTTTAGTGTCGACAAGACCAATCTGAGATACCTAGTTAATCTCTTCTGTGTTAGATTTTCTATCATGTCAAGTTGTTTGCAGATGTATAGCCATTGCCAAGGTTTGAGATTTCTCTGGAAGCTTTCCCCTGCTAATGAATATAATTAATTTTGAGTTAATTTGTGTGTGATTTGTTTCAAAATTTTTGTAAGTAGTTTTTCTTATTCCTATTGTAATATTTTGTCAAATTCCCTCTAAATCACATAGGATGTCATCCCTGTGACAGTTTAGTGGCATTTCCAATTTTATTTCAAGAAGATCTTTCATCCTGTGATGAGATAAACAATTTAAAATCACTTCACTGTCATTTGTTGAAAAAGATTATCTGTAAGCCTTCGAGTGTATCTTAGGCATGAGGAACCAGGGGTCTTTGATGTTTTATTGAGTGTTTAGCTCGAGCCTTCATGTTAATTTATTCGAGATTGTGTGAAACCATGCTAATCTGGGCCTCCATTGAAGCACACCTTCTAGTTGAAGGAATATCTTATCTATTCCGAATCATTTAGCTTTCTAATTGTTGTGAAGTATCTCAAAGATATAGTATAATCAACTTTATCCTCCTTAATATCCCACCAAAATCATTCAAAAACCATGAATCCATCCTAAACTTCCCATGTTTTTCCTGTGTATCAACAAATGTATAAATTATACTACTAAAATATGCAGAAGCAATCAGGATCCCATAATGTCTTCAATAACCTTAGCCTTGTTTTAAAAGTATCTCCATATTTTAGAAGTGAAAACTCTTGAGAGTTAAATTATGGAGCATTGATCATACTTTCCACAGGTTTTCTTCATAAAAATTTTTCATAAGAAGGATATCTCCATCTCCTTCATCAAACATAGGTTACACTACGGTACCTCTCACCCTGGTCGAAAGGCATAGCCTAAAGTAGTGAGGATAGGTCAAATTCTCTTGAAGGTGTTATCCATCTCTCCATAATCTGAGTGATAAAGGGCCAGTTAGATCTCATCCCTGGATACAAAATGACATACATTATGATCTATCTGTATCTAAGCTCTATGTCGAATTTGTGATGCTGCTCATCTTGAAAAGGAGAAAAAAGTTGGATACCAACACTCGTGACGCTGCTGCCGGGGATTAATTGAGCTCCGAGATTTATATGTAAGCCAACAACACTTGTGGCGCTGTTGCCGAGGATTAATTGAAGTATTTGAACAAAGGTGTAAACATACCAACCATGGTAATGTTTCTTAAATGATCTAAGTGCAAATACATTGCTGAAACATCATTATCTGTTCAGATCTGTAAGAATTGTTTAAAGTTATAAGTTCTAAGTGCAGATTTCTAGCTTATACAGTTATTACACTAAAGTTTATATCATCATTGAAAAATTTGGGTAAAAGAAGAGCAGATCTTGTAAGATTTGCATGAATCTAGTATTGATATAAATTTGATAGGTCTTTCATAGTGCATTTGTACAAACTAAGGTGAAAATCCTTAGTGGCAACTTTGTGTTGTTTAAATTCTTAATAAATACTAGTGTCTTAACATATATCAAGTAAGATTTGTCAATAATCTCTGGAAAGATGGAAGGAATAAGATATTTCTTCACCAAGGACACTAGTAGAATTTTTTTTTCTGAGTTGGAAAAGTCTAATTCAAAGGGAAGAAGACTTTAGAAGGTTGTTGGAGATCAAGCATCAAGAAAAGCAATCTGCATTGGTGAAAATGATCACCCTGTGATTAAATATTGCAATGCTTCCTCAAGTGCTTCTGAATCAGGTAGTCTCTTTGTTGAATTGAATTCTCCATCTAGAGAGGGTCCTTCTTTTGTATTTGAAAAATTTACTTCTTAATCTACCCCTGTATTTTCCAAATCTGATATATTTTTCCAAGAAACAGAGCTTTAGAGGGCATCCATTTTGAGAATTGTATTGAGGTGCCCCAAAGACCCCCCAATCCTCATCATTTTTTTTCTCCTGTAAGATCACCTCCTCAGAAATAATATGGCTCAGCCTCTACCCAAATCTCCATTTGTTGTTAATTCTTTTGGTCCCATCAATTTTAGAGGTATTTCCCCTCACTCCTGTTTTTTTTTCTCCTGTAAGCACCAAATGGCTATCCATGAAGTATGTGCCATCCAAAGATGTAAGAAAAAAACCAGACTACCTAAGTTTCAAGGAAATAATGCAATCACTGGTGATCAACACTTGAAGCTCTTTGTAAATATGATGGAGGACTTTGAACTAGAATTTTAGGATGTGTACATTAAATTTTTTATCCATACTCTAGAAGAAGATGCAAGGGACTGGTATAAATCTTTACCAGATAATTCCATTGATTCTTGGACATAAATGAATAATGCTTTTAGACTATAGTATGGTGATAAAACAGACCCTAGGTTTCTTTTATCAGAGTTTGAAATTATCAAGAAGAATCCTAATGAATTAGTTATTTCAATATAAGATTTAAAAAAACATTGAGAAGACTATTTGTTAATTTGAGGCCAATGAATCATGTCTGATAAAGTATTCGTATGCATTTGATAAGAAAGTTGCTTAGTATTTGAGGGATAAGAACCATGAAACTTTGAGGTAACTTTACCATGGCTTTTTAAATTGAGTCTGAAAACCATTTAAGCAATTAGAAAACCTCCTAAGGCTTTTTAGGGAGGACTTTTAAATTGATCAACCCAAAGAAGCCTCAATCAAGTAATGTTGTGGATCTTGAGGAATTTGTAAAGAATTTGGCTAGAGCTGTCAAAGAAATATCTTACAAGCTAGGTAGGGAAGAGAAAGTAATTGGACAAGGTTCTCAAGGTCAACATAGGCAACAAGGACAAGAAAAATTTGTAAATCATCCTAGCAATGTTCATAGGTATGATGACAGAGATAAAGGACCCATGGGAGCTAGATAACCCCAAGCTATGGAAAATAGAGTAGTGCCTGATCCTTTAAATACCAGAGTTGTTGTTGTTGAATAGACAAATGAAATTGATTGGTGTGATAAATGTTTCTTACCCCACCCACTATGTGAAGTAGATCAAAGTGTGATGATGATGCATTCACTGGATTCCTCTATGAGTTCATAGCAGGGAGCAACTTCAACTGATCTGATGAGTGCCAGAACTATTAAAGATTTATGGGCAAGTGCATTGATGGATTCCTCTATGAGTTCACTGGGTATTACAATCTTACTCCAACTCATACTTCTAAAACTTATATGGTGCAAGATTTTGAATAACCTAATAATGATTTTGAATACTTAAGGGCATTAATGATTGAGAAGTATCATGGAGGAATCCCTTCTGAGCAGGATAGGCAGTTGTTAATGAATGTTTTGATTGGCCATGAAAAATAATATAATACCAGGAGTAAAGTTGCCAAAGGAGCAAGGCCTCAGGCCAAACCAAAAATTCTAGTGCTTACCAGTATCCCTAAGGAAACCCCTAAAAATAATGCATCTCGCAAAGGCTTGGTCACCCCAAATAAAAATTGTGTTCCTCCCCATGCTCACACTATAAAAATTTTGGTGCCATCAAATGAATTTGTAAACCTTCCTCCTAACACTGCATTACCCAAATATGTTCCTATGACATAGCCCAAATCTTTAATCAGATCAAGATTTATGTTCCTATTGTTGAATTTATTAGAATACCTAAGCATTGGAACAGAGCATTCAAATATTTGGGATTTAAAGAAGAAAAGGTTACCCAAGGCAAAAATGTAAATAATGTTGAGACTCCTCCTACCATTTCAGAATTGAAAAAACCCTAAGTACTGGAAGAACTAGGTGAGCCACCTGAAGTATATTTGGGAACATCCTTGGTTGAGTCTCAGCTAAAGGTGGATCCATTTTTCACTACTTTGATTATCAAGGATAAGTTGTTACACAATTGTATGTTTGATTCTAGAGCATCATGCAATGTTATGCCTCTAGAGGTCATGAATGAATTGAACATTAAAGTGACAGCAGCTTATGGCAAGTGTACTGCAATGGATTCTAGAGAGGTGCCAGTTGTCGGATGTATAAAAGGTTTGGTGGTACAACTTGCAGCTTATCCAGGTAAGAACTTGAAACTTGATGTTGTTGTTGTTGATTGCCCTACAAAATGGGGCATGCTGTTATCAAGAAAGTGGGCTGCAAGTTTTCATGGAAGTGTTTAGATGGACATGTCTTATGCCACCATACTAATTGAGAGAAGCCTTGTGAAGTTACCTGGTGAAAATTAAATGTTATATCTTATATAGGACCCCAAAAATGTTTCTTATGAAGTATTACATGTAGGTATTGATATTGATAACTCTATGAGCTATGTTGATTTCAAGGAATATGAAATTGATCAATGCAGTATCATGAGAGGGATGATTTTCCTGAGACTTTGATGTTTGATGCAGCCTCAAAAGATGTTAAAAAAATTGACCCAGGAACAAAGGATAAGCCTGAAAAAATGTGGTCAGATAATGACTTGGATGGAAAAGAAAGACAATAATATGACCAGTTGTTAAAGACATATCAGAATTGTTTGGCATGGTCATATCCAAAATAGCAAACACTTAAAAATTTTCCTTGGTTTTTTTCTTTAAATCAGGATGCTCACCATAATACAGTGTATAGTCTTCTGATTTCATTTTTCTTTTGTGTTTTCCTTTTTTGTTTTGTCTTGGTCCTTGGCATTCATTTTGTTGGTTTCTCAGTTCATCCTTGGGGGAGTTGGTTATTATTGTTCTACTCTGCAAGCTTATTCTTTGACTCCATTGCCTAATTGTTTATTTCTTGGCACTTGGTTTGCTATTTGTTCTTGTGGAACTCATAGGGAGTGCCTATCCCCAAGTTAGAGCTGATGTTGGTGTTCAATTTGATCTCGCCTCGTTTATCCTTGAAATTATTCAATTTACGGGCTCTGTCATCTTTTCTATCTCCCCATATTGATGTATGAAAACTATGTTCTCCATTTGGTTACCATGATCAGTCCCTTCTTTTGGTCGAGGATCACATTAAATCTAGAGTTTTTTTTCATTCCTCTATCCATGTGAAAATATCTATAACTTGGGCTTTTCCCTTCCTTCTATTTTCCATAGTCATGTTTTGTTTTCGCTGTCATTTTTGTCCCAAGTATCTGTAGAGACATGATTGGATGCAGCTTAGAAGATCATATCCGAGCCTTATATCATTTCCAAATTCTATCCTTGAAGAAAGATTCATTTCCAGGAACAAATGGTAATTTTTCTACATTTTACGATTTGACGGGTGTATTTTCCTGATCAAATTTATATCTCAACATTTGTGGAAATGTGGCCCTTTCTGGTTGGATGCAGCTGGGAAAGGCACTTTGAAACTCTAAGGCCCGATTCAAATCAAAGTTTGTCCACGTGGAGGGTCGGTGCTCATTTGAAAATTCACCTTTTTGTTTGATCTTGGAGTTGCGTCGGGGAGACACGTGGAGGTTTCCACTGCCTTGCCTAGACATAAACATTTTTTCATGTGGCCGGTATAGCTTTGGCGGACCATGGACACATGGAGGGTCAATGCTCATTTGAGGATCTGCCTTAGGGTCCCACCTTAACAGTTGTGCCAAGGGGACACGCAGAGGCTTCCGCTCACTCTGCCCTTGCTTGGAATTTTCAACAGCCAAGGAAAAATTTCTCGGACCCTAGACACATGGCTCCTTCTGATTATCCTTCAACATTTTTAACAACTTTTCTAGACTGAGACACATGGTGAACCCGCGCTTATCTGGGGTCTCCGATTTTGGGGACCATACCAAAGGTGCACCAGGATGACATGTGGAGGCTTCTGCTAGCTCCTTTATTACTGAGACTTTTTCAAAGTCCAAAAGGCATTTTTCTTGGGCCCAGGGCACGTGGAAGGACCCGCGCTTGTTTGGAAACTTGCCACTGTACCTCACCTTTGCAGCTGCACCAATAAAACATGTGGACGACTCTAATCTAGAGTTGAGGAGGGGCAGAATAAACGGTTGCTATGCATTTCACCTATTTTTCTGTCGTTTTTGCTCCAAGACTTCTGGAGATGTGAATACGCACTATTTTTCATCATTTTTGATGATATTCCTTTTCATTTTTTTCTGCAAAGAGCCATTGAATGGATTTAGAAATTAATTTGTGAGTCCAAGGATTGTTAAGGTTGATATTTTGAAATTGGAATTGCTCGGGCACATGGAAAAATGTGAATTACCAGAATAGATGGATGCGGGGAAAAGTTACAGAGGAAAGAAAGGGAAAAGGATGAAATGATGGAGGTTGCAAGTTCAAAAGATGAAAAAGGTTTTTCCTCGAGAGCGAAAAGGATTACCTGTCAGATCTAGTTGTGCAGAGCCTCCATAAAATGATCAAAATGGGGATTTCTCACATGATAGAATCATAATGATTAGAAGGACTACCAAAAGGTTGTGGCATGGCATCCTAGTAATTAGTCGAGGGTATGAGAAACTTTATCAATTCATAATTGGTCCACGTGGCAGCTTTTGGATGTGAGTTTGTTAAACATCACTTTCTCAGGAAAATTGGTAACAATCAAAGGTCCCTCAAATATTCTTCTTTTCTTGGGGGAAAATTTGGGATGAGTGAGTGACTAAAATGTATAAATGCAATGAGAATACTCTTGCAAATGGTTGAGGGTTGAATTCGTAAGAGAAAATTTGAGAGAGCCCATTTTCCTGAGAGACCAATCCAAGATACCTGGTTAATATCTTCTGTGTTAGATTTTCTATCATGTCAAGTTGGTTGTAGATGTATAGCCATTGACAAGCTCTAGATTGCTATGGAAGGTTTCCCCTATTGATAAATCTAATCAATTTTGAGTTAATTTTTGTCAATCTTGGAGCAATTTGTGTCTGCTTTGTTTTAGAATGTCTGCAAGTATTTTTTCTTATTCCTATTGAAATCTTATGTTAAAGTCCCTCCAAATCACACAGGATCTCATCCTTGTGGTAGTTTAGTGGCATTTGCAATTTCATTTCAAGAAGAGCTTTCATCCTATGATGAGATAAACAATTTAAAATCACTTCACTCTCATTTATTGATAAAGATTTTCTGTAAGCCTTTGAGTGTATCTTAGCCATGAGGAACCAGAGGTCTTTGATGTTTTATTGAGTCTTTAGCTTGAGCCTTCATGTTAAATTCTTGGAGATTGTGTGAAACTGTGCTAATTTGGGCCTCCATTGAAGCACACCTTCTGGTTGAAGGAATATCTTAGCTTTTCTAAAGCTTTATGTCATTTAGCTTTCCAATTTTTGTGAAGTCTCTCAAAGACTTGGTATAATCAACTTTATCCTGCTTAATCTCCCACCAAAATCATTCAAAAACCAAGAATCCATCCTGAACTGCCTCTATTTTCCATGTGTAAAAATACGTAGAAGCAATCAGGATCCCATAATGTCTTCAGTAACCTTAGACTTGTTTTGAAAGTATCTCCATATTTTAGAAGTGACAACTCTCGAGAGTTAAATTATGGAGCATTGATCATACTTTCCCTAGGTTTTCTTCATAATTTAATTTGTGCAAAAGAAGGATATCTCCATCTCCTTCATCAAATAGAGGTTACACTATGGGTTCTTTCACCCTAGTCGAAAGGCACGGCCTAAAGTAGTGAGGATAGGTCAAATCCTCTTGAAGGTTCTATCCATCTCTCCATGATCTGAGTGATAAAGGGCCAGTTAGATCTCATCCCCAGCTACAAAATGACATACATTATGATCTATCTGTCTCTAAGCTCTATGTCGAATCTGTGATGTTGTTCATCTTGAAAAGGAGAATAAATTTGTATACCAACAATGGTAAAAGTTTTTTGTACCTATATTCTTCTCAAAATAAAATATGATTGTATCCACTATAACCATCTAGAAGAGATAGTCTATCTGAAGTAGAAACTATTCTTAAAAATGTGATCCATATTTAGAAGTGGGTAATGATCTTTTAATGAAGATTTATTAAGATCCCTGAAACCCACACATAATTTGATTTCTCCATTATTCTTCCTAACAAGAACAAGATTGGCTACCCAACTTGAATGCTTAACTAGAAAGATAATACCTAATTTGATCAACTTAGATAATTCTTTCCTCATTAGAGGCTTTATTTTGGGATTTACATGCCTCTATTTTTGCTTAACTGGCTTGGAATTTGGCTATAATTCAATAGTGTGTTGTGATAAAATAGGATCAAACACTTTCAGGTCTTGGTATTTCCAAACGAAAATATCTTTAAATTTCTTGCAAAGATTAATAAAATAATGTTTTTCAGCTAGAGAACATACCTTTTCAAGAAACAATTTTTTTCCTTCATCAACTGAGATCTCTTCATAATTATCAGCATTTTTTGACATCTTAGTTTTGTCTTTCCTTAACTGGTCATCAGTATTGAAGATGTCTTCTAATGTGACCAAGCCTAAAGGTAGTTTATTCATCTTTAACTGAAAAATTTTGTCACCATGTAAGTGTTGTAATTTATCTTGATTTACTGCAGAGAATTCAGTTTCTTGCTGCAAAAACCTGCCAATTCAAATCATCATCAGGTATAGAAGGCCTGATAATACACTTTATGTGAGGCTGAATCTCACTATTTTCAATCTGTTATAGCACTTCAAAACTAGCACCAATTGTAGCAAGTCTATCTGCATATTTATTTTCTGTTCTAGGAACGGACTGGATATTGATAGCTTTAAATATTCCATTAAGTCTAAAACTCTATGTGTATAAGACTTCATTAATTGATTCTTACAAACATTTAAATTTCTTACTTGATTGATAACCAACTTAGAATCACCAAAAAATTATAGCATGTTAATACCTCTATTTATGGCCCAAAGTAAGCCATGAATTAACGCTTTGTATTCTGCCACATTACAAGTGCATGAAAATTGGAGACTCAAAGCTGAAAAATACCTTTCATTTGTTAGGGGAAGTGAGCATCAAACCTACTCCTTGTCCTTTCTTGTTCTTTAGCTCCATCAAAATGAAGCTTCCAAATCCCTTCTCGCTGCATTTTCTATTTGGACAGCAAGGGAAGTGGTGTGTTTTCTTCATGCAAGAAATACACACCAAACAAGTGTACTTTAACTTCTTTAAAAGGATCATGAGCATGTTCTTCATGTGTCTTTTCATCCATAAAAAAGGTTAGAAACACCATCTAATGCTAAAACATGAGCTCTATTATCAAAATCAAACTAGTCTAAGGATGTATAATTAGCTAATGCATTAGAAGCATGAGGCTCAATGTGAAATCTGGCCAATGGTTCAAAATTGATAGTAACTTTGGTTCCATAACATGTAGTGAAAAACAAGAAAGACCAATCTGAAGAGAGATAACCTCCTATTTTTGTTGTGAAATCTCTTGATAAGCATATAGTAAAGTAAGGAGGTAAATCTACAACAGTAATATCTTGTAGAATGGAAACATTTGGGCAAGCATGCAATGTTACCTCTAGATTTATGATGACACCTATTGTATTAGTTGTGGTTCCATCAAACTGTAGGACACTCTTTTCTATAGGTTCATACTACAGACCCAATTTTTCTGCAATTGCTTTTGGCATAACTGTGCTACTTGCACCGTTGTCCACCATATAGTTATGAACAAGATGTTCTCCAATAATCAGTGATAGATAAAATGGTGGTGGCTTCTTGATGTCATGAGCATTTGAAACTTTCTGAACCATCCATTTAACCTCTTTGATGTGGTCTTATTCCATTGTTCCAAGGACCATGTCTTCTTTCTAGACTTCCTTTTCTACTGTTTTAGAAGAAATTTGTAGCTTAGCAAGTTCATGAGAAAGTAAATCTTGTTTTCCTGGAATACTTAGAGCATCCCACATTGAGATGTTAACATTATGTTTTTTCATTACATCAACAATGTTAAAAGAAGCAACAGTTTTAGAGATATATTCTATTGTTTTAGCATAGGCTTTTAGTGAAAACTTGGTTCTACTTCAGCTGCTTTTGATATCTGAGGTATAAATAACCTTCTTGGATCAGGTTGTAGCTATTTTTTCTGCTCTTTACCAGTGAACATTATTGTTTTTTGAGGAAAACAATACTGTTAGTTGGTTTTGGGCTTGTAGTTGCTGTTTTTTCAGTGACAGTGGGAAGAACAGGCCTATTTTGCTATTTTTTACTTTCTACAGCCTTTTTCTTGAGCCCTAGTAGTAACTGCAATGAAATCATCCTCACTGAAACTGACTAAGTTTTTCTCAGGTGCCTTCTAAACCTGAGTATCTTGTTGCCCACCCTCCATTTGAGGCATGAACAATGTCTCAGATTGAGGTTGTGCAACAAGACTTATGTTCAGAAAAGTATTTGGGCAACTAGCGGCTGAATGAGGTTGATTACAAGGTTGACACCACTCTTCTGTAACCATATTAATTGGAACTAAAGCATTAGATGAACTAGGAGCCTTTGGGTCAAACTGCCTTTGCTGATAAGGTTGCCTATAATTTTGATTTTGCTGGTAAGGCTGCCTATTTTGTTGGTTTTGCTGATAAGGAGCCTGATAAGGTCTGCTAGGTAATGCAAGCCTATTCTTAATTGAATTCAACTTATTCCCCATAGTCTGCAAAGCTTTAAATACGTCATCTAATGGGGCTATAACAACAGGTTCTATAATCATGATAGGTTGTGGGATAGGTTCTAAATCTACCAAAAAATGGCATTGAAGGCCTTGGTGCTAATTTTCTGGCTTGAATAAGGTTGTTTTCAGCTCTTATAGCAATATCATAAGCATCGAGGAGAGTTTCACCTCCCATAGACTGAATCATAGTTGAAATATCATTGTTTAATGCTCTAAGATAATAAAGGAAAGCATGGTCAGCTTGAGGCTTAACACTTGCTGGGATTCTTTCCCAAGTTCTGGAAAAATGAATGTTGAAACTAAACATAAATTCATGGGAGATCTTTTAATGGTAGATAGTTATTCTATGAGAGATAAATGATCTGAATTATCTTGAAATTGTTTCAGCAATTTACCACCTAAATCATCCCAAGTTCTTATGCATCCAATCTCTAGATTTCTATACCATTGCAAGGCTTGTCCTTTTGAAGGATGCAGCTAAAAGTCTCAAAGCCACATCTTCATGGGTTATGTTATGAACTGCACATAGGGCTGCAACATCTTTAATGTGCTCTATAGGTGTAACCTGATTTTCACCAGTGAATGATGGCAAAATTTTGATGGCAGCATTAGGGATATCATGATAAACTAGAATTACTAATGGGCTGTCATTAGTAAAGGTCACAAAATTTCTAGGTGGTTGAATAGCCATTTGAAAAACTAGGATCTGAATAGAGAAATTGATACATGGTGAAGGAATATTAGGAGGAGGGTTATCAAAACCAGGCCTATTATAAGGTAAAGTATTACCAACTCTTCTCCTTCTTACAGAATTCAAAGGTAAAGAAATAAAATCAGAAGGAATTCCTCTTACCGATGATCTTGTAGTCACTTTAGGCATGGAACATGCTGCAATACTAGTCTGAAATCAGTTTTACGGAGTCGCCAAATAGATCTTTAAATCTTTAGAATAAATTGTTGCAGCTTGTTGTCCCGAAAGTAAATTTTATCTGTTGTAAATCTATTGTAGATATGCTATAATATCTATAACTTGCATGCAGATCTGATTCATTGTCCCACCAGGCATGCCAAAAATTGTTATCTCTCAAAAGTGCACCCTGTAGAGAGATGGTTGCAGGTGTTCTAGGCTTGCAAAATTTATCTCTCTCTTTCATAGATACAATGGAAACACCTCAGGTCTGTGGGTATACCTATTTTGAGGTGAGTCTCCGGTATCAAGGTCGGTTCCTTATTGATGTATCCTAAACTGATTTTCTGGGGTTTAAGGGTAAAAGATGACTAAAATGAAATTAAAACTAAGGTGATACACCAAACTTGTATGAGGTCTTTGACTGAGTACATGCACAATTTATATGGGAATGGATTCTTGATGCACAAGCCAACAGTTTTCTGCAGAAAATTAAGGGTAAACACTTGGATGTATTGAGGGAAAATATCACAACAATACTGCTAAGTTAAACATACACATTAATATCATGCAGAAATTACTGAATTTGCAATAGGGTAAGATGATTAATCAGGGAATTCACATTCACAAGATTAATGGAAACATACACAAGACTGCAAATAATTGGAAAGGTAGAAAATACTTCACATTCAAAGGGAAAAACTGGTAGAAACTGCTTCAGCACTCCTGTATCTAAAAATTCCTCCTTTGTGCTTTGCCAAGGCACACAATATATAGCAAAATTGATTCACCCACCCTTCCTAAAAATAGACTAAGGTTGTACTCGCCCATGCATCCTATTTTTATCCTTTATTTATTAATAAATAAAGGAATAAAATAAAGCAAACTAATACAAAGAGGCATTAATAGCCTTTGATTACATCACAGTCAAACTGCAGTTGACTGTTCTATTTTTAAGAAAATCATGGGTGAATAATTTGCTAATAATAAATCTTGTTTGATGAGCAAGTCTCCTTTTAGTGCATGTAATTTTGTCCTTTTGTTGATCTGTCCTTTTGTGAAGGCATGCAAAAATACTCCCTGTGAGTGAGAAAAATTAATTACATTATTTGCAATACTTGCAAAAATAATTCATCCAAACATCCACTTGATGGGGACCACCTCCAAGCTCAGGTTCTGATGTTGACATTCCTTGTCTTCTAGTGGTCACATGGATAACATACTGTAAATCATCTCCAACCCCTCCAATAGTGGGGACCACCTTTGCAGTTCACCATTTGATGGGTACGAGGTAACTTTTGTAAGTATTAAGGTAAGTGTTCTTTGATTATTGGTTTGGATGCAACATTATATAGTTTGGACCTTATACAAGGTCAATGCAAATAATGTCGTTCGGCCACCCTTTGATAAAACATAGTATATTATAGTCTGCCACCTTATGTATTTCTTGTCAAATTTTGCATTCAATTGGAATAAGACCATACATTACCGTTTGGGAGGTGTTGCATGAACATTATTTTGTTGAATTTTAATCATGGTGCTTGGACTATAGTTGGGATCCTTTTTGACATGTCAAATGCAATAATTTTGTTTTAATCATGGGGTTTTCCCCCTTGTGAAGATGACTCACCCCTCCATGTGCCTTGTCAGTGGTATATGCAACTCAGGTTGATTTTTCTTTGATATTTGTAATGACCTTAGACCATTGATTTATGTACTGTTTGATCTGGTGTCGTTGATTTCCTGACCCATGATTAGGGTTTCTGAATACAATTAATTTGGTTGGTGACATCTGACCATGATGGTTTTTCTTTTGGGGATCGATTTTAGCCCTTGATATTGTATAATTGATCTCTGATCGTCAATCTTCAATTGGTTTGAGTTGACCCGTTGGCCCTTGACCTCTTCAAGTTTACATTCTAAAGTGTTGACCTTGATGATCATTTCATTTGGATTTTGGCTCGTTAAAAGCCCTTTTTTTTTATTGACCTCATTGTTTGATTACACTTTTGATCTTTTGTTCCCCTGAAAAAAGGTTCCCTGTTACTCTCAGGAATCTGTTTCGTTATTTGAGCAAGGTGGTCATGATCTTTTTGCCACAATTGTCTTGATCTTCGAGCTGGATTCATTACAGATTGGTATTGCATCTGTATTTCTTGGTCATTTCTTTGTTTAATTTTTTTTTTCTCTCTACAGAGTTTTATGGCCACTTTCTTGATTGTTTCGGGAAAAGTTGGATTTCCTTGGAAGATTTTGGTCATTTTTTACAAATTTTCATTATTTTCGAAGCTTTCCGTGATTTTTTCAAAAGAGATCTCTTTGTATTCTAGGAGCTTGCAAGGATTCTGTGTTTCATTTTCTTTGTATTTCTGTGATCTTGGCTTCGTTTTTCAGCCTCTGTCTGAGGGGTCGATGAGCTTGAGCTTCTTGAGTTCTTTTGTGGTCATGCCTTGGTCATTTACGAGCTTTCCCTTCGAAGTGGTCACCATTGTTAATCACTTTGAGCTCTGGACTGTGCAACTGACATCACTATTTGATGAGGATGGTAAGTTTTTGATCTCCTGAGTTTCACTGTCACTTTGTCATTATCACTTTGACTTCAAGATATTGATAATCATTTTTTCTTTTTTGCATTTTCTATGTGATCTCTTGGTTCGACCTTGGTCATTTTGAGTTGAAACTCATTTTGAGTTTTCTCCTCTTTAGCTCTGAACTCGATGACCTCTCGAGGGTTTTCTCAACTTCAATTTAATCAGTAAGTCCTTGTTTCTTACTCTGATTTTGATACCCATTTAATGGGATTTTTGATTAAAGTCAGAAACTATATTTTCTTCCTCGGATCTGCAACTTGAAACTGATTCTCAATGGGAATCATGAATTTCTGGAATGTTTGAATCTTCTTCAACTTTGGAAATGCATGATTTTTCTTATTTCTGAGCTCCTCTAAGTGTACCTATATAATTTCAAATGTTTGAATGCTAAAATGGCTTTGTTCACTTGCTACTGTGCATTCATTCCTTTGAGTTGTATTGAAAAAATTATATGAACTTTTAATTGTCATGCATGAATGAATTATTTCCCTAAATCTATATCTACATATGTATTTTTTCAATTTGTGGCTTGAAAAATTTCAGCCTAGATTTGGGTATTCCTCCATTGATATGCGTATTAGAAATCATTTTCACTCCATTCTTTTGCTTAGGGATTCTGAGTTCTTAAACTAAAGATGCCTTCTCCACCGGCCTTTTCTTCTTCTATTATGATTCAAACTCATCCTATTCTGCTCATTATTTTCATCTTTGTTGTGTTGAGCCATGGTCAAGTTGAGATCCCTTTGACTCTTTGTGGGTTATTCTTGTTATTTTTAACAATGAATCTTGCATTTAAATTGGGCTCTTAACTATATTGTGGCATCATGTACACTTCCATTTATTCCAGGTTTGGGCTCGAGGTCTTGAATCATTATGTAATCTTGAAGTTGTTTGGTTGCACTTGTAGCTCCTCTGTCACAAACATCTATGTTTCCATTGATTTCATATTCTATCCTCTTTAAATATTGTAACTTGGATCTTTTGAGTTTTGCATCTGTTTGTAACAGTCATTTTGATGCTTCATTCTCCTCTTGATAACAACACTTGATTATTTGAAAAATGTAACACTAGGTTTGATTTATTCTGTTGAAGTAATAGTGTCATCCTAAGTTCTAATTTCTTTAGATCAATACATTGTTGACTTATGTCCATGATGATCCAATTTTGTGATGAAGATGAACCATTTATTTGAAAAGAAATTACTTAGAAGACTTGTACTTGGTCAAAATTTGATTTGCTTCTTTGAATTTGATATCTTCTTGATGGAAAGATAGGCTTTTTCATTTGATTTTGGAACTTACAGTATTATTACTTTGATTGTTCTTGATTTCATGAGATCTTTGTACCTTGTATGTGGCCTTCTAGGAGTTGTAAACAGTTTCTCATTCTTGTAACACCATTAGAAGGCATAAGCCTTGATTCAGATGCTTTGTTGAAATACTGTAGTCTTATTTATTTTCTGCTTAAATATTGTATTTCCTTTTTATTACAACTTTAGTATGCATGTTGGAAAATTTAAAATGTCCATTTTACATGGTGAAGCCCTGTCAAAATTTTCCCATAATTTCCTTCTTTTATTTCTGTTTCAGCTTTTTATAATCTTATCTTTCCAGTTAACTTCAGCCAAAATTTTCTTAGAAATTTAAATTCATGATTCTTCTACTTCACCTTTGAGTTGTATTCTGAAACATGTACTTCTATTTGTGAGTCTCTTCTCTTGTTCGGTACTGTAACTTCTTCCATTTCTAGAATAGTATTGAAATTTGAGTTGCATTCTTCCTTCATGCCAGTATGTACTTATGACTTATTTGCTTTCATGTACCATAGGATAGAAGTCATTGAACTCTGCAATCTTTATCTATAGTGAGGACTGTAAGACATGATTTATTTCTTCTTGGCTGCAACCTGTACCTGCACACTTAAGAAAATAGTTAGAAAATATTTAGGCTTTTTGGCCTCTCTTATGTCCATGGTTTTCTTTTCTTCTCTCTCCTTCTTTCTGAGTGAGTAAATCATGTATGTTATTACAAAAAATTACTTATATCAGTAGTGCCTTTGATCTTCATGTAATTTATATCTCCTGTTGTTAAGAGATCCATATGCATGAATTTGGATAGTATAGGAATATGGATTAACCCTGAGCTCTTAACTGATAGTTTTCCTCTTTTCTTCTTTTTCAGGTACAGTGCTTTCAGTAATGAAGATGAAGAGGGAACAAAGCTGAAGATGAAGATGCATCAACCAAAGGAGAAACCCCCAAGGAAATGATGGGTTCATTCATACTCCTCTATTTTCTCTTTCATGCATATGTACCTCTTATTTTAGTAGTTGTACTTTACTTTTTAGTTACATCCCATGGCTTGTGTGGGAACATTTGAAATTCCTTATGAATAAAACATTGAATTCTGAAATTGAGTTGTGTATTTCTTTCTGCATTTCAGCTTTCTGTATGGATTGTATGATGAACTAAACAACCCAATAATATAATTGAATGTCTTAATCATAAAGGAAAGAACATCAAAGAATTCCTATAACATCTATAAATGAACTCTAATTGCTACAATATGCAATTATGATTGTTGTTACAAAACTTAACACTTCATTTATTTTGTAGTTTTATGTCTTCATCAAGATAACACAGTTGTCCTTCGGGGCTTTGTGTTCTTTTGCTGAAGATAGTCATGAAATTGTAGACTATGTGATCTATTACATTTTGTAACAGCACACATAGCTGTAGATTTCATGTAATCATTAATTAATTCAATAAAACAATATTTATTGAAATAAAATCCCCTAGCTTAGGTCCACTTCACCAATGCTATCCATCGTAACAAAGTTTTGAGTTGCCCATTTTTGCACAAGTGCAAAAATTGTCTATGTTGACTATGATCATGTTTGTATCCAGATGAAGACAACCTTTTCACAGTTAAAAGAGAGAAATGATGAGTGAGAAAAGGTGAGGTTAGAAAGGAGAAAACGATAGAAGCATACCTAAATAATGGAAAAACATAAGTTATAGCTAGTTAAAAAATAAGCAAATAAGGAATATGACCTATTTGGGAGATAATCTTATGATGGTGAGCTAGAATTTAGAGGCTACCCTTGATAAAGAGGAATTGGGTTAAGGCCTATATCTAGAGATAGAAAATTATTTTGAATCTCTACACTATAAGCACGATGGGTGAAAATCTCAAATTTCTAAAGATGTACGAGAACACATGGTTCTTTTCACTTGTAAAATGACTAGAATAAAGAAACAAAACGCCAAGGGGTTAACTATAGAGATATAGATGAGACGAATACAAAGTTTCTTGTTTTTTTGGGAATGACCCAAATTTTGGTGGGTACTGAAATAGAGTCTATCTAAGAGTTGAGAGAGGATGTTGAAGAATGAAAATTGATGTTAAATAGAAACCCTAGATTTAACTAAGAAATAGATACAACCATGTCTCCTAGAGAGTAACAAGAAATAAAAAAACAAAGTAGATGGCTAGATAAAGATCCAAATTATACTATTGAGTGGTTCGCCGACATATTTTTTACCATGTTTTATATTTCCAGGGAGATTAACATCAATGATTTGTTGATATTACAATCACAATTAGTGTTTCATTGAATGATTTTTATGTGTGGACCTTTTTCGGTACTTGGTTGGTTCTTACGTTGTTTTTGTTAGAACCTTTTTATTTTCACATAATGTTTCCATTGATTTGGGTTATGGGATTCTATCAAAACCGTTTCCTTTACCCAATCTAAAAAACATATTATCATATTTACCTTAGAAAGAAAAATAAAATTACGATCTATCAAGGGTTTCTATGTATGTACCAATTTTTTTAGACTTGTCTTGCACTTGGTGTTTCTTCTCTCTATCTCTATGTTCGTGCCTTCCAAAAAACTGATCTTCTAGCATTCTTCTCTGAATTCTCTTCCTCAGTACATTTTCATTTCTCATTCTTTGCATTTCTCATGATTCATCACACTTCAACAATTTTCACACACACACACATCAATTGTGATAGATCTGAATCTTCATAAGATAAGTCAAACTTGATAGAAAACTATATACATGCAACTCAAATTATATACACATCTCAATAGAAATTAGATTACAAATTAGGATACTTTTCAATTTTAGTTTTTTATAACTTTAAAACTGACTTACTCTAAACTTAATAAAGATTTAAAGGTTTAAAATACAATTATTTAGTTTTGGTAATAGTAGTTTTTAAATAAAATAACAGATATGCTTTAAAGTCAATTCTATTATATATAAATAATAAAAAAATATTTTTTTCAAAAATATAATAACATATTACATATTTTTGGTTAAAAACAATTAAAAAAAACCAAACTTGCTTTAAAACTCGAGTTTTTTTTAAATGTAAAAAACTAAATTTAAAACATTAAAAATGAACAATATTATTTTAAAACTGTAGTTATAAAACAAATATTGTAAAACATTAAATTTATAAGGGAAGCATATGGGTGGCACTTTGGTGGCGTAGAGGGGGTTCACGTGAACACCCCTTTGCGTGAACCCCCTATGTGGCACTTATATGGTACCTATGTGGCACATTTTGACGCCAAATCCATTTAGAGGATAATTTTAAGCTAAAATTTACCGCTTAGGTGCCACGTAATTAGGGTAAACGAACTAGTAAAATTACAAAATTTTAACACAAAATAATTTTTATTAGCTTTCTAAAAATATAATTTTCAATTTTTAAAAATTTGTTTTATTATTTATTATTTATTTTTTCCTAACATATGGTATTTCCGGACAATCAATAGTATACAATCAACCAAATTCAAAAAATAATAAAATATATCAAAAAATTTGGAAAAAAATAAACTTACTACTTTTTAAAGTCTTCTTCATACCTGTGAAAAAAATTCAATTTCGATATAAATCTTAAAATTTATTGGCATAGACATATGTACACTATTTATTTAAAAATATTTTTTGTAAATAACTAATTAAAAAATATATAAGTAAAAAAAATACAAAAAATTGACAAGACCTTAAAAGGCAAATCTTGAACATATATCTAAAATTTCATGGTGAAAAAACAACTTTTCATTTAAAAACAATACCGGGGGACAATCGTTCCTCTTTTATAACATAAGAAACAATGTATGGATAAAATTAAGAAAAACACCAAAAAATTTACCAATTTTTTTAAAAAAATATATACATGTATTATATAGTTTTAACACAACATTCCGTTAGTTTGTGAAATTTTGTGAATGTATACGGTTTTGTGGCTATTACCTTTATAAAATCAATGAAATTGAAAATTCAAGTTTATAAAGCTACAAAACTTGCAAAAAAAATGGGACATTCTATTTTGTTTTGACCCAACACTAGAATTACATGGAAATCTCGAACTAGAGTATAGAACAAAAATAGTAAGCAGCCAGAATTAGCAAGAAGTTGACAAGGTCATAACTTGAGCTTTGGGTGTCCGTTTGAGTCTGCTTTTTTTGTTGAAACCACATGTTTCGATGAGACGAACGCAGTGGAAACCTACCCTACCAGTTGGGGCAAGTTTTCGACATGTTTTCGGGCCCTAAATCTGCCATCTTGAGGCCAAAAATTAGGATTTAAGTTATAGTTCGGTTTTTTCCTATTTTTGAGCATTAGTTAATTTTAGTCTATTAATTGCATTATGAGTTAGAAAGTTGGAAATTCCTCTAATTTAGGGATGTAGAAGATGCGTGGAAATTTCTGTGCCCATAGGAATAAGCATGCGAACTTACTAAGAATAGCAGGTTCTAGTAAACTGCTAAAAATAGTAATTTCCACCACCTAGAGTAGATTTAGTCAGAGTTAGCTAGAGTTTACTTGGCAACTCGAGTTGGGAGTTGTTTTCCTATTTAGGAAACATTGTAATTCATTATTTGATAACAAAGAAGGAGATCTATTTTCTTTTGGAGTTCATATTATTTGCAGTATATCTAGTTTGTTCTTAATTTGGCTACATTATCTGGTATCAGAGCTGGTTCGAAGTATTTTTTTTTAAAAAATGAAAGAGGAAGAGGAAGAGGAGGCGGTATTGCCCAGATGAATAGAAATATGCAAGATCTATAGAGACAAGTTTTTGCGCTTGCTGCAATGATAACCCAGAGAGGAAATCAAGGTGGAGATGACACAGATGAAGAAGAAGTTTGTGAAGAGGAGGAAACACAAGCACCACCATTAGCTTTTGAAGAAAGGATGCTTCGAACATTAGGAGGAATGAATGATGGGATAAGAGTTGATGTTTCAGAGTATGGTGGTAGTCTAAAACCAGAGGAGCTGATAGACTGGTTGACTAGCATGGGAAATTTTTTTGAGTGGAAGGCTATGTCAGAAGAAAAGAAGGTAAAATTTGCATGCACGAAATTGAAAGGTCATGCTATGTTATGGTGGGATCACCTATAGAAAGAGTGGTCAAGAAAGGGGAAAGAAAGAATTAGGACGTGGAGTAAGATGGAGAAGAAGCTGAAAGATAAATTTCTCCCTGTGGATTATGCACAAACCCTTTACAGGAGGTTTCAGAATCTCAGACAGAACTTACAAACAGTGCAAGAATACATAGATGAGTTCTATAAGTTGTCCATTCATGTAGAGCATGAAGAAACTGAGGAACAAATGGCTGCAAGGTATGTTAATGGATTAAAATTTTCTATTCAAGATGAGATAAGTATGCATAGGATTAAAAGCATGGAGGATGCCTATCAATTAGCCTTAAAGGCCGAGGAAAAACAAAATCATCAAAGTTTTAGGAGATCACCTGGAATGAATAGGGGGCCTCAACTTCCTTTTGGGGATGAGCTGGTTTCAGCCAAGGTAGGGGAGAATCATCTCATGGATTGGAAAAGCAAGAGGATACGAGACAAGATTTCCAAAATCAACAAAGAGGTAGAGGATTTCCTAGGGGCAGAGGATATGCTGGCGATAGAGGATGGGAGGCTCCACGAAGACCATTTTTTTGTTACAGATGTGGTGAAGAAGGGCATCAGCTTTTGAATTCCCACATACTTATACACATGAAAAAAGGAAAGGAGATGCTCCAAGAGTAAATCTTGTTGAAGCTGAACAAGTAGAAGATGAACAGGACCTAGAAATTCCACCAGATGTTGGAGAAAATCTGATGATCAAGAGGATGATGATTGCTCCAAGAAAGGAGGTCAAGGGGGATGCATGGCTGCATACAAATATTTTCAGAACAAGATGCACTTCAGGAGGAAAGGTATGTAATGTTATTATTGATGGTGGTAGTTGTGAGAACATGGTTTCAAATGAGATGGTCGATAAATTGGGTCTGCATTGTGAGAAGAATCCTAACCCTTATCGTATTGCATGGTTTAAGAAGGGTAATGAAGTTACTATTGATAAGAGATGTTTAATAAGCTTTTCTATTGGGAACAGTTATAAGGATGAGATTTGGTGTGATGTTATCCCTATGGATGCATGTCATATGCTGCTAGGAAGACCATGGCAATTTGATAGAAAAGTTATTCATGATGGGGGAAAGAATACTTATACTTTCTGGAAGGATGGCACAAAAATAGTTTTGCTACCTCTTAAAGAAGAGGGGAAGGCTGAAAATATGCTTTCTGCAAAGGAATTTGTGAAGGAGGAAAAGGAAACCGGTTTTTGTTATGCACTAGTTGCAAATAAGGATGAACTTGTAAGTGCTCAAATACCAATAGAAACATCAGAATTAATAGAAGAATTTTCAGATGTTATTCCTGATGAGCTACCAGATGGATTACCACCCAAAAGAGATATTCAACACCACATTGATTTGATTCTAGGGTCTTCACTCCCAAATCAAGTGGCTTATAGGATGAGCCCGACATTGCATGCAGAGTTGAATAGGCAAGTGGCAGAGCTCGTGTGAAAGGGGGTCGTAAGGGAGAGCATGAGTCCGTGTGCAACACCAACTTTATTAACACCAAAGAAGGATGGAACATGGAGAATGTGCATGGATAGCAGAGCGATCAATAAAATTACAATCAAGTATCGGTTCCCAATACCTCACCTTGATGATATGATGGATGTGCTTGCTGGATCTAAGTATTTCACCAAGATTGATCTTCGAAGTGGTTATCATCAGATTCGGATCAGAGAAGGAGATGAGTGGAAAACAACATTCAAGATAGGTAATGGATTATATGAGTGGTTGGTGATGCCATTCGGGTTATCCAATGCACCTAGTACTTTTATGAGATTGATGAACACCGTGCTACGGGAGTATAATGGTAAGTTTGTTGTGGTTTAATTTTATGACATCTTGATCTTTAGTAAAACTAAAGAAGAACATTTGAGGCATCTAAGGTTGGTATTTGAAGTGTTAAGGAAAGAGAAACTCTATGCAAATATGAAGAAGTGCACATTCATGCAAGAGAGTTTGGTATTCTTGGGCTTTATTATTTCAGCAGATGGGGTACAGATGGACTCAGAAAAGATAAAGGCAATTATTGAATGGCCTACCCCACAGAGTATAACAGAGGTAAGGAGCTTTCATGGTCTAGCAACATTTTACAGAAAATTTATTAAAAATTTCAGCAGTATTGTAGCTCCTATAACAGATTGCACAAAAGGAAGGGAATTTTTGTGGACAAAGGCAGCTGAGGATAGTTTTCAATTCTTGAAGAAGAAGGTGACAGAGGCACCCATTTTGGCACTACCAGATTTTGATAAAGTGTTTGAGGTTGATTGTGACGCCTCTCATGTGGGTATTGGGGCTGTTCTAAGTCAAGGAGGAAAGCCAGTAGCTTTCTTTAGTGAGAAACTGAATGAGGTAAGAAAGAACTACTCTACTTATGATGTGGAATTTTATGCAATTGTACAAGCATTAAGGCATTGGAGGCATTACTTAGTGCCTAAGGAGTTTGTGTTATTTACAGACCACATAGCCCTGAAGTATGTGAATACCCAAAAGAAGTTGAATAGTAGGCATGCAAAGTGGGTATCATTTTTGCAGGGATATAATTTTTCTCTAAAACATAAATCTGGAAAATAGAATCAAGTTGCAGATGCATTGAGTAGGCGTGTGACTTTGTTTACCACTATGGAAAATGAGGTGGTAGGTTTTGAAGCAATAAAGGGTTTGTATTCTTCTGATTCTGATTTCAAGGATATTGTTGAAAGACTAATTAGTCCATTGTCAGACAATGCAGGAGATGTCCTGGATGAGTATATTTTACAGGATGGCTACCTATTCAAGGGATGCCAACTATGTATTCCAGTTGGGTCTATGAGAGAGAATATAGTGAAAGAGTTGCATAGCGGAGGGTTGGCTGGGCATTTTGGTAAAGATAAGACGATAGCCTTGGTAGCAGACAAATACTATTGGCCAAAGTTGAAAAGAGATGTGGTAAGATATGTGGAGAGATGTCGAATTTTCCAAGTCTCGAAAGGCCATGCACAGAATACAGGGTTGTATATGTCGTTGCCTGTTCCTAAAGGGTCGTGGACAGATCTGAGTATGGACTTTGTTTTGGGATTACCAAAAACACAACGAGGTAATGACTCAATTTTTGTGGTTGTTGATAGGTTTTCTAAGATGGTTAATTTTATTGCTGCAAGAAAACAAGTGATGCAACAGGCGTAGCAGATTTGTTTTTCAGAGAAGTTGTTCGTTTGCATGGTGTTCCAAAAACCATTACTTCAGATAGGGACACAAGGTTCTTAAGTCACTTCTGGCGGACTTTATGGAAGAAATTTGGAACTCAACTACAGTTCAGTAGTGCCTATCATCCGCAGACTGATGGGAAAACAGAGGTGGTAAATAGGAGTTTGGGAAACCTGTTAAGGTGCATTGTTGGGGAAAAGCCGAAACAATGGGACTTAGCATTACCACAAGCTGAGTTTGCATATAACAGTTCCATAAATAGATCCACAGGAAAGTCTCCATTTTCAATTGTGTATGGGAGTAATCCAAATGGGGTGTTAGATTTGGTACAACTACCAGTTGATGGCAGAGTCAGTGATGATGCAGAAGCATTTGCCAAACATATACAACAATTGCAGGAAGAAGTGCAGAAGAAGCTGCAGAATAGTAATGATAAGTATAAAGAAATAGCAGATGTGCACAGACGGAGAAAGGTATTTACAATTGGTGAGTTGGTTATGGTATATCTGCAGAAGGAAAGGTTTCCAAGAGGAACCTATAACAAGCTGAAGTACAAGAAGATTGGTCCCTGCAAAATCGTGAAAAAAATAAATGATAATGCTTATGAGGTAGAATTGCCAGGGAATTTTGATATTTCTCCAGTGTTTAATGTTTCAGATTTGTATTCTTTTCATGGGGATGGTGCAGAAGGGGATGTTATTGATGAAGTAGTAGATTGGAGGCAGCAGGTTCTGGTGAAGAAGAAAGAAGAAGTGGATCAGATTCTAGATAAGAAAACAATGGACACGCGAAATGGGAAATACAACAAATATTTGGTACATTGGAAAGGACTGGAACAAGAGGAAAATACTTGGGTCACAGAGTGGGAGATTCAGAAGTTGGATGTAGATAAATGGAAGCAGTTTGAAGAAGACAACTTGCAGGAGCTGCGTTTTTTTCAAGCAGGGGAGAATGATGCGCCAAAATTAGCAGGAACTTGACAAGGTCATAACTTGAGCTCCGGGTGTCCGTTTGAGTCCGTTTTTTTTTTTGAAACCACATGTTTCGATGAGACGAACGCAGCGGCAACCAACCCTACCAGTTGGGGCAAGTTTTTGACACGTTTTCGGGCCCTAAATCTGCCATCTTGAGGCCGAAAATTAGGATTTAAGTTATAGTTCAGTTTTTTCCTATTTTTGAGCATTAGTTAATTTTAGTCTATTAATTGCATTATGAGTTAGAAAGTTGGAAATTCCTCTAATTTAGGGATGTAGAAGATGTGTGGAAATTTCTGTGCCCGTAGGAATAAGCATGCGAACTTACTAAGAATAGCAGGTTCTAGTAAACTGCTAAAAATAGTAATTTCCGCCACCTAGAGTAGATTTAGTCAGAGTTAGCTAGAGTTTACTTGGCAACTCGAGTTGGGAGTTGTTTTCCTATTTAGGAAACATTGTAATTCATTATTTGATAACAAAGAAGGAGATCTATTTTCTTTTGGAGTTCATATTATTTGCAGTATATCTGGTTTGTTCTTAATTTGGCTACAGTAGTTTGGCATTCTATTAGCTTCATGTGAGTGTAATGCATCAGTACATGAGCAGTAATGATGGCACAGAATTCCTAGACAGCAGTTATAGCAGGTAGTTTGTTAGTTGCATATTTCGATGTAGGAATATTAATTAAGGCTCATTAAACCCCATTAATGGGTTTATTGAAGTTAAATAGTCAACCCTGAACATCCAGACCTCGGTTGAGCATCAAGGCACCTTGAAGATCCAATCAAGTTGCATTTAAGGTCATGATTTAATTGGAATCATTGGAGATAGTCATGGTATAGTACTGCTTGTAGGATCACTAATCAACCAGCTTCTATTGCCTAGCCAAAGAAGGTTATTCGACCCAAAGCAACTCGAAACCCCCCAATATGAGGGAAAGTTCGAATACCAGGTCCATTAGATAGAGAAATGGTGAATTCAAGCCCACACGACCATGATTTCACAAACAGAAAATGAAGCTCCGGTTGGTTGATCCATAATCCAATCAAAAGAAAAATGTTTCCGAGGAAAAGTATAACTCAAAATCTTACCATGGCGGATAGGTCCGTGCCCAAAAATCAACTAAATCTTAAGCCCAAAAATCTCGGAAATGACGGAAAATGGCAGCAAGAAGGTTGGAATAAAGATTTTCATAACAAAGATACAAGGCTCCAAGGCCCAACAATGGAGGCCACAACTGTACAGATACCCTCGTGAAAATCTCAAGAAGCTCCGCCTATACTCCACAAATCTAAATAACAAAATGAAACTAATGTTTGAGGTTTCGAAAAAATAATGCTAAACTTAATCCTAGGTCAAGGGATTTCACTTGACCAACGGTCAAGTCTAATAATCATGTTTTCCAAACCCAGGTGGTGGGCACTATTCAAAGGTTTAAAATAGGTTATTATTATTTCTTAAAAGGTGGGGTTTGTAAGGTTTTCCATTGATTATGTATTTTGAGGGGTGAATAAGTATTAACTGGGGATTATCATCATTAGAAGATTTACATGTTTTGTTAAATTACCAAGGTCAAAGGAATTTATAATTGCTTGCATGCCCCCTAAAGGCCTACTAATGCACCTTTTCTACGCATGATTGCACAACATGGGACCATCTCTCAAGCTGTGGGACTTGCAAAACTTGAGATGGACCTCCGGAGAAAGCCGGTTCTTGCTTCCTAATCTACCTGCCACAAGCTACTCCAGTGTAGGCAGAATCTAACTAATCCTAATCTAACCATTCCAAGGGGACAAGGGAGAGAGAGAGAGGGTGAAAGAGCCTACACTAAGCGGTGATACACTAGAAAAGGAAGTGGTGAGATACTCTATGCTGAGGGAGAATGAAACAAGGGAAAAGGGGATTGAGGGAGGTCAGATAGAAGTGACATAGACCCAGATCCAAATCCGCCATCAAAACTCCACGAAGCACGACATCTTACACCTGCAAACATGAAATACATACATAGGGAGAAAAACAAGATAGAGAGGCACAAAGAAACAACAAAACAATGCCAAGGGTTGAAAGATGCCATGAAACAAGATTTTATTGCTCTATAAGGTGCACAGACTATTACATGGGTGCTCAGAGGAACAAATACGCATCGCCAGGCATAAGAGAAGGCTTACAGCTCAAATGGAGTCAGGAAACAACTTTGACAGAGTTTCCCCACATCCCAGAATGTCTCCCCCTTCTCAAATGAGAAGTGTTACAATATATAGGATGAAAACTAGAGGGAGAGAGGAGAAAAATCGAATCTTCTCTTAAAATCCAACCACCAACCATCAATGCCCACCATGAATCCACCCACAATCTGTCAAGTCTAGGTTCCCTATGTATGTTTGGTGTGTTGAAGAAGGAAGAACGACGTAGATCGAATCAAATCAGATCTGGTAGTTGAAGCAATCAGATTCATATTAATGGCCTGAAAGACATTTTCCCATTTTTCACCCACCTAACCTCATCAAAATTAAAGTTTCAGGCTCCCATGGCGTAGACGAGGTCGAGACCTTTCCAACGGTGCCAAATTTGTTGAATTTTGGGCACTGGATCGAAAGATATGTCCATTTGAATGTTTGAGTCGGGTCCGTACAAAAATGGTGAAAACTAGTTTAGCAGAACGGGTCTGTGGGCCCGAAACTCACTTTGCACCTTTTGGCACCAAAAATACAAAATGTAAAAATTTCCCTACAGCCCCGCAATTCATTTTTGTCAAAAAACCATCTTCGGGCCCGCTGGTCCGCATTTTCCATTTGGGTGAAAAGTCCTCCCTAGGCCCACCTTCCCACATGTAATTTAGGCTTGACACGTGGCTCCTTGGGCATCAGCAGAGGTGCAGCTCATTTTTATACTTTACGCCTTTCGAGCCAAAAAGTTTGAATTGCCTCCGACGACCCGCCTTCCCGCTTTGACTTTTCAACATGGCCACGTGGCGAGCCAACTAGTTTGGGGACCACTTTTGGATTTTTCTTTTGAAGTTGCACCGAAGAGACACGTGGCACCTTCTATGGATTTCTCTATTTCCTTATGTTTTGGCTAAGTCCCTTTTTCTTGGCGGGGCCATAAGTCTGACCCTGGACACGTGGAGGCTTCACGCTTGTTTGGAAACCCGCTCCAAATTTTACTTTTGAAGTAGCGTCATGCTGACACTTGGCTCCTTCCACTGGCCTACCTCTACTTTGACTATTCAACCCCCGACTCTATCCCTTTTTTTGACCTGGGACACATGGCGAGCCTGCACTCATTTGGAAACCTGCTTAGGATTTTACCTTTGAAGGAGCACCGTGTTGACACGTGGCTTCTTCCACTGACACCCTTATAGTTAGTCATTTTAGGCCCACTTCTGTTCCCCTTTTTGACTTTTTAGCTATTGACTCTGCCCCTCCTCGACCTAGGACATGTGGAGGCCTGCACTTGTTTGGAACTCCTGGCTTTGGATTCAATCTTTGGAGGTGCACCGTTTGACACGTGGCAGCTTCCGTTGCCTGTGACTTTTCAATTACCAATTTGGGCCCATTATGTCCCACTTTTAACTTGGACTATGTGGTGAGCCCCGGTGCATTTAGGAGCTACTCTTTGGATGCCTCTTTTGGAATTGTGCACTGAGCTAACACATGGTGCCTTTCTGCAAGTCTGTTTATACTTTGGTGGTTCCGGCCTTGAGTTGAATCAATATGGGAAGTCTGAAACTTTGAGCCCCTTGATTCAATCTTCTACTATCGATTCTGATCTCTCTTGATGTTTGGAAATCCTTTGCAATGGTGCCTTCTCCTCCATACTTAGCCAATTTGGGCTCACTCTGAATCATTTGTGAAGCCTTGAAGACTTGAGCCTTTTCCGTTTCTCTCTTGAGAGCCTCTGGCTTCTTTGACACTATTTGATCCTTTTGAGCCCCTGCTTCTCCATTTTAGAGTCCGTCTGTAACCTGATCAATTGGATTTGAAATGTGGGCTCTCACGATAGAGACTGACCTTTTTTCTTCATGCAGGGGTCGTGTTTGACCAATTTTACCCAGGGGGAAAAATTGGGATAACAATTTGGTGACTCACGGGGACATCTTCCTGCTAGATGAAGGGACCAGTAGCCTTGAAGCATCCATTGGGCATGGAGTCAAGAATGATAGCCTGATACTGATCCTTTTTGCTTTGAAACTTCTCCCCGATTTCCTGCATCCTGCTAACCCTGAACTCACCCCGTACTAGGGCTTTACCTGTTCCTAAGAATGGACTGTCTCGAATCCGATTTTAGTTGCTCTATATTTGTGTTTTATTTGAAACTAGCAACTGTTACAGGAAACTATGGGTCTCTCTGTCATGAATACTGAAGGGCCTGGCCTCTGCACCTCTGGAGCAATATGAACAAAACTTATGTACAAAGACAAAAATCATACATGCCTCAAATGAGACATGCAGAGTGTGCACAAGCACTTCTTCTACTGAAAACAAAATCTACTCCTACTCCTATACTAACCAGAACAAAGAAAATCTTAAACAAATCCTGCCACAGGCAGGGAGAAATAGCTTCCCTTCCTCAAAAGGGGCAGCCATGTAAATGGTTTGATGTTGAATATGGCTGCTTGTATGAGTGAAAAACTAACAAGGGGTCGATCCTCCACCCATATCATCAAGGTATCAACATCAACCAAAAATACCTCCTCAAGTTGAATGTTATTGGACTCCTGGAGGTGTTGATGGTGACCCTTGGTACTTTGATACTCACCCTCATTCCTTGAAGTAGGCATGACTGGTTTTGGCTTCTCCCTTGGCTCCAATGAAGCCAAGTATCTAATTGGGCATGGTCTGATCCTTTGAATGTGCCCCTTGCTCTGAATTTCAACTCCAAGAATGGAGTCTTCTTGTTGACCTTCCTGGATGGATGGTGTGAGAGGGATGATGACATCTTCTTGCCTTTTCTCTTCCTTCTCCTGTGAAGAACATGGAAGACTCATATCTTCCAACCTTGGTTCCAGAGGGTGTCATGAAGTGCAGGCTATTGCACTTGAATGTTCTCCTTCATGGTAGTAGGCTCATGTGCTTGGAAGGTGGATGATGGAGGAGAAAATGATGTGATCTCCTTGAGATCCTCTCCATCAAAGCAATCTTCCAAGTCTGACAGATAATATGCCTCCTTGTTGTCCTGTTGCATGTGCTCAACCTCCTCCATGGTGTCCTCCTGATCTGAAACTTGCTCACCATGGTTCCCCTCATCTTCAAACATGAAGTTTGAAAGCTCAAACTCTTCTTCAACATTAGAGCTTGAAGGGGATGAAGTGGGAGGAAGAACTGAAGGTTCTTCTGTGGCCTGCTCCACACTTGGAGCCTCTGAAACCATATGGTCCTCCTCTGTCATGGGTTCATCAATCAAATCAAGCCCTTGAAATGAAAGTGAAAATCTTCAATGATGTTTTCTTCATTGAGTGGCTTCAACTCCTTTGATCTCTCCCATATACTCCTCTTCAATGGGACTTGGAGCTGGTTGTTCTTCCTCCTTCACTGGTTGTGTAGCTTGGATTAGATCAGCATCCTCTTCAGATAGAGTGCCATTAGGACACTGCATTCAGAGAAAATAGACTGTTGATCTTCTTCTTCTTGTTCTTGTTCTTTTCCTACTGCAAACTCAGCCTCAGCCACCACTGGCTCTTCAACCTTGACCTCCTCTGTTGGCTTAACCATCAAGGGGATCTTTGTAAACCCAAATTTAGCAGCCCAACTCTTTAGATTTTCTTCTTATCTGTTGGGTTCCTCTTCTTGTTGTTCTCCTTGACTGGATTCTCGAGTCTCTTCCCAACATGGATTTGGGAAAGCAAGAGGAGTGACAGGTTGGGGTTCAACTAGTTTTGTTGTTATTTGTGGTGGAGAGGGAGGTGGAACTTCTTGTTTCTTTGGAGGGAATGACTGTTTGGAAGGGAAAAGGGTAGAAGAATTGAAATGGATGGAAGATCAAGGAGATGGAGAAAGGAAATCAACACTTGGGGCAGCAAGTGAGGGGCTTGACTCTTGATCATGCTGAAATGATAAAGTTTGAGAAAGAGAAAATGAAGGACAGGAGCTGGTGATTGACTTACCCATTGACAAGGTTGTCTTGCACTTTGCTCATATGCCTCAATATCCTCAATCCACTGTGTAAGTTGAGGCAACACTTCAACCATGAATTCAAGCTTCTCCTGAGGGTTGTAATGTCTTGGAAAAGGGCCTCCCCATGGACAAGGTGCCCTGAAACCAATCCTTAATGCCTTCATTTGTGTTGTAGCCCTAGACTGCACCATGCTAGCCTCCATTCCTTGAATCTTCTCCAGCAAATCAGCATTCTCCATGTAGTTGTCACCATTGTATGTGTCCCCTTGTTCTTGATAAGCTTCATGGCCAAACTGGTTTTGACCCTGCTCATATGGGTAAGCATAATGGTTCTGGATCTGATCATAATGTTGATCTGGAGGAGTTGGGAAATTTGACCACTTTGTTGCAAGTGTGAATTCTAAGAAGGAAATAAAGTCATGATTGCACAACTTCATGGATGGAAGAAAGATGAAATATATGGAAAATAAAATGGATGGGAAAGGATGAAAAAATTCTGCAACTCAGAGATGGGTCATTGACTAGATGGAGTCACCAGATGTGATTTTTATGTGCCTCAAAAGGATGAATCTTAATAGGAACACACAAACCTGTTGAGATGAAGTGGTAAGGTGCTTCAGACTAGTCCCATGGTGTGCCAAAATGTGTTAGTGTGGTCACACAAGGCTTATGATTTTCTGTTGTAATGAGACACCTTGGAAAGATGGAAGATCTAACTTTAGTGTCCCACTGGGCATGCCCAAAACTGTTAGTGTAAAATCACAACACCCCCAAATGGCCTTTAGTGAGTGGGGCATTCGGTGTGATTGCACAACATGGGACCATCTCTCAAGCTGTGGGACTTGCAAAACTTGAGATGGACCTCCGGAGAAAGCTAGGTTCTTACTTCCTAATCTACCTGCCACAAGCTACTCCAGTGCAGGTAAAATCTAACTAATCTAATCTAACCATTCCAAGGAGACAGAAGAGAGAGAGAGGAGTGAAAGAGCCTACACTAAGCAGTGATACACTAGAAAAGGAAGTGGCGAGATACTTTGTTGAGGGAGAATGAAATAGGTAAAAAGGGACTAAGGGAGGTTAGACAGAAGTGACATAGACCCATATCCAAATCTGCCATCAAAACTCCATGAAGCATGACATCTTACACCTGTAAACGTGAAATACATACATAGGGAGAAAACACGAGATAGAGAGGCACAAAGAAACAACAAAATAATGCCAAGGGTTGAAAGATGCCATGAAACAAGATTTTATTGCTCTATAAGGTGCACAGACTATTACATGGGTGCTCAGAGGCACAAATATGCTCTCTAGGCATTGGAGAAGGCTTACAACTCAAATGGAGTTGGGAAATGACTTTGACAGAGTTTCCCTACATCCCAGAATGTCTCTCCCTTCTCAAATGAGAAGTGTTATAATACATAGATGATGAAAATTAGAGGGAAAGAAGAGAAACCCGACTCTGCTCTTAAATTTCAACCACCAACCATCAATGCCCCCTGTGAATCCACCTACAATCTGTCAAGTCTGGTTCCCTATGTCTATTTGGTGTGTTGAAGAAGGAAGAATGACAGATCAAATCAAATCAAATCTGGTAGTTGAAGCAATCAGATTCTGCATTAATGGCCTGAAAGACATTTTCCCATTTTCACCCACCTAACCTTGTCAAAATTAAATTTTTAGGCTCCCATGGCGTAGACGAGGTCGAGACCTTTCCAATGGTGCCAAATTTGTTGAATTTCGGGCACTGGATTGAAAGATATGTCCATTTGAATATTTGAGTCGGGTCCATACAAAAATGGTGAAAACCAGTTTAGCAGAACGGGTCCATGGGCCCAAAACTCACTTTGTGCCTTTTGACCAAAAATACAAAATACAAAAATATCCCACAGCCCCACAATTCATTTTTGTCAAAAAACCATCTTCAGGCCCGCCGGTCCACATTTTCCATTTGGGTGAAAAGTCCTCCCCAGGCCCATTGCCCCGCACTTAATTTAGGCTTGACATGTGGCTCCTTGGGCATCGGTGGAGGTGTGGTTCATTTTTATACTTTACGCCTTTCAAGCCAAAAATTTTGAATTACCTCTGACGACCCGCCTTCCCACTTTGACTTTTCAACATGGCCATGTGGCGAGCCGGCGCTAGTTTGGGGGCCACTTTTGGATTTTTATTTTGAAGTTGTGCCAAAGAGACACGTGGCTCCTTCCATGGCTTGCTTTGTTTCCTTATGTTTTGGCTAAGTCCTTTTGCTTGGCGGGGCCATAAGTCTGACCCTGGGACATGTGGAGGCCTCGCACTTATTTGGAAACCCACTCAAAATTTTACTTTTGAAGTAGCATCATGCTGACACTTGGCTCTTCCGCCTGCCTCTACTTGACTATTCAACCCCTAGACTATGTCCCTTTTTTAGGACCTAGGACATGGCGAAGCCTACGCTCATTTGGAAACCCGCTCAAATTTTACCTTTGAAGGAGCACTAATGTCAACACATGGCTTCTTCCATGACACCTTTATACTTAGTCATTTTAGGCCCACTTTGCCCATTTTTGACTTTTTAGTTGTTGACTCTGTCCTTGGACCTGGGACACATGGAGGTCTGGCGCTTGTTTGGGTCTCTACTTTGGATTTGACCCTTGAAGGTGTTCAAACCCATTTAGACACATGGTAGCTTCCGCTGGCCTGTGACTTTTCAATTACCGATTTGGGCCCGCTCTGTCCCACTTTTTAACTTGGACTACATGGCGAGCCCACGCTCATTTGGGGGATGCTCTTGGATGCATCTTTTGGAAATTGCCGGAGCTGACACATGGCACCTTCCGTGAGTTCATTTATACTTGGGAGGTTTCAACTTTGATTTGAATCATATGTAAGTCTGAAACTTCGAGCCCCTTGATTCAATCTTTACTTTCGAGGTTGATCTCTCTTGACACCATTGAACATTTTCGGTGAAAATTACCTCCATAATTAGCCAATTTGGGCTTACTCTGAATTATTTGTGAAGCCCATAAGACTTGAATTGATTTGTTTCTCTCCTGAGAACCTCTGGCATTCTTTGACACTATTTGCACTACCAGTGAAAAAGGTTTCTTCCATTTTCGATGTATCCCAACTGTACCCATTAGCTAACATTAGATTTGAAATGTGGGCTCATGCGACAATCATCTATTTTCTTCATTTTGGGGCCAATCATTTCTTGACCAATTTTATGCGTCAGGGGATGAAAATGATTCCAATTTAAACTGTTAGAGTAGGTATTTACCTTAGCTCATGTTCACCTAGGTACTTTATTTACCTTTATTGTATTTATCCTCACCCACTTATGTGTGTGGATATTTCTTTTATCTTATTTAGATATTAGGAGATATTATCTAGTTGTTAGGTATAGTTCATTTCCTTGATCTATGGTATTGACTAGATTTGATGTCTAGTTCTCTCCTAAATCTATGGTCTTGACTAGTTCTTTGATGACTAGTTATTTCCTTGATTTATGGCTTGATCTACGACCTTGACTGGTTCTTAGATTGTTATTCCTTTTATTGCAGGCGTATTCTCATCTGTATTTCATTGAGTTCCATAATAATATAGATATTGTCCGCTCATTTGTTTGCAAAGGTTTTATGTAAAGTTATTATGGTGAATTACATTTCATCTTTTCAGATTCCTTTTATGGTATCAAAGTAGGAGATTGTTGTTGACATTCTGTAATTTTTATTTTGCAAATAATTTCATTGTATATTCATATATTTGGGACTTGGTCGTATGTTGTTTTGCATGCATTTTTATGGAAATTAAATGCTTCTTGGATCAAAAAGTACAGAAAACCCTCAGGTCATTTCTGTAATAGTCATTTTTTGTTTCCTTTTTTTTGTTGTTGTATCAGAAGCACACTAGTTTGCAGTTGGGTCAAACGAATTAATCCTTATCTCTTGGTCATATGGTATGGTCATATGAGCGCTTAAATCTTGTGATTCCTGCTAGTAGGTGCTTAATTTTAGCCCCCTTTAATTTTATTTGTGTGGTGAAGGCAACAACATTTTATTTGTTTTAGTGGCAACTAAAATAAATAACAGAGCAAAATATTAAAAAGCTTGTAACTTTTGATCGGTAACTCAGTTTTGAGTGTCGTTTTTTGCAAAAGTGCTTGTTTTTCTATGATCTTTCCATTGGAAATATTTATTTTGAGACTTGAAACTATAATTATAAAGTGCCAAATATGGAGGAGTGTTGTAATCAATTGTGGACACAATTTCAGCTGAGCCTGACGTCCTAAACTTTTGGGAGTTGCATTTTGTATCTATCATGGATTTTGAGAATGATATGCTTTTCTCTGAAGTGTGTGGACTTCAAGAGGATATTGTAAAATTTGTGGAAGAAAATAGATCACTCAAGAAGCGAAATTCTCTTCTACAATCACTCATTCACGATAAGGATACAATAATACACTTCCTGCAGAACAAACTTGCTAGCCTACAACATCACCATCATATTGTGGACAAACCATATCCATGCTCCTAGTCCACTTGCAGCTATTTGCTCTTGTACCCACTGACATTGATCTGTCAGTCTTTGATTTTGTTGCTACTCTTGATGCTCATAAACCTATGAGGCTTGTTACTGCATGCTCTTCCACATCTGTGCCTATTACAGTACCACATGTTGTGTATCCTACTTCTGCTCAACTGCATGGCTTTTTTGAAGCATACCACTGCATTCAGTTCTCGCATGCTCCTTTTATGGGTCTCACTAGCGGAGTCATTGGCAAGACATTCACAGGGTATTGTTTCCTCTATTCCACATGTTAAGTGGAATTCTCATCATGACATTGGTTTTCGAGCAGATACTTCATTGGGATCACACATTGACAGAGCTCATTTTTTTGTTCACTCGACTCTTTTTTAGGATCATGAGCAACACATGAGTTCTGCACCTTCACTCAGGCTTGAGAAACCTGAGATTTCAGCTGTCAGACATGATCAACCCAACACACATTCTGATGTTCTTTTGCATGCACCCATTGTGCATTTTGCACCAAGTCATATGCAGGCATCTTCTTCATCCATCCGTGTTGATTTGGGGTGGATATCTGATCACTCATGGTGGCGACATAGGCATTCATTGAGAGGACTCTATAGGCATGGCTCCTCCACCATTCGGCCTCTTGCTCCACTTTCTATACCTTCTGCATTGTGATGCTTCTTGTTTTGAGCATTTTTCTTTAGCAGGTGTAGTGTATCTCTCTTGTTTGTTGAGAGATTTTGTATCTGTATTTTCGACACTTTTGGCATGTTGACAGTATCTCTTATGGGGGATCTATTCTGGTGCATTCTAGTGTTAGTTTGTTAGTGTTTGAGTAGTTGATTTTGGGAAACTCATATAGATTTGTAGCATCACTCCACCCATTCAGCAGTATGGGAGGGTGTGGTGTTGATCCCGCTTCTTCGGGTTTCGTGTCCTTGCCTTGTTACCTTGGCTTTTCTTGGATCGTGACACTCTGGAGTTTGTGTCCTTTCCTTGTTGCTTTGGTTATTGTTCTTGGATTTGGCACACCTATTTGAAGCAGTTGATCGAATTATGTTTGGTGTTTTTTTTACACTTTCGACATCACTCCATTGATAGTCTCCTTGTATGGAGCTATTCTGGTGAAGCCCAGTGTCAGTTGTTTTTGAGTTTTGTGATCGAGCAGTGGATTCAGACCATAGTGCACACCAAAATTCTTCAGCATTGTATGAGTTTTTTGAGCCGAGCTTCTTGGGATGCCTTGGAGCGGGTCTTTACTCTCTTTACTTTGTTGTTACTGGTTTTGGGTACCTTGCAGTGTCCCTTTTTTCCAGTTATTGTACATGAGTACCTCATCAGGCCTAGTTACTCAGGACTCATACTGTGGACATGCCACTTCTATTTTGGCCCCTAGCTTCACTTGAGGGGGGGTGTTAGAGTAGGTATTTACCTTAGCTCATGTTCACCTAGGTACTTTATTTACCTTTATTGTATTTATCCTCACCCACTTATGTGTGTGGATATTTCTTTTATCTTATTTAGATATTAGGAGATATTATCTAGTTGTTAGGTATAGTTCTTTCCTTGATCTATGGTATTGACTAGTTCTTTCCTTGATCTATGGTATTGACTAGATCCTTGATGTCTAGTTCTCTCCTAAATCTATGGTCTTGACTAGTTCTTTGATGACTAGTTATTTCCTTGATTTATGGCTTGATCTACGACCTTGACTGGTTCTTAGATTGTTATTTCTTGCCTATTTAAGCAAGGCCCATTCTCAATGTATTGCATTGAGTTCCATAATAATATATGATATTGTTTCTCATTTGTTTGCAAAGGTTTTATGTAAAGTTATTCTGGCGAATTGCTTTCATCTTATTGATCGTGGTGTTTGATTAGCATCTGTGATCTTGGCTTGGTACGATCTGGTTATCGTTCCTTTCAACAATATGCAAGCTCATAAAGCTATTTTTAGATTTCTTTTTATTGTAACTACATTTATGCAAGTGAGCTGTAGTGTACATGTAAATTAACTTTGGAGTGATCTTCAAGTTAACTAGAATTAGGGGATGTTATTTTGGGAGAATAGAGGATATGATTTTTCTATATATTTCGTGATTTGCAAATCATTAGGGAGGTCTATTTGATGTAACAGAGTGCTGGAGAATTTTTCCAGTTGTGCCCTTTTATGAAAAGAAGTTAACTTTTCCTTTCCATAAATATTTTTGAGCATTTTGCATTAAAGGTAGTTATTCTTGTGTTGAATATTCCTCGATTTCATTAATTTAATGCTTATACTACCAACCTATCTGTAAAAACAAGGTGTTGTAATTTATTGTAGTGTGAATTTATTATGATTTTTATTATGAACAATCCCTTAGCAGTGTCAATATTTACCTTGGAATCAACAATATCCCTCTAGATCGTGCTTGTTTAATACTTCTTTTCATAAAATTGTGTATGTTCTCTTTTATGAAAGCCCTCAAAACCCGTTGGTGTATCGCTTATTTTTTGTTTAGTTTTTACTTTGTTACCCTTAAAGCCTATAATATTTGTTGAGGTATACGCCAAAAGGTAGGCAACCCTTAGAATCAGGAGATTCACCTCACACCCGGGATACCCATAACCCGTATGGTGTCTCAATTGTATATCCACATATGTGAGGAAGAAGAGAGATAGATAGATATGTTATTCCTTAGACAGGGAACACTTATGCTAGATAAAAACATTATCTACCTCCATAGTGGAATCCACTACACTATGAAATTATTGATATGGACATCTTTATACTAGTTACCTTTATCATACCAGTTCAAAGAATATGGTAAGAGGAATTCCTCCTCCCTCTCGGTCATTGCCTCTATTTCCCGAATTTCTGGCAGGTAAAAAACATCACGATCCATTCGAGTCAAGTACATTCCATGTTAGGAATCATCTCGAGGTCGTGCGGACCATTTATTGCATCATTTAACATTTTTTAGTACTTCTAGCTATTCACTGATGATTATTCCCACAATACTTGGTTGTTATTTCTCCGAAAGAAGAGTGAAGATTTTACACACTTTCATATCTTTAATAAGTGAGTTTTTTAGCAGATCGGGTAGCCCCTTGTTGTCCTCTTCTCAGACCAAGGGGGGAATTCACTTCAAATAAATTCCTGTCATTATTTAAGGAGTACGGCATCACATAGCACTTGACTACCCATTTACTCCCTAGTTCAAAAACCCGGTCATTAATCAACTTTATGGAATTAAAAATCAGAATCATGTTCCCTAATGGTAGTTGACTTATTTCCTCCTGGATTTTTCATTGAATCTTCTAGTACATGGATCATGGAGGAATAATCCTATACATGAAAAAAAAATGGATTAAGCTAAATTCAACATCATTACGAGATATTTGCAAAATCTGAGATCCATGCCCCCATCTTACCAGCAAAGTTGGAATAATATGACACACCAGTGCATATTTTTGGGGTACAGTACTACCTCAAAAGCATATCATCTCATGGATCTTGAGACAGAAGATATATGACAAAAAAGATGTTGTTTGTGATGATTCATCATTTGACTCATTTCCACAGAAGGAAGATTCAACGCCGACCTTCTCTCATAGAATACTCACACATCCAGATGATGAGCATGAGGGTTCTTCAGAGAAGAATTATGAGATGCAAGAAGAATTGTTCTTGATCTTGGGAATTTGGAAAATAATTCTTCACATTAGCAATAATGTCAATGTATAAAGTGGGTTCAAATCACCATGAGAGACTCCCAACTTGAAATCCTCTTTAAGAAACTTCATCAGGAGTTTGAATAAGAATACAAGTGATAAACAAGTTTAAATCTCACAATAGTAGATCATTAGTTTAGTGGCTGATAAAAATGAACTTGATTCAGTTCGTGAGGCACTTAGTCAACATGATTGGAATACCTGCCATGGAATGCATAAAATTTAATTCTTGATACATAATCAGACATGGGAACTTATCGATCTTCCTGCAAGTTAAAATTCCATTAGCTGCAAGTATATTTTCATAACAAAATACAGGGAAGATGGATCTATAAAAAATTACAAAGCACTAGTTACAAAGGTTACGCTAAGCAAGATGGAGTTGAGTATCATGAGACCTTGCACCACTACAAAGATCAAAACCTCTACGATATTAGTCGTTTGATGTGTACTGACATCAAAAAACATATTGACTTAAACAAGTGGATGTAAATATCACTATCTTGAATGATGATCATCAAAGAATAAGTATACATTGACCTAGCCAGAAGGATTTTTTGATGAGCAACATCTGCAAAAGGTATGTCATCTGATTTAAGTCTATTTATGGACTTAAACATGACACCTTAGGGCATAGTACATAAAAATAGATGATCATCTATTGCAGTATGGGTTCACTTGTATCTCCTCTAATTCATATATGTATATCAAAAATATAGGCCGAGTGATTTTCATCATGTTTTTTTCCATTTAGATGATCTTTTGATCATAGGTATTTTTGAAAATATCGTCGAAGATGTGAAGAAATATTTGAATGGATCCTTTGATATGAAAAATTTGAGGCTACTTCACTCATTTTGTTGGCTTGGAGATATGACACAAGTTAGAATCATATTTTTATCTCCCAGATGAAATATGCCAAGACACTCCCAGGAAAGTATGGAATATCAGAGTGTAAACCTATGTCCACTCCAATGGAAAAAGGTTCGTAACTTTAATAGATTCCATGATTCAACCTCAAGTAGATGGTACTATCTATAGAAAACTTAATGGGAGTCTCATTTATTTGACCTATACTAGAAAAGACCTATATTTTGCTATGAGATATCTCTCCAGATTCAAGTAGGATCTAAATAAATGTCACCGGGTAGTGGAAAATCATGTGTTGAGATATGTCTGAGGTACAGTTGAATATGGTATTGAGTATCAAAACAAATATCAATTCTTCTTATAGGGATAAACAAGCTTAGAATTTGTTGGGTCCGTTGATGACAAGAAATCAAGTTCAAGTTATATTTTTCATCTCAGGTATGGACCTATCTCATGGATAAGTAAGAAGCAAATTGTTGTTGATCTCCCATACACTGAGGCAAAGTATCATGCCGCACAAGGAGTTGTGTGCAAAGTGATTTGGTTATGTCACATTCCATGGCAGATATGGGCATTCCTGAAGAAAAATCTCCCATAATTCATTGCAAAAATCAAGGTGTGTTGAAGCTTGTGAAAAATATAGTTTTCCATGAGAGAACAAAGAAAATTGAGGTCGAATATAACTACATTCGAGAATAATTCTTGAACCACCACATCCAGCTCCAGTACTACCTGACCGATGCTTAGATTGTAGATATAATCACCAAGTCTTTTGGCAAGCTGATATTTGAACTATTTTAAGGATACATTTGTAATAAAAATGTATTAATAGGGGGAAGGTTAGCATAAATATAATTAATTACATTGTTTGTAAACTGACTGCTAGTCAATTATGCCCAACTATTCAACGATTTTTTGGAATGGAACACATTTTTTATTTATATTTATTGTGTCATGAGATGTTTTTTCAAATCAATAAAATCTTATCTCTTCTCTTATCCTTCGTTTAACATTTCCATGGTTTTCATTTATTTAACAAACTTATGTTTTTTACAATTTTGACGATAGATGTGGAGGACACATGCACATCTACTACAAATACGCAATTAGATCTTGGTATGTTAGTCGTGTGAATTTATAAAAAAATATACTAATAAGCACCAAAAACTTTATATGACAATAAATTACTATGCATATAACCAATAACAAAAGAATATAATGTTGTAGGGCATGGAGGTATCCAACATGAATAAATACCATATGTATTTTCAAACAATACCATTTACGAGGCCCACAATTTTATAGGAAACGATACCGGCTAACTCTAGTAGACGAACCATTTTCAAATGAGGAATAACCAGAACAAATATTTCAAATGTTCATGGCTTCACAATTTTTAGTTATCATTTCATATCTAACAAAAATTAGTCTAAATACTCAGCATAAGGTAAAAGACAAAGGTTAGAGACATCCCTTTGTAATCTATACTAAAAATTTAAAATGAACTATAGAGCTTAGTAGAATCTATGCATCCACATTGAATACAATAATGGTTAGAAAAAAAACCATACTTTATTTAATGTCTCATTGATTCACAATTACATATATACATTCAACAATGTCCCATTGATTCATTACTGACTACTTACATTGAATTAGCATTGTGTTGGCTTCAACATCATCATAAAAAAAACTAAATTAGGCTTGATCCAACTTGTGGGTATGCAAATCATCAATTTGTTATCCTCATTAAAGGTTTTTCCAACAAAGTGTAGTTCAACTAATCATGGAATTAGCCTAGCAGTCATTAATCCTCATCAAAAACTAAGGATTGTTTTCATGGTAAGGGTGGTTTAACTAATTTAACTGTATCCTATCAATCGCTAAACTTCAATCACAAGACAGAGAACAATAAATATTGTACTTACCATATTACCACAGAAACCACTATGATTTTTTAATTAATCTATCATGTGTCATAGTAGGAAATCAATTATGTATTGATTAATTTTTATTTCAAGTACATCTTTCATCAAAAAATCGAGTAGAGGGGTGGTACAAGCCAAACCGCAACTTCAAGTTCAGTAATTAAACGGTACCCTCCAAAATTTTTGCGATTAAAATTACCATATTTCCACAGAGGCCACTCTATTTTTTAAATTATGATTTTATTTACCATACCAAGAAATAGACTATTAATTGATGAACATTTATTTGAAATAGATCTTGCATTAATGGATCCAATAGTGTGTAAAGGCGGTGTAATCGAAGCCCCAGTTTCAATCGGTAATTGGTAGCCATAACCTAAAATCTTGTTTATTTCCATTGGTTATAAGTGATATGCGGCCAATGTAAATAGTTTGTTTTACTTCCTTGTAGTTAACCACAAGATTTATTTAATTATTTTAGATATAGAGGGCTTGCTATATGATAAAAAAAAACATACAATAAGAATATGTCATTCAAGATCGACAAGGATGCTATCAACATGTCAGGTGGCCTATCAAGATAAATAAAATTATTATCACCAAGATGTGAAGTAGCATTCTGGTACGACAATATCACTTCTATTGATGTTGAAAAGATGTCAAATGGATTCCATAAAAAATATCGAATTGATTGAATCTAGTACTCACTTGGGGAAAGGAACATTACAATATAGTTGAAAATTTTTCACTAAGATATCTAGAAATTTTTTGGAGAAGAAATGATGTTTCCCTATATTCTAAAAAACCTATGTATATTACATTAGGTGCAAAGGGAAACCCTCCTGAAAATTTTATGATTGGCATGAAAAGCAGACAAAATGATTATACAAAAGATAAGTGGTTGATGACCATTTTGTACAAAAACATATCACAAATAGTTTCTCAATGATTCAATTTCATATAGGGCATCAAATCTTTGTAGCAATAAAATGCTAAATAGCTATCTATCATTTCAAGATGTTACTATGATGGCACTACTTAACATTTTATGAAATATATACATTCACATGTTAATATGAAGGTACTTCTAAATTTTTTGTATGCTTAGATTGTACAAATATAAGGTGGGAGTATTTAATATATTTTCAATGATTATAAATTAATAGTATAAATCTATAGCTAGTGCGTATGAACTATCAAAAAAAACTTTATCGTAACAATAAATTGAACAATGATTACTAATCAAATATGTATTCCTAAATTAACTTTGTGCATTCTTAAATACAATATTTTTCTTCCAAAGTTACAAATGTATACCATAGTCAAACAAAATGAAATAACTACATTAAGCTTTGTAAACATTCGTCACCCTGAAACATTACATTTGATTCAAACAATTTCTGAAAAAAATCCTATTAGAATAATAAATGAGGAATTCCTTTTTATTTTTTACCTAATTCAACACCCATAACCATTTTATTTTTTATATAACAATAAAAAAAATGACGTGTGTTTTATTTTAAAATTAATTCACCCCCCTCGACCTTTTGATTTTTTTTCTTCAACTTTGTAGTTAAGAACACATGCAACATGAAACTCATAATATTTGATATAATCATTTCTTTGGCACACACCATTTATAATTTTAATTTGTCACACAAGAATTCAAAAAAAATTGGTGGCATCGAGCTCAAACCAAAAAATATTTTCTCATCACACATATGAAAGAGTTCTTGCAATGTTGTAAAACAAAATTAAAATAACAATATGGACATTGGTGAGAAATTTAAATTTTGATGACATTGTGTCTTCATTCCTTTGAAACATTGACTTAGAGATTGGAAGCTTCGAGTTTATTTTCACACAAGAAGATTGCATTGATTCAAAACAAAAATATTATGAAGGTTCTAGGAATTCCAATGATATCTCAAGAATCTTAACTCATTTGGTGGCAGTTTAATGTATCGTACCATTGTAAAAATACAGTGCTTATAGATGAATGTTTAGAAGAAAAAAAATCAATCAAGATAGATTAATCTTAAATAAATTTTAAAACATATCCAAACCTTAATCTGAAGCATAGATAATGCCTAGTAGCTGCTAGCTTGTATAAAGCATAAACATGTTTAGTTTATTATAAAGTAAAAAAAATTCTTAGTAGCCGCTAGCTTGTATAAAATAGAAACATGTTATGTTTATTCAAAATCATAAATAATTCTTAGCAGACACTATCCCGTATAACGGATTCCAATATCTAAATTTTTGGGTTCTAATATTTTTATTTTTAGATTCCAATATATGAGATTTTACAGTATACTAATTTTCAATATATGTAATTTTTGATTCCAATATATGTGATTTTGGATTCAAATATGTGTGATATTGGAGTTTAGATAATTCCAATATTTAATATTCTGGAATCCAAATATAGTAATATTTGATTCTAATATTTCCTATATTTTTTAGCTACTCGAACTAGAATACTTGTCCAGATTTAGTGAAATATGCATTTTAATTCATCTGTGCAATTGTCATTAGTTTTATTAGAAATACGGTATCATAGAAAAAAGGGAAACTAGAAATTATGTAAGTTCGAGGTGAAAAAACCATGCCTACAGGTACTCAAACATGGGTGAACTAACTCCAAGGGGTCCACATTCACGATCCGTGAGAAAAAGCAATAGAAGAGGGTTTTCATCAAGATGATTAGCGAGACCCTTCTTTTCAAGACACTCTCCTCCGAACTAGAGAACTGGCTTCCCAAATTAAAAAAACAAGAAGCTTTCATGGTTATGGCATCCCATATCCTTTTAGGAATTTGGTCAAACAGTTCACATGCTTCTTGGTTTTAAACCTCCCAATGGAATTTACTTCCATGCCTTTTAAGGACTTTTCACACAACCTTATTTTGTGCATCTCCAACAACTATTGATGTCCTAGAAGACCCATTTCCCTCGCATATTATATCAAATATTTTACATGTCTACCATGGCAACAAGAAAACACCAGGCTAACATTATATCCTAAAATCCATCCAAATTGTTAAACATCCATAAGACCACGATGGTTTTACAACCATTTGCGGTTAAATTTGGCATAAAAAATTATTTTAATTAATTACGGTAACAATTACCATGAAATTTTTTACTAGTTATAAAATCTATAAACGCATTTACATGGAATTTTATTTTTCCATAAATATAGCCGCCCTACATATGAATGTATATAAAAATTGGGGGTTACATTTTATAAATTGCAAGTTGCACGTGACGGTTTCTATAAAATATTTGCAGGTATTTTATGTTAAAATCCAAAAATGTCTAAACCCATCAAATTTAACCCCTTTTGAACTTGTTAATGTTCGACAATTAATGCAAGTGAATTAATTTTAAGATGAATATTCATACGTCATGTTCCAAGGTGTAGGTGCAAAGACAGATGAAATACAAACGTAACAATTAGGTTGGACTTGATGGATACTTTGGTTAATCAAAACAATGCTTTAAGTGATGACCATACCACTTTAAAGATCATTTTTCCATGGAAAGGATGTTGAAATATTTTTGGTCGATTTGAATCAGTTATTTTAACCTTCGACATGGGGAAAAACAAAAGTTCATGTCAAGTAAGTATGGACGTGTAAAGTGGTTTTGCGTACTAACACTACAATTTGCAATCAGAAAACATATCTTTATACATTGTTTGAAATAGAAGTTCATTGCATTTGATTTTTAGGAATATGTAACACACCAAAAATTGACAACACAGTGAAATACAGGATAATTTTTTTTTTTACTGAACTTGCCTGACACATAACATGATGCAACAAGTCGTCACCAAGGAGACAACTAACACTGTGAACAACCTGATACAAGGACAATCTACTTTTCTCTTCTTGACGGAACAACATTGGAGTCCAACCACAAAACACACTTACAGTTAGGGCATCCCATGAGGAATTTCTTGTTAAATTTTCTTGTTTACTAAAGTGTCTCTTAATTCTTAACTTACGTTCTTATAAAATTTCATGTAACGATTCACATAATTCTTTTCAACGGTTGGCTAAATAGCTTAAGGCCAAGCTTTCTAAAATGGGATCATCAATTTGATGTCCAAAACTTTTTATTCATTTGATTTTAGAACATTTTCCATTTCTTACAAGGTTAATTAATCTTACTCAAGCCACTAACTCCTGTTTCATACCTCTATTGCACAGGTGAAAGCATAAGTTTTGATTGAGGGAAAGTACCGCTTAGGGTTTCCTAACAATAAATTTCTTGTTTAAGGATCAAACTTTGACCTTGCTTAAGAAATATCACCATGAATCAAGGCAAGGATTAACAGAATAGGACAACAAAATTTAGCTTCAGGGTCACATTGTTTACTATCAAACTTTCATTGAAGTTAAGAGTTTATCGAGATTGGTTAAGTGTTCCATCTAGACTTTACTTATTAAGTTTGACAAAGGGGAACATTTCAAACGATAAAGAGATATTTAAGGTTTTATTAATCACTTTTACTCCTACTTATTAAATCCTATCATTTTCTAAAATCTAACCATTGATTTCACCATGAGATCATTTAAGGTTTCACTGAAAAAGGATAGTGTTTATTGGTTTGGCTCGGGAAAGAAATAAGTAATCATATTTCGTTACAAGGATAGTTTCCTCTTGATTGTTCCAGGTTTCAATGCTATCGAGTAGATCACATCTACATTAATATATTCATCTATATAAATTTTAGTTTTACTTTTATAAGGACTATCCAGTTCACTTTATAGTGCTTACAAACTCATTGCTACTATGCCTTAGGAGGGTTTACAACTCAACATTTTAAGTCAAGAGTAAAGTTTAACAGTACTCGTTTGCAAGGAAACAAAACAAGGTTATATCAATTCATTCCAACACGGTGCACAAATCAAAGGGACATACCATCTCTATCGAACCATGACTAGGGAGCAAGAGAGTAATAACATGGGACATGCCCCGCTAGTATACTAAGGGTTAAAAATTCACTAGAATATCCCATAACCAAGCGGTAATCAAATTTCATCTTTCACATGATAACCAAACAAGCCAAAATTTCAACAGTTACAACAACAATACTTTACAATACATTTGCTAGGCACTGACCCTTCTTCTAAAATGTCCAAAGGCCCTTTCCAAATTGTATAGCATAATACACATTCGTACAAAGGAACATCATAACATGAAGATTGATGCAATAATCTACAAGTCTTTCCATCATCTAACCACGTAAGCCATTTGCAACAATTAATAACCTGAGTCAGTTCGCGAGAACTGAGCAAGATAAGACTACACAAAACCACCATAACTATTATCTAACAATATCACAAAAAGGAAGCACTTTATTACAAGAATCGGTTCAAATCTCTAAACACTACTAACACATCAAGTCATATTAAAGTCTTCATCATGCCAATGGTTGAGAAGGAGAAGACCTTGTCTTCAAGTTAGGAGCAAAACAACGAAAGTAATAATCGTATGAGAATGGCCCTTGGCCCTATAAGGAGAAAACAACCAATCTAGCAAAGACAGTATCCCCATCAAGTAAGTAATTAAACAATAATTACAACAATTGAGAATTGATCTATATACCAGTCATCTAGAATTTTATGAAAGGAACCAACACATAGGCTGAAATAATATTTTTCCAAGAGAACACGAGTGGATCGGCCCAAGAAGGGGGAAACACGGGTTTCAGAAATTAACACAAAAATTCCATGGATGATAGAGTTTCAAACCGGAAATCAATTAGAGTATACACACAACACAAGTTTCGAAGCGAAGAGATAGTATACTAGTTTTGACCATAACTACAAAGAGATCTACCAATCATCCAGGAAGGGTCAAAGTCTCACAGGCTAGTAGCAAACCACACGAGAGAAGAAGAGGGGGGGGTTTCGTCCAACAAGAGTATACAATAATGTCGTCAACAAATTTTTTTTAATAACACTAAAGGTTTGCAACCTCCACTACAGTACTAATGATTGGTTAATTTAAAATAAAATTACCCATATCCCAAAACAACCAAATTTTGCACGGCAACCTTTGGTAACGCAGTCAACCGTTGCACAAAAAGATACACACATAATTTCTAAGTGACTTTATCAAAACAAACCTTCCGCTATGAATTCATAAGATTATCACACGAAAGCTGAGTTTTTCCCGAAGGTCAATCACATCTAAGGAAATCTCCATCACAAACTATTACAGTAATTACGTGCATAAAATTTGACCAATATTAATTAATAGCATTAACATTACAAGGGAGAAAATAATGCCAGTTAGGAAAAACAGAAGAGCGCCATCAGCAATAATTCTTTGAGAGGGGGATTAGACTAGAACTACTCCAGTGTCAACGAGGTACCAGATTTGGACAAAGAACCTCGAGCTTAGTTGATCCGTAAGGCTAGTTATGGTTCTAGTTGCCAGGGATGGTCAAGGTACTTCCTGAGGATGGCCTTAAAATCCTAGAAATAAGATGAAGGATAGTATAAGAGTTCTAAACAAGCGAGATGGTAAAACACGTTGCACATCAACCCTTTCATTCTACCAGTTTTAATACCGAAACTCTAAGCTGGCTAGCCCACGCATTGCTCGCACAATCCTACAACCTTTCTTTCTTGATGCCAATAGGTTATCGAAGGGACTTGCGAAGGGGCTAACAAAAAAAATGTCAAGGACAAACTTGGGTGCTAGAACGGGGGTTTCATAGTTAATGTAAACTTACTTCCATGATAACGAAAATGCTAGCTTGATCAACATAATAACTTGCAACTCATTCGCAGAGAAGAATTAATACATAAACAAACAGGCAAAGTTCTATCATTCGAGTAAGAGAAACATAACATTCAAAGGAGAGGGCACACGCATTCTTTCGACACGCATTCTGTCAACGATAAAAGCTAAAACAAGAAGACACAAGCAGAAAGGGAAATCTCCCATCATGACATCCAACTGACAAATCAATGCAAGGAAAAGTGGTTCGATTTCACAATTTTTTTAAATAAAATAACAATGGAAAGGTGTAGAAATATCTTGCCTGTTTCTCCAGCTTCAACAGGTCGTACAGACTCCACACGGGCCAGCATAAAACAATAGCATGAGACAAGGATGTGAGTACTACTGCTTGCCATGTCAAAGGGCCAAATGCGATAACTGGATAGACAGATGGGGCAGAAAATTTAAGAGTTGAGTCCTTTCACAAAACCACCTCACACCGCCTCGTAGCACGCTTCTGGAAAGGTGTAGAAATATCTTGCCTGTTTCTCCAGCTTCAACAGGTCGTACAGACTCCACACGGGCCAGCATAAAACAATAGCATGAGACAAGGATGTGAGTACTACTGCTGGCGATGTCAAAGGGCCAAATGTGATAACTGGATAGACAGATGGGGCAGAAAATTTAACAGTTGAGTCCTTTCACAAAACCATGATCTCACACCGCCTCGTAGCACGCTTCTGCACTGGAAACAACTCGAGGAGATTGTCTTCCATGTGCAGAAGTGTGCTACGAGGCGGTGTGAGGTGGTTTTGTGAAAGGACTCAACTGTTAAATTTTCTGCCCCATCTGTCTATCCAGTTATCACATTTTGCCCTTTGACATCGCCAGCAGCAATACTCACATCCTTGTCTCATGCTATTGTTTTATGCTGGCCCGTGTGGAGTCTGTACGACCTGTTGAAGCTGGAGAAATAGGCAAGATATTTCTACACCTTTCCACTATTATTTTATTTAAAAATATTGTGAAATCGAACCACTTTTCCTTGCATTGATTTGTCAGTTGGATGTCATGATGGGAGATTTCCCTTTCTGCTTGTGTCTTCTTGTTTTAGCTTTTATCGTTGACAGAATGTGGGTCGAAAGGATGCATGTGCCCTCTCCTTTGAATGTTATGTTTCTCTTACTCGAATGATAGAACTTCGTCTGTTTGTTTATGTATTAATTCTTCTCTGCGAATGAGTTGCAAGTTATTATGTTGATCAAGCTAGCATTTTCGTTATCATGGAAGTAAGTTTACATTAACTATGAAACCCCCGTTCTAGCACCCAAGTTTGTCCTTGACATTTTTTTTTGTTAGCCCCTTCGCAAGTCCCTTCGATAACCTATTGGCATCGAGAAAGAAAGGTTGTAGGATTGTGCGAGCAATGCGTGGGCTAGCCAGCTTAGAGTTTTGGTATTAAAACTGGTAGAATGAAAGGGTTCGTGTGCAACGTGTTTTGTCGTCTCGCGTGTTTAGACTCTTATACTATCCTTCATCTTGTTTCTAGGCTTTTAAGGCCATCCTCAGGAAGTACCTTGACCATCCCTGGCAACTAGAACCATAACTAGCCTTACGGATCAACTAAGCTCGAGGTTCTTTGTGCAAATATGGTACCTCATTGACACTGGAGTAGTTCTGGTCTAATCCCGCTCTTAGAATTATTGCTGATGGCACTCTTCTGTTTTTCCTAACTGGCATTATTTTCTCCCTTGTAATGTTAACACTATTAATTAATATTGGTCAAATTTTATGCACGTAATTACTATAATAGTTTGTGATGGAGATTTCCTTAGATGTGATTGACCTTCGGGAAAAACTCAGCTTTCGTGTGATAATCTTATGAATTCATAGTGGAAGGTTTGTTTTGATAAAGTCACTTAGAAATTATGTGTGTATCTTTTTGTGCAACGGTTGACTGCGTTACCAAAGGTTGCCGTAAAATTTGGTTGTTTTGGGATATGGGTAATTTTATTTTAAATTAACCAATCATTAGTACTGTAGTGGAGGTTGCAAACCTTTAGTGTTATTAAAAAAAATTTGTTGACGACATTATTGTATACTCTTGTTAGATGAAACCCCCCCCCTTCTTCTCTCGTGTGGTTTGGTACTAGCCTGTGAGACTTTGACCCTTCCTGGATGATTGGTAGATCTCTTTGTAGTTATGGTCAAAACTAGTATACTATGCCTTCGCTTCGAAACTTGTGTTGTGTGTATACTCTAATTGATTTCCGGTTTGAAACTCTATTATCCATGGCTTTTTGTGTTAATTTCTGAAACCCGTGTTTCCCCCTTCTTGGGCCGATCCACTCGTGTTCTCTTGGAAAAATATTATTTCAGCCTATGTGTTGGTTCCTTTGATAAAATTCTAGATGACTGGTATATAGATCAATTCTCAATCTTGTAATTATTGTTTAATTACTTACTTAATGGGGATATTATCTTTGCTAGATTGGTTGTTTTCTCCTTATAGGGCCAAGGGCCATTCTCATACGATTATTACTTTCGTTGTTTTGCTCCTAACTGAAGTACAAGGTCTTCTCCTTCTTTGATTGGCATGATGAAGACTTTAATATGACTTGATGTTTTTAGTAGTGTTTAGAGATTTGAACCGATTCTTGTAATAAAGTGCTTCCTTTTTGTGAGATATTGTTAGATAATAGTTACGGTGGTTTTGTGTAGTCTTATCTTGCCCTTACTAGCTGGAGCTTTGCAAAAATGGTTTAAGCTCCATAATATTCGCTGGAGGGCCGTTCCAGTAAGCATTTGAGATTTTGTTAACAACAAGGTTAAGTCCTGATAAGATCAGCAAATTCTGTGTGGCATAGCCCACGGCAATGAAAGTGCATCGGCGCAGGGAGAACTCCAAATTGTTTCAAAAGATTCTCATATTTCTTACCCTTTTCCCAAGAGCGTTGGGTCAGAAAGCTTGCAGCAAAAATACTGGAGTCTGTACAAAGAGATTATTTGTGGTTAAAAAGCCACCTATTCTACTTAGTCTCAGACTAGGGCTGCTCCTAAATAGCGCACCCAGGTTAGGGGTCCAATCAGAAACAATCAGATGCATATGGAGTCGGGGATTGGTCTTTGTTTGGATGAATGACGAAGGATTAAGTCAATTGCAAAAATGGGCGGACTATAGAAGTTCAGGGCTGATCTTGGGCGCGGTGTTGGGAGGATGATGGAAATATTTAGACCACCCATGCCTGGTGAACTCCTACCTGTGCCAACGTGAAGATGTTCGATGTTTGGGCGCCCAACGGACTTGAAGAAAATGGAATTAGCTTTCGGTTGCTATTGAAGGCCCAGGTCCATCTTGGTTATCGGACTGCGTGTGATGCTTAATCGGAAACGATATTCTCCTATAACATAATTTTATGCTGTTCTTTAATTGAATCAAAATAACTCTATTTCATAAAATGTCTCGTGTGATGGTAGTGTTGGTTTCACTTTCCTGGACTAAGTTGTATTTGTTTTGCGTTTAGACTGATTGCGTTGGTTGATGAAGCCCTTTTATATTTGTTTTCGGGGTTTTAATAAATAGTAGTGGGTGTGTGTGAACTTTGGTCTTAAGTCTAATAAAAAAAAAAGGAGGTGGGGTCCTGTAATGAAACCCCCTAGATCCTTATGTTTGGTTCACGATTTGAATGTTTTACTCGAACATTGTTGTTGGACTAAACTTTACACATTTCCTGTTTTGTTCTTATTTCTTGGTTTCGGTCGAGATCTTTAGTTCTGGGTTATGTCGAGTTAGTATTACGAATAGGGATGGAGCTACTGCAAGTGCATTGTTGTATAGGTGAATGAGCTTTTCCTGTCTCTAGCTTTTCTTTAGTTTTAGTAACCATTCCCGGTTGGCTTGGTGTGTGCTGAGCTTGACTGATTATCCGATTGAGCCACGTGATAATTACTCCAACTAGGTAGGTGCTTTTGTTACTTGTTTGAATCTCCGCTCAAAGAAATTACTTTTATATTCGACGTGAATGGTTGATCGTCATAATTTGATATCAATTCATGTTCACCGTTTGGAGTTGCATCTTGGAATCACCTTCTCTCCCTTGGTAACTGTTTGTATGTTTTGAGGAATGTAGCTGATCCCTATGGAATGTCTTCTTTTAGGGAACTCACATTCTTTGGGATAGTTTTTAAAATGTCAGAGGAAATACTCTTTTTCGTACCTTGATTTTGTTTCACACATGTGGAGGATACGAATCTACGGAATTAGGAGGAAAGTGTTTCAAATCTTAAAAATTGGGATTGTTGGTTTTATGCTAAGAAAATTACTCTAGGTTTTTCTTCGCTTAAAGGGTTTAATTTATTTTCCTGTGATGAGAGGTTGGTTGTGTTTGGAGGACATCATTGGTGGACTAGTTTGCGTTAACACCCGATCATTGTGATACGAACCCTCCTGCTGTCATTGTAGTAGAATGGTTATGCGTTTGAAAGAAGGTTTAAGTCCAACTTGTTGTTGACGAAGGATTCCTTTTGGAATCTATGTATCTTGTGTTGTGTTCTTGTGAATGATTGAGTAACCCTCTGTAAGATTAGATGGATATGTTTGGTCTTGTCAAGTTTTGTCCTTTTTCTTAAGACAATTCCTCTTGATTAGAAGAAAGTCTAATAGAAGGATTGTTAGGATATAGAATGTGACCCATGCGAGGGCATTTGTGCGTTTCATCCCTTTTTCTTTCCATTTTTTTTATTCTGTACTCACATAAAATTAACTGTTCTATGGCACATTCATCTTAATATAATAAGGTCATGTGTTGGGTTTAGATATTCCTCATCATGTCTATTGATTGTTTGCGGGATCTTCCGTGGCATAACTGAATCCTTGGCTTGGTGAACTAACTAAACAAATAGGATGATCACGTTCAATTAATTCTCTTCCTGTAATTGTTTTTGTTTGAAATGTTTATCCCTTTTAATGACCGGTCTTAATTGTGATATGGGTGAAATTCACTATGATGTTTATTACGCTCCTATGTGAAAATTATAATGAATCAGTTAGTGCCATCCCCTTTTATTTTAGACATTTTATTGCTTTGGACAGCTCTTTAATTGCTCTTGTTTGAGACTCTTGAATTATTGTTTTTTTCTTCAACGGTACTTTTCCTTCGTGAAACAGTTAGAAACAACCTAATGTCTTAATGTTATAGCTTTTATTCGTGCTCAGATTCTTGCGAACTGACAAAGTGCTAACAAAATGTGCAGGAGGATTTTCCTGAGTAGAAAAGAAAAAAAACGAGAGAGCGAAAAAAAGAACACATGTAAGAAGTGGTCTCCAGCCTTCTTAGGAACTCTGATGCACTACATGTTTTTCTTTTACTTTACACAAACAGCATTGTATGGAAGGTGGCGGCTAATCTAGAAGAACTTGTGTTACAATTTTGTATTGTTCTCTGTAGTTTTGTTTATTAGTTTGAAAGTCATTTGAGAAAATATTATTGTCAATAGATAAAATGAACTTTTTTTTTGACCTGCGTATCCTTTGTTGCATTTCTCAGCTTTTCAGAATATATTTATCCTTGGAAGAATGTCAACCTACTTCTAGTTATATCCGACCTTTGACTCAATCATTGCATCTGCTCTAGTTACCTTGGTCTTGTTCGATTGTAAAGACATAGTTTTGGAACTAGCACAGCAACAAGAACCAATATCCTGGTGGATCCGTCTAAACTAACAATATCTCTTATTGTGGTAAATCCCAGATCGTTTAAGGTGAATCAATGATTATATTCGTGGGAAGTAATAAGGTTAAATAATAGAAAGGAACTTGACTAAGAACTCTTCGATCTCTAATCCCTTACCCGTTGAAATGTAAAGTAGACTTATGTCCAGCTTCTTCAAGTGGAGCCCAAGTGGAAACCTTTAATATTCCGTTAGAGTCTATGCCCCAAGGAATCCTTTTAAACGCACTAATAAGAATCTTAATGCTGAACCCAGTCTAGACAGTCGTGTACTGTAAAAAACACATAAAATAAAAATATGACCGCTAAAGGGGCAAAACATATCTGGGTTGAAAAGCACAACGTTGAAACAATTGATGAGTTAGACCTTGATAAACTAACTGCCTCCTAACCATGAACAAGTTCATCAAGTTAAATGAATCAACCTCTTCCCTCCAAAAAGAATTGGTTACACTGTAATAACATTATCAAGGTGGGGAAAATTCTCCAAGGAGAAGCCAATGACTTTCAGATTCTCCTATCGTGATTCTCTGCGAAAAGTAAGAATGAAATACACTTAACTTACAACTAAAACATGATCTAAAGGAACCCTTCTTGGGAAGACCTTGTTGTAAGACTGCATACTTTAGATAAACCATTTGTGTCCTAGTGTGTGCCGATGTCTATCTGACTAGGTGTGGTCCGTGGGTGAAGCCATGTCTTTAGTGGATTGTATGCCCTAGAAACTTGTGTAGTGTCGTATTATCTTCAGTATCAAAAACTTTATCCTTTTCACTGTGTTGTCCTTGTGTTGGTATTGGTGTGTTCACTTTGTATCGAGAGCGTAGTTTTTCATACTCTCCTCGAACCTATGGGCCATTGGTGTTGTATGGTGAGTGTTGCATGGGGGTGGTGGTGGTTACATGATTATACGCTGATGATAGATTTGCATGATGATTATTTAATGGAAGAGGTAACGTGCTTTAAGGCGTGATGTGATTATTTTTCGTAAAATTGTGATATTGTAACCACGTGATGTGTATTCAACTCAGGGCGTATTTGTCATCATGTTGATGTGTTGGGGATGAGAGTATTCTCTCTCCTCCTTGTGGATTCTAGGAAGAATTCACGTGTGAAATATTGTTTTGGATGTGTGAAAAGATTCTAATGTGATGCACGTAGTGTTGGAGCATTGTGGCATAGTGTGAGATGTTGGGTGTATCAATGGGTGTATGACTAGTTGATTTAAGAGAACTGGATTGTATCATGATGTTTTTACCATGTTCTAAGAAACGTGTTATCCACCTTGTTTAGTTGCAATGTTTTATGTTGTGATGTACTATGTTCATACGTTATATGAGTTGTGTTATATTCAATGCTTCATGTGTGATTTTTTGGTGTAGACGTGAGTGATGAACCCTATCGTATTGTGATTGCACTTGGTGCAACTGTGTCAAGTTATGTATTCTCGGTAATGTATAATTGTGATCTACCCTATACCACCATACGTGAGACCGTTATGGTACTATGTTGTGTCCACCTGGTGTTATGATGTAGTTGCATGTTATTTTGTGAGCTCTTACCTAACCGCCCTGAGGGGAGATAGGGAGAATTGTAAATGTTGAGCGTGAGAGGTGTACCATGGGTCAAATACTCGAGTCACAACCGTTTAGTAGATTACATGTGAGCCTTTCCTCCTCTCTCCCTATGTGGTTGTACTTATGCAATCCCTATGTATCTATACGATGTTTACCTGTGAAGGTGGGCGGGATTGATTTATATATTTTAACGAGGCTGAGGCTCGAGTTCCGAGTGCCCAGCAAACTCGTTTAGTACCCATTGGTGGCCAGATAAAGGCCACACAGTTATCATAATGTGCATTATTATAAGTTGATTTTTATGCGTAAATTGAAGTCTTTTATTTTATTTGCAAGAGACACAACATCTTTTTCCTGATGAGGAAACGGATGGAGCAGGTACAATGCTTTTAAACACTTTTGGCATTTCCGGTTTGGCACTAACATGGGGATTTGAATACGAACTTTGGCCATTTTGGTCATTTATTTTAGCTTGATTTGGGTCTTCTTTTATTTTGGAATTTTAAACCGCCTTTCCAATGGCTTTACTTTGCACTTGGCGACTTTGGACTGCGATTATTGTACTGGTTTCTATGTGTGAGTGGTGGAATAGGGTCTGGGATGCACTGATTGGTTGGCCCTATAGGACCCCGCTCGTTGTATGGGGGTAACGCCCCAGGGGATACATATAACGAGCGGTTGTTTTAAACCACCGTTATTATGTCCCACTTGGGGTGAGTGGTCCAAACTCTATGGTGTACTTGACCATGGGGACAACCGCCTCCTTGAGGGAGGCTAAGATTTTGAGGGAGGCATAAGAGACTTGAGGGAGGCATAATAGTTTGAGGGAGCATATCGACTTGAGGGCGGGCATAAGATTTAGGGAGGCTTTGATAGTTGTTCTGTATGGTTGATTTTCAGGATATTGTTGAGTTATTGTATGTTTGGTATGGTATTTTGATGTCATGTGTTACTCCTTCAGATGGATATGCATTGGTGGGATGTTTGTGGTTATTATTGATTCCCTTGTGGCACTATGGTACCTGTACATGGTTGGTGTTTATGCGAGTCTTTCATTGAGCAAATTGAGGAAATGTCTGGTGGGATTGTAAGACTCAACGCTTCCTCCCGTGGAGTATTTTGGTAATTCATATCAGTGGAGTGTGATGATACCTTGTTATGGGAAGTGTCCTATCTTTGTCCTAATTGTGTTAACCTTTTGTGGTGTACATACAATCCTTGAAGTCTATACTTGTGTGCTTGTGAATCTGTTAGTGTCTTGTTAACCTTATGTGCGTTGTGGTAATCAGTTCAATGT
>JAHRHJ020000319.1:0-83472 GCA_019776745.2 Taxus chinensis | reverse complement strand
AGTGTTGAAATTAAGGTTTAGGTTTTAGGCTGGGTTTAGGGGTAGGTTTTTTGGGGTTTAATGTTTAGGGCTAAGGGATTACAACTTAGTTCTTAGGGTTTAGGGTTTCTGGTTTAGGGCTAAAGGTTTAGGGTTGATAGGGTTTATGATTCGAGGTTTAGTTTTTAGGGTTTAGTATTTAGGGTTTAGGATTTAGTGTTTCGAGTTTAGGGTTTAGGGTTTAGGACGTATGGTTTATGGTTTATGGTTTTGGGTTTAATATTTAAGGTTTACGGTTTACGGTTTAGTGCTTAGGGTTTAGGGTTTAGGGTTTAGGGTTTAGGGCTAAACGTTGAGGCTTTATGGGGTTTATGATTAGAGGTTTAATTTTTATGGTTTCAGGGTTTAGGGTTTAGGGCTAAGAGATTAAATTTTAGGGCTTTATGGGGTTTACGATTCATGGTTTAATTTGTATGGTTTAGGGTTTATATCTCAGCATTTATGGTTTTGGGCTAAGAGATTACATTTAAGCTATTAGTGGTTAGGATATAGGGTTTAGGGTTTAGGGTTAAGGGTTTCGAGTTTAGGGCTAAAGGATTTATGGTTTATAGTTTAGGGTTTAATATTTAGGGTTTAGGGTTTATGGTTGAGTGCTTAGGGTTTAGGGTTTAGGGTTTAGTTTTTGGTTTAAGGTTTAATGTTTTGAGGGTTTAGGGTTTACGGTTTAGGGTTTAGGGGTCATTTAGGGTTTTTAGTTTAGGGTTTAGGGTTTTAGATTAATGGTTAGGGTTTATGGTTTTGGGTTTAATATTTAGGGTTTAGGGTTTAGGGTTTATGGTTTAGGATCTAAAGGTTAGTTAGGGTTTATGGGTTTATTGATTCAATGTTTAGTTTTTAGGGTTTAGGGTTTAGGTTTTAGGGTTTAGGATTTATGGTTTATGGTTTAGGATTTTGGGTTTAATATTTAATATTTAGGGTTTAGGGTTTAGTGCTCAGGGTTTAGGGTTTAGGGTTTATGGTTTAGTTTTTAGGGTTTAGGGTTTAGGGTTTATAATTATGGTTTATTTTATGGTTTAGGGTTTAATGTTTAGGATTTAGGTTTAGGGTTTAGGGTTTAGGTCTTAGGGTTTAGTTTAGGGGCTTAGGGTTTAGGGTTTAATGTTTAGGGTTTATGGTTTAGGGTTTATGGGGTTTACGATTAAGGGCTTAGTTGGGTTTTGAGTTTAGGGTTTAGGATTTATATTTTTAGGTTTACGGTTTAGTGTCCAATATTTAGGGTTTAGGGTGTAGGGTTTAGTGCTCAGTGTTTAGGATTTAGGGTTTATAGGATTTAGGGTTTAGGGTTTAGGTCTCAGGTTTAAGGTTTAGGGCTAAGGGATTACAGTTTAGGGCTTAGGGTTTAGGGTTTAGGGTTTATTGTTTAGGGTTTAGGGTTTATGGGGTTTACGATTCAAGGTTTAGTTTTTATGGTTTAGGGTTTAGAGTTTAGGGTTTAATATTTATGGTTTATGGTTTAGGGTTTAATATTTAGGGTTTAGGGTTTGGTTTAGTGCTCAGGCTTTAGGGTTTAGGGTTTAGGGTTTAGGGTTTAGAGTTTAGGGTTTAGGTATTAGGATTCATGGTTTATGGTTTATGTTTTAGGCTTTAATATTTAGGGTTTAGGGTTTAGTGTTTAGGGTTTAGGGTTTAGGGTTTAGTGTTTATGGTTTAGGTCTCAGGGTTTAAATTTTAGGGCTAAATGTTTAGGGTTTATGTGGTTTACGATTCAAGGTTTAGTTTTTAGGGTTTAGGGTTTAGGGTTTAGGGTTTAGGGTTTAGGGTTTAGGATTTATGATTTAGGTTTATGGTTTATTTTTAGGTTTAGGGTTTAGGGTTTATTGCCTAGGGTTTAGGGTTTAGGGTTTAGGTCTCAGGGTTTTAGGTTTAGGGATAAGGAATTATAGTTTAGGGATTAGGGTTTAGGGTTTAGGGTTTAGGGTTTAGGATTTATGGTTTATAGTGTATGGTCTAGTGTTTAGGGTTTAGGGTTTAGGGTTTAAGGTTTAATGGATTATGTAGTTTAGGGTTTAGGGTTTATGGTTTAGGGTTATGGTTTAGTGCTAAAGTTTAGGATTTATGGTGTTTAGGATTCAATGTTTAGTTTTTAGGGTTTAGGTCTCAGGGTTTAAGGTTTAGGGCTAAGGATTACATTTTAGGGCTTAGGGTTTAGGGTTTAGGGTTTAAGGTTTAAGGTTTAGGGTTTAGGGTTTTGAGTTTAGGGTTTAGGGTTTAGGATTTATTATTTATGGTTTAGGTTTAGGGTCTAAAGGTTTAGGATTTAGGGTTTATGGTTTATGGTTTAGGGTTAGGGCTTTAGGGTTTAGGGATTATGGTTTAGGGTTTATTTCTCAGGGTTTAAGGTTTAGGGTGAAGGGATTACTTTTTCGGGATTAGGGTTTAGGGTTTAGGGTTTAAGGTTTATGTTTTATGGGGTTTAATGATTCAAGGGTTTAGTTTTTAGGGTTTAGGGTTTAGGGTTTAGGATATGGGTTTAGGGTTTAGGGTTTACGGTTTAATATTTAGTGTTTAGGGTTAAGGATTTATCATTTATGGTTTAGGGTTTATTGTTTAATGCTAAATATTTAGGGTTTATCGGGTTTATGATTCAAGTTTTACCTTTTAGGGTTTATGGTTTATGGTTTAGGGTTTAGGTTTTATTGTTTAGGGTTTATGGTTTATGGTTTAGTTCTTAGGGTTTAGGGATTAGGGTTTAGGCTTTAGGGTTTATGGTTTAGGGTTTAAGCGTTTAGGGTTTATGTGGTTTACGATTCAAGGGTTTATATTTTTTAGGGTTTAGGGTTTAGGGTTTAGGTCTCAGGGTTTAATGTTTAGGGCTAAAGGATTAGGGTTTAGGGTTATGGTTTAGGGTTTAGGGTTTAAGGTTTAGGGTTTAGGGTTTCAAGTTTAGGGTTTAGGGTTTATGGTTCATGGTTTATGGTTTAGGGTTTAATATTTAGGGTTTAGGGTTTAAGGTTTAGGATTATGGTTTAGGGTTTACAGTTTAGGGTGTAGGGTTTAAAGTTTAGGGTTTACAATTTAGGGTTTAGGTGTTAGTTTAGGGTTAATGGTTTATGGTTTATAGGGTTTACGATTTAAGGTTTAGTTTTTAGTGTTTAGGATTTAGGGTTTAGGGTTTTGACTTTAGTGTTTAGGGTTTAGGATTTATCATTTATGGTTTACGGTTTAGGGTTTAGGGTTTAGGGTTTAGGGTTTAAGGTTTAGGGCTAAAGGTTTACGATTTATGGGGTTTATGATTCAAGTTTTAGGGTTTAGGGTTTTGGGTTTATGGTTTAGGGTTTCGAGTTTAGTGTGTAGGGTTTAGGATTTATGGTTTATGGTTTAGGATTTAGGGTTTAGGTCTCAAGGTTTAAAGTTTAGGTTTAGGGTTTTAGGTTAGGGCTTAGGGTTTAGGATTTAGTGTTTAGGGCTAAATTTTTAGGGTTTATGGTTTAGGGTTAAATGTTTAGTGGTTTAGGGTTTAGGATTTAGGTTTATAGTTTAGGGTTTAATGTTTAGGGTTTAGGATTTAGCTTTTATGGTTTAGGTTTAGGGTTTAATTTATAGGGTTTAGTGATTATGGTTTAGGATTTATGGTTTATGTTTTATAGTATAGGGTTTAATATTTAGTGTTTAGGGTTTAGGGTTGATGGTTTAAGGTTTAGGGCTAAGTGATTACAACTTAGGGCTTAGGGCTTAGGGTTTAGGGTTTATGGTTTAGGGATAAGGGATTAGGTTTAAGGGTTTATGGTTTAGGGTTTAGGGTTTAGGGTTTAGGGTTTAGGGTTTATGGTTTTAGGGTTTACGATTCAAGTTTTAGTTTTTACGGTTTAGGGTTTTAATATTAAGGTTTAGGGTTTAGGGTTTTTAGGGATTTACGGTTTAGGTTTAGGTTTAGGGTTTACGCTGTAGGGTTTAGGGTTTAGGGATCAGAGTTTAATGTTTAGGGATTTAGGGTTTATGGTTTAAGGTTTAGTTTAGGGTTTATGGTTTAGGTTAAATGTTTAGGGTTTATTATTTAGGATTTAGGGTTTAGGGTTTAGGTTTATGGGTTTATGGTTTAGTTTTAAGGGTTTAGTGTTTCAAGTTTAGGGTTTAGGGTTTAGGATTAAATTTTTAGTGTTTATGGAGTTTACATTTTAAGGTTTAGGGTTTAGGGTTTATGGTTTAGGGTTTAGGGTTTAGGGTTTAGGGTTTAGGATTTATGGTTTAGGGTTTAGGGTTTAGGGTTTAGGGGATTTATGGAATTTAGGGTTTAGGGTTTAGGGTTTAGTTTTTATAGTTTAGGGTTTTGTATTTAGGGTTTAGGGTTTAGGGTTTTGGTTTAGGGTTAGGGGTATAGGGGTTTAGGGTTTAGGGTTTAGGTTTTTAGGGTTTAGGGTTTATGGTTTAGGGAAAATTGTTTAGAACTTAGGGTTTAGGGTTTAGGGTTTAGGGTTTACGGTTTATGGTTTATGGCTAATGGTTTAGGGTTTATGGGTTTTACGATTCAAGGTTTAGGGTTTATGGTTTAGGGTTTACGTGTTAGGGTTTAAGGTTTAAGGTTTAGTGTTTAGGGTTTAGGGTTTATGGTTTATGGTTTTTGGTTAAGGTTTTAATATTTAAGGTTTAGGGTTTAGGGTTTAGGGTTTAGTTCTTAGGGTTTAAGGTTTAGGTCTTAGGGTTTAAGGTTTAGGATTAGGGATTATAGTTTAGGGCTTAGGGTTTAGGGTTTAGGGATAAGGATTTAGGGGTTTAGGGTTTAGGGTTTAGGGTTTATGGGCTTAACAAATTAAGTTTTAGGGTTTAGGGTTTAGATTTTAGAGTTTAGGGTTTAGGGTTTAGGGTTTAAGGGTTTAGGGTTTTTATGGTTTATGGTTTAGGGTTAAGGGTTTAGGGTTTATGGGGTTTACGATTCAAGGTTTAGTTATTAGGGTTTAGGGTTTCAAGGTTTAGGGTTTAGGGTTTAGAATTTAGGGTTTATTGTTTAGGGTTTAGGGTTTAATATTTAAGGTTAAGGGTTTGGGGTTTAGGGTTTTAGGGTTTAGGATTTATGGTTTAATGGTTTATGGGTTTAGTAGTTTAGGGTTTAGGTTTAGGGTTTAGGGTTTAGGGCTAAGGGATTACAGTTTAGGGCTTAGGGTTTAGGGTTTAGGGTTTAGGGTTTAGGGTTTAGGGTTTATGGTTTACAATTCAAGGTTTAGTTTTTAGGGTTTAGGGTTTATGGGTTTGGGTTTAGGGTTTAATATTTAGGGTTTAGGGTTTAGGGTTTTATGGTTTATGGTTTAGGTTTTAGGGTTTAATATTTAGGTTTAGGGTTTAGGGTTTAGTGCTCAGGGTTTAGGGTTTAGGGTTTAGGGTTTAGGGTTTAGGGTATAGTTTAGGGTTTAGGGTTTAAGGTTTAGTGATAAGGGATTAGGGTTTATGGTTTAGGATTTAGGACTAAATTTTTAGGGTTTATGGGGTTTACGATTCAAGGTTTAATTTTTATGTTTTAGAGTTTAGGTTTTAAGGTTTATGGTTTAGGGCTAAAGGTTTATGGTTTATGGGGTTTACGATTCAAGGTTTAGAGTTTAGGGTTTAGAGTTTAGGGTTTATGTCTAGGGTTTAAGTTTAGGGCTTAGGGATTTAGGATTTAGGGTTTAGGTCTAAAGGTTTAAGGTTTAGGATAAGGAATTATTGTTTAGGGTTTATTTTATTTAGTTTAGGGTTTAGGGTTTATAGGGTTTAGGTTTTATGGTTTAGGGTTTAGGGTTTAGTTTTAAGGTTTAGGGTTTAGGTTTATGGTTTAAGGTTTTGGGTTTAGGGATTAAAGTTTAGAGTTTAGGGTTTAGGGTTTAGGATTTAGGTTTAGTTTATGGTTTAGTGCTTAAGGTTTAGGGTTTATGGGTTTTACTATTCAAGTTATAGTTTTTAGGGTTTAGGGTTTAGGGCTCAAGGTCCCAAGTTTTAAGGTTTAGGGCTAAGGGATTTAGGGTTTAGGGTTTAGGGTTTAGGGTTTAGGTTTATGGTTTAGGTAAATGTTTAGGGTTTATGGGTTTAGGGTTTTTAGGTTTAGTTTTAAAGGTTTAGGGTTTAGGGTTTATGGTTTATGGTTTAGGGTTTAGTGTTTAGTGTTTAGGGTTTAGGTTTTAGGGTTTAGGGTGTACAACTTAGGTCGCGGGGTTTAGGCTTTAGGGTTTACGTTTTAAGTTTTAGGGCTAAAGGCTTAGGTTTAGGGTTTACGATTTAAGGTTTAGTTTTTAGGGTTTAGGGTTTAGGGTTTTAGGTCTCAAGGTTTAAAGTTTAGGGCTAAGGGATTACATTTTAGGGCTTATGGTTTAGGGTTTAGGGTTTAGGGTTTAGGGTTTAAAATTTAGGTTTTATGGTTTAGGGTTTAGGTTTAGGGTTTATGGTTTATGGTTTAGGGTTTAATATTTAGGGTTTAGGGTTTAGGGTTTAAGGTTTAGGGATTATGGTTTAGGGTTTAGGGTTTAGGGTTTAAGGTTTAGGACTAAGGGATTACAGTTTAGGGTTTAGGGTTTAGGGATAAAGTTTTATGGTTTATGGGGTTTATGATTCAAGGTTTAGTTTTTAGGGTTTAGGGTTTAGGATTTAGGATTTAGGGTTTAGGGTTTAGGGTTTTGAATTTATTGTTTAGGGTTAAGGATTTATCATTTATGGTTTACAGTTTAGGGTTTTATAGTTTAGGGTTTAGGGTTTATGGTTTAGGGCTAAAGGTTTAGGGTTTATGGGGTTTATAATTCAAGTTTTATCTTTTAGGGTTTAGGTTTTAGGGTTTAGGGTTTAGGTTTTAGGGTTTCGAGTTTAGGGTTTAGGATTTAGGATTTATGGTTTATGGTTTATATTTTAGGGTTTAGGGTTTAAGGTTTAGGATTTAGGGTTTTGAGTTTAGGATTTAGGGTTTAGGGTTTAGGTCTCAGGGTTTAAAGTTTAGGTTTAAGGGATTACAGGTTAGGGCTTAGGGTTTAGGGTTTAGGGCTTAGGATTTAGGGTTTATGGTTTAGGGATAAATGTTTAGGATTTATGGTTTAGGACTAAATGTTTAGGGTTTAGGGTTAAGGGTTTCAAGTTTAGGGTTTAGGGTTTAATATTTATGGAATAGGGTATAGGGTTTAGGGTTTTGAGTTTAGGTTTTATGGTTTATGGTTAACAGTTTAGGGTTTAATATTTAGGGTTTAGGGTTTAGGGTTTAGGGTTTAAGGTTTAGGGTTTAGGGTTTATGGTTTAGGGCTAAAGGTTTAGGGTTGATGGGGTTTATGATTCAAGGTTTAGTTTTTAGGGTATAGGGTTTAGGGTTTAGGATTTCCGGGTTTCGTGTTTATGGTTTAGGGTTTAGGATGTATGGCTTATAGTTTATGGTTTATGGTTTATGGTTTAAGGTTTAGGGTTTATAGTTTAGTACTCAGGGTTTAGGGTTTAGGGTTTAGGTCTCAGGGTTTAAGGTTTAGGTCTCGTGATTTAAGGTTTAGGGATAAGGGATTAGGGTTTAGGTTTTTGACTTTAAGGTTTAGGGTTTAGGATTTATGGTTTATGGTTTATAGTTTAGGGTTTAATTTTTAGGGTTTAGGGTTTAGGGTTTAGTGCTGAGGGTTTAGGGTTTAGGATTTAGGTTTTATGGGGTTTATTATTCAAGGTTTAATTTTTATGGTTTATAGTTTATGATTTAGGGTTTATGTCTCAGGGTTTAAGGTTTACGACTAAGAGATTATATTTTGGGGCTTAAGGTTTAGGGTATAGGGATTATGGTTTAGGGTATCGAGTTTAGGGTTTAGGATTTATGGTTTACGGTTTAGTGTTTAATATTTAGGATTTAGGGTTTAGGGTTGAGTGCTTAGAGTTTAGGGTTTAGGGTTTAGGTCTCAAGGTTTAGGGTTTAGGTCTCAGGGTTTAAGGTTTATGATGAAGGGATTATAGTTTATGGATAAGAGTTTAGGGTTTAGGGTTTAGGGTTTAGGGTTTATGGGCTTAATGATTTAAGGTTTAGGGTTTAGGGTTTAGGGTTTCAAGTTTAGGGTTTATGGTTTAGGGATTAGGGTTTTGAGTTTAGGGTTTAGGGTTTAGGATTTATGGTTTATGGTTTAGGGTTTAGGATTTAATATTTAGGGTTTAGGGCTCAGGGATTAGGGTTTAAGATTTAGTTTTTAGGGTTTAGGGTTTAGGGTTTAGGGTTTATTGGGTTTATGATTTAAGGTTTAGTTTTTTATGGTTTAGGGTTTAGGGTTTAGGGTTTAATGTTTAGGGTTTAGGGTTTAGGTCTCATGGTTTAGGGTTTAGTTTTTAGGGTTTGGGGTTTAGGGCTTAATGTTTAGGGTTTATGGGGTTTACGATTTAAGGTTAATTTTTTATGGTCTATGGTTTAGGTTTTAGGGTTTAGGTCTTAGGGTTTAAGGTTTAGGGCTAAGGGAGTAAATTTTAGGGCTTATGGTTTAGGGTTTAGGGTTTAGGGTTTAGGGTTTAAGGTTTAGGGTTTAGGGTTTTGAGTTTAGGGTTTAGTGTTTAGGATTTATGGTTTAAGGTTTATAGTTTAGGGTTTAATATTTAGGGTTTAGGGTTTAGGATTTAAGGATTATGGTTTAGGGTTTACCAATTAGGGTTTAAGGTTTAAGGATTAGGACTAAGGGATTACAATTTAATGTTTAGGGTTTAGTTATAAAGTTTTATGGTTTATGGTGTTTACGATTCAAGGTTTAGTTTTTCGAGTTTAGGTTTTAGGATTTAGGATTTAGGGTTCAGGGATTAGGGTTTTTACTTTAGTGTTTAGGGTTTAGGATTTATCATTTAGGGTTTAGGGTTTAGGGTTTAGGGTTTATTGTTTATGGTTTATGTTTTAGGTTTTTGAGTTTAGAATTTAGGGTTTAGGGTTTAGGTCTTAGGGTTTATAGTTTACGTGTAAGGGATTACATGTTAGGGCTTAGGGTTTAGGGTTTAGGGTTTAGGGTTTTTGGTTTAGGGCTAAATGTTTAGGGTTTATGGAGTTTACGATTCAAGGTTTAGTTTTTACATTTTATTGTTCAGGATTTAGGGTTTAGGGTTTAGGATTTATGGTTTATGGTTTAGGGTTTAATATTTAGGGAATATGGTTTAGGGTTTAGGGTTTTGAGTTTATGGTTTATGGTTTATGGTTTATAGTTTATGGTTTAATATTTAGGGTTTAGGGTTTAGTGTTTAGGGTTTAAGGTTTAGGGCTAAGGGTTTAGAATTTAGGGCTTAGGGCTTAGGGTTTAGCTTTTATGGTTTAGGGTTTATGGGGTTTATGATTCAAGGTATAGTTTTTAGGGTTTTGGATTTACGGTTTAGGATTTATAGTTTCAAGTTTAGGGTTTAGGGTTTAAGATGTACGGTTTATGGTTTATGGTTTCAGGTTTAATATTTAACGTTTAGGGTTTAGAGTTTAGTTTTTAGGGTTTATGGTTTAGGGTTTAAAGTTTAGGGTTTGGGGTTTAGGTCTTAGTGTTTACGGTCTAGGTCTTAGTGTTTATGTTTAGGTTTAGGGTTTAGGGTTTAACATTTAGGGTTTAGGGTTTAGGGTTTAGGGTTTGGGGCTAAACGTTTAGGCTTTATGGGGTTTACGAATCAAGGTTTAATTTTTATGGTTTAGTGTTTATATCTTAGGGTTTAAGGTTTAGGGGTAAGAGATTACATTTTAGGGCTTAGGGGTTAGGATAAAGGGTTTAGGGTTTAAGATTTAGGGTTTTAAGTTTAGGGTTTCAGATTTATGGTTTATAGTTTAGGATTTAATATTTTGGGTTTAGGGTTTTGGGGTGAGTGCTTAGGGTTTAGGGTTTAGGGTTTAGGTTTTAAGGTTTAGGTCTTAGGGTTTAAGGTTTAGGATGAAGGGTATTTTAGGGATAAGGGTTTAGGGTTTAGGGTTTAGGTTTTAGGGATAAAGGTTTAGTGTTGATGGGATTAATGATTTAAGATTTAGTTTTTAGTGTTTATGGTTTAGGGTTTAGGGTTTTGACTTTACGGTTAAGGTTTTAGGGTTTATGGTTTTGAGTTTAGGGTTTAGGGTTTAGGATTAATGGTTTATGGTTTACACTTTAGGGTTTAGGGTTTAGGGTTTAGGGTTTAGGGTTTAATATTTACATTTTAGGGTTTAGGGTTGAGTGTTTAGGGTTTAGGGTTTAAGGTTTAGGTTTTAGGGTTTAGGGTTTGTTTTGGTTTTAGGGTTAAAGGTTTAGGATGAAGGGTAGTTTAGGGATAAGGGTTTAGGGTTTAGGGGTTGGGGGTTAGGGTTTAGGGTTTAGGATTTAGGGCTAGAGGTTTAGGGTTGATGGGCTTAATGATTTAAGATTTAGTTTTTAGGTTTTATGGTTTAGGGTTTAGGGTTTTGACATTATGGTTTAGGGATTAGGGTTTAGGGAATTGAATTTAGGGTTTAGGGTTTAGGATTAATGGTTTATGGTTTACAGTTTAGGTTTTAATATTTAGGGTTTAGGGTTAAGGGTTTAGTGCTTAAGGTTTAGGGTTTAGGATTTAGGTTTTATGGTTTAGGGTTTATGGTTTAGGTCTAAAGGTTTAGGATTTATGGGGTTTAAGATTCAAGGTTTACATTTTAGGGTTTAGGGATTAGGGTTTAGGGTTTTGAGTTTAGGGTTTAGGGTTTAGGATTTATGGTTAATGGTTTATGGTTTAGGGTTTAATATTTAGGGTTTAGGGTTTAGTGCTCAGGGTTTAGGGTTTATGATTTAGGGTTTAGGGTTTAGGGTTTATGGTTTAGGGTTAAAGGTTTAGGGTTTATGGGTTTTTGCTATTCAAGGTTTAGTTTTTATTGTTTATTGTTTAGGGTTTAGGGTATCGTGTATAGGGTTTAGGTTTTAATATTTATGGTTTATGGTTTAATGTTTAGGAGTTAGGGTTTAGGGTTTAGGTCTAAGGGTTAAGATGGATTAAATTTTAGGGCTTAGGGTTTAGGGTTTAATGTTTAGGGTTTACGGTTTAGTGTTTATGGGGTTTACGATTTAAGGCTTAGTTGGATTTCAAGTTTAGGGTTTAGGATTTATAGTTTAAGGTTTATGGTTTAGTGTCCAATATTTAGGGATTAGGATATAGGGTTTAGTGCTTAGTGTTTAGGGTTTAGGGTTTAGAGTTTAGGGTTATGGGTTTAAGGTTTAGGTCTCAAGGTTTAAAGCTTAGGGCTAAGGGATTAAATTTTAGGGATTAGGGTTTAGGGTTTAGGGCTAAAGGTTTAGGGTTTATGGCATTTATGATTCAAGGTTTATTTTTTATGGTTTACGGCTTTAAGTTTAGGGTTTCGAGTTTAGGGTTTAGGGTTTAGGATTTAGTGTTTAGAGTTTAGTGTTTAGTGTTTAGGGTTTAGAGTTTAGGATTTAGGTATTAGGATTCATGGTTTATAGTTTATGTTTTAGGATTTAATATTTATGGTTTAATTTTTAGGTTTAGTGCTCAAGGTTTACGGTTTAGGGTTTAGTGTTGAGGTTTTAGGTCTCAGGGTTTAATGTTTAGGGCTAAAGGTTTAGGGTTTATGCATCTTACGATTCAAGGTTTAGTTTTTAGTGTTTAGGGTTTAGGGTTTTAAGTATAGGGTTTATGGTTTAGGATTTATGGTTTATGGTTTAGTTTTTATGAGTTAATTTTTAGGGTTTAGGGTTTAGGGTTTAGGGTTTATGGTTTAGTGTTATAGGTTTAGTGTTTATGGGGTTTAGGATTCAATGTTTAGTTTTTCCAGTTTAAGGTTTAGGTTTTAGGATATAGGATTTCAAGTTTAGGATTATGTGTTTAGGATTTATGTTTTATGGTTTAGGGTTTAGGGTTTAATATTTAGGGTTTAGGGTTTAGGGTTTAGGGTTTAGTGTTTAAGGTTTAGAGTTTAGGGTTTATGTTTTGGGTTTAGGTCTCAACGTTTAGATTTTAGGGTTTAGGTTTTAGGGCTAAAGGTTTAGGGTTTATGGGGTTTACAATTCAAGGTTTAGTTTTTATGGTTTAGGGTTTAGGGTTAAGGCTTGAGGGTTTAGGGTTTATGTCACAGGGTTTAAGGTTTAGGGCTAAGGGATTACTTTTTAGGGCTTACTCTTTAGGGTTTAGGGTTTGGGGTTTTAAGTTTAGGGTTTATGGTTTAGGATTTATATTTTATGGTTTATGGTTTAGGGTTTAATTTTTAGGGTTTAGGGTTTAGTGCTTAGGGTTTAGGGTTTAGGGTTTATGGTTTAGGGTTTAGGGTTTAGGGTTTAGGGTTTAGGGTTTAAGGTTTAGAAATAAGGGATTATAGTTTAGGGTTAAAGGTTTAGGGTTTGTGGTTTTTAGATTAGGGATAAAGGTTTAGGGTTTATGGGGTTTATGATTCTAGGTTTAATTATTAGGGTTTAGGATTTAGGGTTTAGGATTTTGAATTTAGGGTTTAGGGTTAAAGATTTATGGTTTATGTTTTAGGGTTTAGGGTTTAGGGTTTATGGGGTAAAAGGTTTATGGGTTTATTGATTCAAGGTTTAGTTTTTAGGGGTTAGGGTTTAGGATTTAGGGTTTAGGTTTTAGTTTTCAGGGTTTTGAGTTTAGGTTTTAGGGTTTAGGGTTTATAGATTATGGTTTATTATTGTGGGTTTAGGGTTTAGGGTTTCAGGTTTAAGATTTAGGGTTTATGGTTTAGGGTTAAGGGATTACAGTTTAGGGCTTAGGGTTTAGGGTTTAGGGTTTAGGGTTTATGGTTTAGGGATAAAGGTTTAGGTTTATGGGGTTTACTATTCAAGGTTTTGTTTTTAGGGTTTATGTTTTAGGGTTTAGGGTTTGAGTTTCGAGTTTAGGGTATCAACTTAAGGGTTTAGGGTTTAGGATGTATGGTTTATGGTTTATGGTTTATGGTTTAATATTTAAGGTTCAGGGTTTAGTGCTTAGGGTTTAGGGTTTAGGGTTTAGGTCTCAGGGTTTAAGGTCTAGGTCTCAGCGTTTAAGGTTTAGGGCTGAGAGATTAGGGTTTAGGGTTTAGGGCTAATGGTTTAGGGTTTATGGGGTTTACGATTCAAGGTTTAGTTTTTATGGTTTTGGATTTAGGGTTTAGGGTTTAGGTTTTATGTCTTAGGGTTTAAGCTTTAGGGCTAAGGGATTACATTTGAGGGTTTAGGGTTTAGTGTTTAGGGTGTAGGGTTTAGGGTTTCATGTTTAGGGTTTAGGATTTATTGTTTACTATTTGGGGTTTAATATTTAGGGTTTGGGGTTTAGGGTTGAGTTCTTAGGGTTTAGGGTTTAGGGATTAGGTTTTAGGATTTTGGGTTTAGGGTTTAGGTCTCAAGGTTTACGGTTTAGGATGAAGTGATTATAGTTTAGGTATTAGGGTTTAGAGTTTAGTGGTTAGTGTTTAGGTTTTAGGGTTTATTCTTTAGTGTTTATGGTTTAGGGCTAAAGCTTTAGGGTTTATGTGCTTTACTATTTAAGGTTTAGTTTTTAGGGTTTTGGGTTTAGGGTTTAGGGTTTGTTGTTTAGGGTTTAGGGTTTTGAGTTAAGGGTTTAGGGTTTAGGATTTATAGTTTATGGTTTATGATTTCAGGTTTAATATTTAGGGTTTAGGGTTTAGTGTTTAGGATTTATGGATTTTTGTTTAGGGTTTAGCGTTTAGGATTTATGGTTTAGGTTTTAGGGTTTATGTGGTTTACGATTCAAGGTTTAGTTTTTAGTGTTTAGGGTTTAGGGTTTAGGTCTCAGGGTTTAAGTTTTAGGGCTAAGGAATTACAGTTTAGGATTTGAAATTTATGGTTTAGGGCTAAATATTTAGTTTTTATGGGTTTTACGATTCAAGGTTTAGGGTTTAGGGTTATGAGTATAGGGTTTAGGGTTTATGATTTATGGTTTATTTTTTATGGTTAAGGGTTTAATGTTTAGGATTTAGGTTTTAGGGTTTAGGGTTTAGGTCTAAGGGTTTAAGATGGATTATAGTTTAGGGCTTAGGGTTTAGGGTTTATGTTTTATGGATTTTACGATTTAAGGTTTAGTTTTTAGGGTTTAGGGTTTAGGGTTTAGGATTTATAGTTTAACGTTTATAGTTTAGGGTATAATATTTAGGGTTTAGGTTTTAGGGTTTACTACTCAGGGTTTAGGGATTAGGGTTTTGGGTTTTGGGTTTAGGGTTTAGGTCTCAGGGTTTAAGGTTTAGGGGTAAGGGATTCTAGTTTAGGGCTTAGGGTTTAGGGTTTAGGTTTGGGGTTTATTGTTAAGGGCTCGGTTTAGAGTTTATGGGGTTTATGATTCAAGGTTTAGTTTTTATGGTTTAGGGTTTAGGGTTTTGATTTTATTGTTTAGGATTTATGGTTTATGGTTTACGGTTTAGGGTTTGGTTTTGTACTCAGTATTTACGGTTTATAGTTTATGGTTTAGGGCTAAATATTTTGGTTTTATGGGTTTTACGATTCAAGGTTTAGGGTTTAGGGTTTAGGATTTATTGTTTATGGTTTATGGTTAAGTGTTTAATGTTTAGGTTTTAGGTTTGAGGGTTTAGGTCTAAGTATTTAAGATGGATTATAGTTTAGGGCTTCGGGTTTATGGTTTAGGTTTTATGGATTTTATGATTCAAGGTTTAGTTTTTAAGGTTTAGGGTTTAGGGTTTTAATTTTAGGGTTTAGGGTTTTGAGTTTAGGGTTTAGGATTTATATTTTAAGGTTTACAATTTAGGGTTTATTATTTAGGGTTTAGGGTTTACTACTCAGGGTTTATAGTTTACAGTTTACGGTTTAGGTTTTTGATTTCATAGGATTCATGGTTTATGGTTTACCTTTTAGGCTTTAATATTTAGGGGTTAGGGTTTAGTGTTTAGTTCTCAAGGTTTAGGGTTTAGGTCTCAGGGTTTAATGTTTAGGGCTAATGGTTTGGGGTTTATGGGATTTATGATTCAAATTTTAGTTTTTAGGGTTTAGGGTTTATGGTTAAGGGTTTAGGGTTTAGGGTTTACTACCTAGGGTTTAGGGTTTAGGGTTTAGGGTTTAGTGCTAAAGGTTTAGGGTTTATGTGTTTTACGATTTAACGTTTAGTTTTTAGGGTTTAGGGTTTAGGGTTTAAGGAGGATTAAAGTTTAGGGGTTAGGGTTTAGGGTTTAGGATTTATGGTTTAGGGCTAAAGGTTTACGGTTTATGGGGTTTACGATTCAAGGTTTAGTTTTTATGGTTTAGGGTTTAGGCTTTATTGTTTAGTTTTTAGGATTTAGTGTTTCAAGTTTAGGGTTTCAAATTTAAATTTTATGATTTATAGTTTAGTTTTTAATATTTAGGGTTTGGGGTTTAGGGTTTAGAATTTAGGGTTTATGGTTTAGGGATAAAGGTTTACGGTTTATGGGGTTTACTATTCAAGGTTCAGATTTTACGGTTTAGGGTTTAGTGTTATGTCTCAGGGTTTATTTTTTAGGGCTAAGGGATTAAATTTTAGGGCTTATGGTTAAGGGTTTAGGGTTTAGGTTTTAGGGTTTAGGGTTTCGAGTTTAGGGTTTAGGGTTTAGGATTTATGGTTTAGGGTTTAGGGTTTAGGGTTTAATATTTAGGGTTTTTAGGGTTTATGGTTTATGGAGTTTGTGGTTTAGGGCTAAATATTTAGGTTTTATGGAGTTTACGATTCAAGGTTTAGTTTTTAGGATTTATGGGTTAAGGTTTAGGGTTTATGGTTTAGGGTTTCAAGTTTAGGGTTTCAAGTTTAGGGTTTAGGGTTTAGGATTTATGGTTATTAGTTTACCGTTTAGGGTTAAATATTTAAGGTTTAGGTTAAATATTTAAGGTTTAGGGTTTAGTACTTAGGGTTTAGTGATTAGTGTTTAAGGTTTAGGGTTCAGGGTTTAAGGTTTAGGACTAAGGGATTACAATTTAGGATTTAGTGTTTAGGGTTTAATATTTAGGGAATAGGGACTAGGGTTTATGGTTTTGAGTTTAAGGTTTATGGTTTAGTATTTATGGTTTATTGTTTACAGTCTAGGGTTTAATATTTGGGGTTTAGGGTTTATGGTTTAAGGTTTAGGGCTAAGGGATTACAACTTAGGGCTTAGGGTTTACGGTTTACGGTTTAGTGTTAAAGGTTTAGGGTTGATGTGGTTTATGATTCAAGGTTTATTTTTTTAGGGTTTAGGCCTTTTGGTTTAGGGTTTAGGGTTTTGTGTTTATCATTTAGGGTTTAGGATATATATTTTATGGTTTATGGTTTCAGGCTTAATATTTAAGGTTTAGGGTTTAGTGCTCAGGGTTTATGGTTTAGGTTTTAGGGTATAGGTCTTAGGGTTTAAGGTCTAGGTCTCAGGGTTTAAGGTTTAGGGATAAGGGATTAGGGTTTACGTTTGATGGTTTATGGTTTAGGGCTAAAGGTTTAGGGTTTATTCAGTTTATGATTCAAAAATTTTATGGTTAAGGTTTTAGGGTTTAGGGTTTATGTCTCAGGGTTTAAGGTTTAGTGCTGAGAGATTACATTTTGGGGTTTAGGGTTTAGGGTATAGGGTTTCGAGTTTAGGGTTTAGGATTGGGATTTTATGGTTTAGGGTTTAATATTTAGGGTTTAGGGTTGAGTGCTTAGGGTTTTAGGTTTAGGTTTTAGGTCTCAAGGTTTAAGGTTTATTACGAAGGGATTATAGTTTAGGGATAAGAGTTTAGGGTTTAGTTGTTAGGATTTAGGGTTTAGGTTTTAGGGTTAAAGGTTTAGGGTTTACGAGCTTAAAAAAAGGTTTAGGGTTTAGGGTTTAACGTTTAGGGTTTAGGGTTTTGAGTTAATGGATTAAGGTTTAGGATTTATGTTTTATGGTTTAATGTTTAGGGTTTAATATTTAGGTTTTAGGGTATAGGGTTTAGTGGTTAGGGTTTAGGTTTAGGATTTTGTCTTTAGGATTTAGGGTTTATGGTTTAGGGCTAAATTTTTAGGGTTTATGGGTTTTATGATTCAATGTTTAGTTTTTAGGGTTTAGGGTTTATTGTTTAGTGTTTAGTGTTTAGGGTTTATGGTTTAGGTCTCAGTGTTTAGGGTTTAGGGTTTAGAATTTATGGTTTATATTTTAAGTTTTAGGGCTAGGTTTAGTTTTTATGTTTTAGGGTTTAGGGTTTAGGTCTCAGGGTTTAAGGTTTATGGCTAAGGGATTACATTTTAGGGCTTATGGTTTAGGGTTTAGGGTTTAAGGTTTAGGGTTTAGGGTTTCAAGTTTAGGGTTTAGGGTTTAAAATTTATGGTTTAGGGTTTAATATTTAGGTTTTAGGGTTTTAGATTTAGGGATTATGGTTTACGGTTTACGGTTTAGGGTTTAAGGTTTAGGACTAAGGGAGTACAGTTTAGGGTTGAGGATTTATCATTTATGGTTTACAGTTTAGGGTTTAGGGTTTATGGTTTATGGCTAAAGGTAGGGTTTATGGGGTTTATGATTCATGTTTTACCTTTTAGGGTTTAGGGTTTAGGATTTAGAGTTTAGGGTTTAGGGTTTATGTCTCAGGGTTTAAGCTTTATGGCTAAGGGATTACATTTGAGGGTTTAGGGTTTAGGGTTTCAAGTTTAGGGTTTAGGATTTATTGTTTACTATTTGGGTTTGAATATTTATTGTTTGGGGTTTACTGTGAGTTCTTAGGGTTTAGGGTTTAGGGATTAGGTTTTAGGATTTTTGGTTTAGGGTTTAGGGTTTAGGTCTCAAGGTTTAAGGTTTAGGATGAAGTGATTATAGTTTAGGGATTAGGGTTTAGAGTTTAGGGGTTAGTGTTTAGGTTTTAGGGTTTATTGTTTAGTGTTTATGGTTTAGGGATAAAGCTTTAGGGTTTATGGGGTTTACTATTTAAGGTTTTGTTTTTAGGGTTTTGGGTTTAGGGTTTAGGGTTTAGGATTTTGAGTTAAGGGTTTAGGGTTTAGGATTTATAGTTTATGGTTTATGATTTTAGGTTTAATATTTAGCGTTTAGGGTTTAGCATTTAGGATTTATGGTTTTTGGTTTAGGGTTTAGGGTTTCTGGGGTTTACGATTCAAGGTTTAGTTTTTAGTGTTTAGGGTTTAGGGTTTAGGTCTCAGGGTTTAAGTTTTAGGGCTAAGGAATTACAATTTAGGGTTTGAAATTTATGGTTTAGGGCTAAATGTTTAGGTTTTATGGGTTTTACGATTCAAGGTTTAGGGTTTAGGGTTTTGAGTATAGGGTTTAGGGTTTATGATTTATGGTTTATTTTTTATGGTTAAGGGTTTAATGTTTAGGATTTAGGTTTTAGGGTTTAGGTCTAAGGGTTTAATATGGATTATAGTTTAGGGCTTAGGGTTTAGGGTTTAGGTTTTATGGATTTTACGATTCAAGGTTTAGTTTTTAAAGGTTTAGGGTTTAGGGTTTTGATTTTAGGGTTTAGGATTTATAGTTTAACGTTTATAGTTTAGGGTCTAATATTTAGGGTTTAGGGTTTAGGGTTTACTACTCATGGTTTAGGGTTTAGGGTTTTGGGTTTAGGGTTTAGGTCTCAGCGTTTAAGGTTTAGGTGTAAGGGATTCTAGTTTAGGGCTTAGGGTTTAGGGTTTAGGGTTTGGGGTTTATGGTTAAGGGCTAAAGGTTTAGAGTTTATGGGGTTTACGATTCAAGGTTTAGTTTTTATGGTTTAGGGTTTAGGGTTTTGATTTTAGGGTTTAGGATTTATGGTTTATGGTTTATGGTTTAGGGTTTGGTTTTGTACTCAAGCTTTAGGGTTTACAGTTTATGGTTTAGGGCTAAATGTTTAGGTTTAATGGGTTTTACGATTCAAGGTTTAGGGTTTAGGGTTTAGGGTTTCGAGTATGGGGTTTAGGGTTTATGATTTATTGTTTATGGTTTATGGTTAAGTGTTTAATGTTTAGGATTTAGTTTTTAGGGTTTAGGCTTAGGGTTTATGGTTTAGGTTTTATGGATTTTATGATTCAAGGTTTAGGGTTTAGGGTTTTGAGTTTAGGGTTTCAGATTTATAGTTTATGGTTTACAGTTTAGAGTCTAATATTTAGGGTTTAGGGTTTACTACTCAAGGTTTATAGTTTATGGTTTAGGGTTTAGGTTTTTGAGTTCATAGGATTAATGGTTTATGGTTTACCTTTTAGGCTTTAATATTTAGCGGTTAGGGTTTAAGGTTTAGTTCTCAGGGTTTAGGGTTTAGGTCTCAGGGTTTAATGTTTAGGGCTAATGATTTAGGGTTTATGGGATTTATGATTCAACATTTAGTTTTTAGGGTTTAGGGTTTATGGTTAAGGGTTTAGGGTTTAGGGTTTACTACCTAGGGTTTAGGGTTTAGGGTTTAGGGTTTATGGTTTAGTGCTAAAGGTTTAGGGTTTATGTGTTTTATGATTCAATGTTTAGTTTTTAGGGTTTAGGGTTTAGGGTTTAAGGAGGATTAAAGTTTAGGGCTTAGGGTTTAGGGTTTAGGATTTATGGTTTAGGGCTAAAGGTTTACGGTTTATGGGGTTTACGATTCAAGGTTTAGTTTTTATGGTTTAGGGTTTATTGTTTATATTTTAGGATTTAGCATTTCGAGTTTAGGATTTAGGGTTTTAGATTTACATTTTATGATTTATAGTTTAGGTTTTAATATTTAGGGTTTGGGGTTTAGGGTTTAGGGTTTAGGGCTAAAGGTTTACGGTTTATGGGGTTTACTATTCAAGGTTCAATTTTTATGGTTTAGGGTTTAGGGTTATGTCTCAGGGTTTAAGTTTTAGGGCTAAGGGATTACATTTTAGGGCTTACGGTTTAGGATTTAGGGTTTAAGTTTTAGGGTTTAGGGTTTCAATTTTAGGGTTTAGGGTTTAGGGTTTATGGAGTTTGTGGTTTAGGGCTAAATATTGAGGGTTTATGGAGTTTACGATTCAAGGTTTAGTTTTTAGGAATTATGGTTTAAGGTTTAGGGTTTATGGTTTAGGGTTTAAAGTTTAGGGTTCATGGTTTAGGATTTATGGTTATTAGTTAACCGTTTAGGGTTAAATATTTAAGGTTTAGGGTTTAGTACTTAGGGTTTAATGATTAGGGTTTAAGGTTTAGGGTTTAGGGTTTAAGGTTTAGGACTAAGGGATTATAATTTAGGATTTAGGGTTTAGGGTTTAATATTTAGGGAATAGGGAATAGGGTTTAGGGTTTTGAGTTTAAGGTTTATGGTTTAGTATTTATGGTTTATTGTTTACAGTCTAGGGTTTAATATTTGGGGTTTAGGGTTTAGTGTTTAGGGTTTATCGTTTAAGGTTTAGGGCTAAGGGATTACAACTTAGGGCTTAGGGTTTAGGGTTTGCGGTTTACAGTTTAGGTTTAAAGGTTTATGGTTGATGTGGTTTACGATTCAAGGTTTATTTTTTAGGGTTTAAGCTTTTTGGTTTAGGGTTTAGGGTTTTGTGTTTATTGTTTAGGGTTTAGGATATATAGTTTTATGGTTTATGGTTTAGGTTTTAATATTTATGGTTTAGAGTTTAGGCTCTAGGTAGGGTTTATGGTTTAGGGTTTAGGGTTTAGGATTTAGGGTTTATGGTTTATGTCTCAGGGTTTATGTGGTTTATGATTCAAGGTTTAATTTTTATGGCTAAGGTTTTAGGGTTTAGGGTTTATGTCTCTGGGTTTATGGTTTAGGGCTAAGAGATTACATTTTAGGGTTTAGGGTTTAGGATTTATGGTTTATGAGTTTTAGGGTTTAATATTTAAGGATTTAGGGTTTAGTGGTTTAATGATTCAAGGTTTAGGGTTTAGGGCTTAGGTTTTAGGGTTTAGGGTTTAGGTCTCATGGTTTAAGGTTTAGGGCTGAAGGGATTATAGGTTTAGGGATAAGGGTTTAGGGTTTAGGGTTACGAGTTTAGGGTTTAGGGTTTTAGGGCTTAAAGTTTTAGGGTTTATGATGTTTATTTAGAGTTTAGGGTTTTGCATTTAGGGTTTAGGGTTTTGAGTTTACGGTTTAGGGTTTAGGATTTAGGTTTTAGGTTTACATGTTTAGGGTTTACATTTTACGGATTTTAGGGTTATAGGGTTTAGGGATAGGAGTTTTGGGTTTAGGGTTTTTTATTTAGGGTTTAGGTTTTAGTGCTAAGGGTTTAGGGTTTATAGGGATTAAAGTCTAGTGTTCTGGGTTTAGGGGTTAGGATTTAGGATTTATGGTTTAGTGCTAAAGGTTTAGGGTTTAGGGGTTTTATGATTCAAGGGTTTAATGTTTAGGGTTTAGATTTTATCAGGTTTAGGGTTCAGGGTAATGGATTAAAGTTTAGGGTTTAGGGTTTAGGATTTGAATGTTTATGGTTTAGGGGTTTAGGTCTAAATGGTTTAAGGTTTAGGGTTTTAGGGATTCAATGTTTAGTGGTTTATGGTTTAGGGTTTAGGGTTTATTGTTTAGTTTTAGGGTTTAGGGTGTAGGTTTAGGGTTTATGGGTTTAAGGTCTCAGGGTTTATGGTTTAAGGGTTTAGGTTTAGGGTTTATAGTGTTTAAGGGTTTAGGGCTAAGGGATTAAAATGTTTTAGGGTTTAGGGTTTAGGGTCTCATGAATTTATGGTTTAGGGCTAAATGTTTTGGGTTTATGGGGGTTTATGATTCAAGGTTTATTTTTTATGGTTTAGGGTTTAGGGTTTATGGTTTAGGGTTTATGGTTTAATAGGTTTAGGTTTTAGGGTTTAAGGTTTAGGGATGCTAAGGGTTTAGGGTTTAGGGTTTAGGGTTTAGGTTTATAGGTCTAAGGTTTAGGGTTGAGGATTTATCATTTATGGTTTAGGGTTTAGGTTTTAGGGTTTATGGGTTTATGGTTTATGGCTAAAGGTATGAAGGTTTATGGGGTTTATGGTTTAGGGTTAAGGGTTTAGGGTTTAGGTTTAGGTTAGGGTTTAGTGTGTAGGGATTATGTCTCAGGGTTTAAGGTTTAGGGCTAAGGGATTACATATGAGGGTTTAGGGCTTTAGGGTTTATGGTTTAGGGTTTAGAATGGTTTACTATTTGGGGTTTATTTAGGTTTGGGGTTTATGGGTTGAGTTTAGGGTCTAGGGATTAGTTTAGGTTTTAGGATTTAGTCATTTATGGTTTAGGGTTTAGGTCTCAAGGTTTAAGGTTTAGGGTTTATGGTTTTATGGGTTAATGAGTTTACAGTGGTTTAGGGGGTTTATTGTTTAGTGTTTTATTCTTTAGGGATAAAGCTTTAGGGTTTAGGGGTTTACTATTTAAGGTTTAGTTTTTAGGGTTTAGGGTTTGTTGTTTAGGGTTTAGGCTTTAGGTTAAGGGTTTATTAGGATTTATAGTTTATGGTTTACGATTTCAGGTTTAATAGTTTAGGGTTTAGGGTTTAGCATTTAGGATTTATGGTTTTTGGTTTAGTTTTTAGGGTTTAGTATTTATGGTTTAGGGTTTAGGTTTCTGGGGTTTACGATTCAAGGATTAGTTTTTAGTGTTTAGGGTTTAGAGTTTAGGTCTCAGGGTTTAAGTTTTAGGGCTAAGGAATTATGATTTAAGGTTTGAAATTTATGGTCAAGGGCTAAATGTTTAGGGTTTATGGGTTTTGACGATTCAGGGTTTAGGGTTTATGGTTTTGAGTATAGGGTTTATGGTTTATGATTTATGGTTTATTTTTTATGGTTAAGGTTTTAATGTTTAGGATTTAGGTTTTAGGGTTTAGGTCTAAGGGTTTAAGATGGATTATATGGATTTAAGGTTTGGGGTTTTGGGTTAGGGTCTGGTTTAGGTGTTAGGTTAGGGTTTAAGGTGTTAGGGCTAAGTGACACTTATAGTTTAGGTTTAGGGTTTAGGGTTTGAATTTTAGGGTTTAGGATGTATGGTTTATGTTTACGGTCTCAGGGTGTAAGGTTAGGGGTAAGGCTCTAGTTTAGGGCTTAGGGTTTAGGGTTTAGGTTTGGGTTTTAGGTAAGGGCTAACGGGTGAGAGTTATGGGGGGTTACGATCAACGTTTAGTTTCAGGTTTATGGTTTAGGGTTTTGATTTTAGGGTGTAGGATTATGGTTTTATGTACTACGGTTTTTTGTTTGGTGGTTGTACTCAGGCTAGGGGTTTAAGTTACGGTTTAGAGCGAAATTATTTAGGTTTTTAGGGGTTTTACGATTAAAGGTTTAGGGTTTAGGGTTTAGGGTTTCAAGTATAGCGTTTAGGGTTTATGATTTATTGTTTATGGTTTATGGTTAAGTGTTTAATGTTTAGGATTTAGGTTTTAGGCTTTAGGCTTTAGGGTTTAGGTCTAAGCGTTTAAGATGGATTATAGTTTAGGGCTTAGGGTTTATGGTTTAGGTTTTATGTATTCTATGATTCAAGGTTTAGTTTTTAAGGTTTAGGGTTTAGGGTTTTGAGTTTAGGGTTTAGGGTTTAGGATTTATAGTTTAAGGTTTACAGTTTAGGGTCTAATATTTAGGGTTTAGGGTTTACTACTCAGGGTTTATGAATTATGGATTTAAGGTTTGGGGTTTTGGGGTTAGGGTTTCTGGTTTAGGGTTTAGGTCTTAGGGTTTAAGGTTTAGGGCTAAGGGATTATAGTTTAGGGTTTAGGTTTTAGGGTTTTGATTTTAGGGTTTAGGATTTATGGTTTATTGTTTACGGTTTAGGGTTTTAGGGTTTGGTTTTGTGCTCAGGCTTTAGGGTTTACAGTTTATGGTTCAGGGTTAAGGTTTTTTAGTTCATAGGATTCATGGTTTATGGTTTACCTTTTAGGCTTTAATATTTGGGGGTTAGGGTTTAGGGTTTAGGGTTTAGGTCTCAGGGTTTAATGTTTAGGGCTAATGGTTTAGGGTTTATGGGATTTATGACTCAGCGTTTAGTTTTTAGGGTTTACGGTTTATGGTTAAGGGTTTAGGGTTTACTACCTAGGGTTTAGGGTTTATAGTTTAGTGCTAAAGGTTTAGGGTTTATGTGTTTTACAATTCAACGTTTAGTTTTTAGGGTTTAAGGTTTAGGGTTTAAGGAGGATTAAAGTTTAGGGGTTAGTGTTTAGGGTTTAGGGTTTATGGTTTAGGGCTAAAGGTTTACGGTTTATGGTGTTTAAGATTCAAGGTTTAGTTTTTATGGTTTAGGGTTTAGGGTTTATTATTTAGTTTTTAGGATTTAGTGTTTCGAGTTTAGGGTTTAGGGTTTCAGATTTACATTTTATGATTTATAGTTTAGGTTTTAATATTTAGGGTTTGGGGTTTAGGGTTTAGAATTTAGGGTTTATGGTTTAGGTCTAAAGGTTTACGGTTTATGGGGTTTACTATTCAAGGTTCAATTTTAACAGTTTAGGTTTTAGGGTTATGTCTCAGGGTTTAAGTTTTAGGGCTAAGGGATTTCTTTTTAGGGCTTATGGTTTAGGGTTTAGGGTTTAAGTTTTAGGGTTTAGGGTTTCAAGTTTAGGGTTTAGGGTTTAGGATTTATGGTTTATGGTTTACGGTTTAATATTTAGGGTTTAGGGTTTAGGGTTTATTGAGTTTGTGGTTTAGGGTTAAATATTTAGGGTTTATGGATTTTATGATTTAAGGTTTAGGTTTTAGGGTTTATGGTTTAGGGTTTAGGGTTTAGGATTTATAGTTATTAGTTTACTGTTTAGGGTTAAATATTTAAGGTTTAGGGTTTAGTACTTAGGGTTTAGTGTTTAGGGTTTAAGGTTTAGGGTTTAGGTTTTAGGGTTTAAGGTTTAGGACTAAGGGATTACATTTTAGGATTTAGGGTTTAGGGTTTAATATTTAGGGAATAGGGAATAGGGTTTAGGGTTTTGAGTTTAAGTTTTATGGTTTAGTATTTAATGTTTCCTTGTTTACCGTTTAGGGGTTTTAATATTTTGAGGGGTTTAGGGTTAGTTTTTTGGGTTTATGGTTAAGGGTTAGGGGACTCTAGATACACTTAGGGGCTTAGGGTTAGGTTTAGGTTTTATGGTTAGTGCTAAAGGTTTGGGTTGATGTTGTTACGATTCAGGTTTATTTTTTTATGGTTTTTGGTTTTTGTGTAGGGTTTTTTAGGTTTTGTGTTTGCGTTACGGTTTTAGGATATACAGTTTTTGGTTTATGGTTTCAGGTTTAATATTAAGTTGGGTTTAGGGTTTGTGATCAGGGTTTAGGGTGGTTTAGGGTTTCGGTTCTTAGGGTGTTAAGGTCTAGTTCTTAGGGTTAAGGTTTTCGGGATAAGAGACTAGGGTTTACAGTTGATTGGGTTATGGTTTAGGGCTAAAGGTTTAGGGTTTATGGGGTTTATGATTCAATGTTTAATTTTTATGGTTAAGGTTTTAGGGTTTAGGGTTTATGTCTCAGGGTTTAAGGTTTAGGGCTAAGAGATTACATTTTGGGGTATAGGGTTTAGGGTATAGGGTTTCGAGTTTACGTTTTAGGATTGGGATTTTATGGTTTAGGGTTTAATATCTAGGGTTTAGGGTTGAGTGCTTAGGGTTTTGCTTTTAGGTTTTAGGTCTCAGGGTTTAAGGTTTATTATGAAGGGATTACAGTTTAGGGATAAGAGTTTAGGGTTTAGTGGTTAGGGTTTAGGGTTTAGGTTTTAGGGTTAAAGGTTTAGGGTTTATGGTATTAAAAAAGGTTTAGGGTTTAGGGTTTAGCATTTAGGGTTTAGGATTTAGTTTTTAGGGTTTAGGATTTATGTTTTATAATTTAATGTTTATGGTTTAATGGTTCATGTTTTAGGGTTCAGAGGTTTAGTGCTTAGGGTTTAGGATTCGGGTGTTTAGGGTTTATGGCTAAGGGATTAGAATTTAGGGCTCGCGGTTTTATGGCCGAATGTTTTACGATTCAAGGTTTAGGGCTTAGGGTTTAGGGTTTATGGTTTAGGGTTTAGGGTTTAGGTCTCATGGTTTAAGGTTTAGGGGTAATGGATTAAATGTTTAGGGTTTGGGTTTAGGGCCCAAGGTTTAGGGTTTCGAAGTTTATAGAGTTTCAACGCTAAAGGCTTTGGGCTGAATACTAAAATCATGAGAATTACCTTATGTACTGACTAAGATTATAGTATAAAAACTATAGGGTTCTAAACCATGACTCATGTCTTAGCTGCGAGACTAAGGTTCCATAAGGTGCATAGTGATCCTAATTTCTTATATTTACTAAAATAAATTTAAATTATAAGAATAATAAAATATAAATATTAACAAATGAAAAACTTATACTTTAGGGCTAACATGTTTAAGGTTTATGGGTTAAATAGAAACATGCCAAAAACACATATAATACTTTATACTCCTAGGAAGGTTTAGTGTTTAGTGTTACATTTTTTCCTTGTTTCCAAGGCATTCCTTAAGGGTTCAATCTAGTTTAGGTCTCAAGCCTTTAGGAATAAAGGGTACACAAACATAAAAAACATCGTATTTTAAGGTTTAGGGCTATGTGCTAAAATGCCACTTCCACCGTAACAAATCAGGGTTTAAAAGGTTGAGGTCTCAGGGTTTAAGGTAAATGCCTATGGGACTACATTGTAGAGCAAACTTATGGTTTATTTTTTATGGTTATAAGGTTTCAGGGTTTTATGACTACATAGTTTAGGGTTTCCAGATTATTTATGGTTCTATGGTATATGGTTTTTTAGCTATTTAGGTTTTATTGTTTAAGATTTAGGTATCTATGGTTTAGTCATGTATCAGTTTAGGGTTTAAGGCTCAGGACTAAGGGATTATAGTTTAGGGTATACTAGGATTTAAACATTTATGCCTTACGATTCTATACATATTAAAATATATATAATTTATGGCTATTTTTTGAGGTAGTTAGGGAGGCACATGGTTCAGAGTTCCATTACCTTTTCAGGGTTATAAAATTTTTGTGTACTAGAAAAAATCATTAAAAAAATCAGGGTAAAACAACCTTTATGGTTTGATGGAGCCCAAACTAGACACTCTTAGCATATGTAATTTCTACCAAATGGTTTTCAGGGTTTTTAATTTAGGATTAAATAAGGTTCAAAAAATGGGTTTAGGTGCTCGAAAGTTTAAACTGTATTATGTTTAAGGTATTACAAAAAAGGAGCACCTGTTGGGCTTTTAGTTTAGTGTTTGACCCACTTAGGGTTTAATGGTTTTCAATAAAATAAAGAAACTAGACTCGAAATGTTATGATTCATGTTCTGACAAGATCTTCCAGGGTTTATGGAGTGTAACGATTTCAAATAACTCATACAAGTTGAAGTTTTATTATTTTTCAGAAAAAGCATCCACTTAAGTTTACCCCCTTTTGTGGCGCCCAGATTAGTGCACTTACCCGACAGGGTTACTATGCTTTCGAGGGTATACTCAAACTAATCACAGGTTCCAACTAACATTCTACCTTTTTTTAAGGGTATATGAGGTGTCATTGCACTCTTCCATTGATCTTCTAGACTTGCTCCCACTCAGGGTTTAGGGTTTCAGGATACTCTCCCTTGAACCTCTTACACAAGGCTGTACACGATTTAGGCATTGTCTCTAGACTATTAGCAACACTAGGGTTTCAAATTTAGGATCAAATACAACCTAATATTTAGTGTTTTGAGATTAGGGTTTATGAGTTTAGGATTTATTAGTCAATGGTATAACCGTTTAAAAATTTAATATCTTAGTCTTTCTTAGGGTTCAGACTTTAGTGCTTCAGGGATTAGGGTTTAACCATTAATTATTCAACAAAGTCACCAGTAACTCACAACCAAAGAACAAACAGATACATGGCATGCAAGGAATAGGGTTTAATGAAAGAATATATAATTCAAGGTCTCCATAAGTCTTCAAACAACATATTGAACAAGCATTAGGATTCACTATTATAAATTTCAATCATATAGGGTTTACCATACATAGATTCCCTAGGTATCATAGTGGTTTAGCAAAATATGTTTTCTTCAAGTTTTTGGAGCCTCAACTCTCCCAGCACCCCTTGGACATTGATCAGAGTGATAGGTGTCATCAATTACGAAGCATCCAGAGTGATTGTACAACATTGACAAGATCTCTCCAAGTGTGGTACTTATTTAAATTAAGACACTTCAATCTTCCAGAGAAGTCTTGTGACCTTTCAAGTCCCTCAACTACTTGCCATCATAGCTTAAAAATGGTGACTCCAAGAACCCATACTTTATAAGTTCACTCACATCTAACCATCCCAAGGACCCCACTAGAGACTTACATTCAATGGGACTTACAGATCCTACACTAAAGACGGTACATGACACCAGAGAAGGAGAATGTCCTGAACTTCATACCCCTAACTAGCCTTGGAACATTCACATTTTGTAGCTTTTGGAAGGATGGACAGTATGCAATTTAAATTTTTGAAAGGCCATAGAGTTCAAACAGACCACATGTCCAAACTAACTCACATGAACACAGCTCTAGACCTATAATGAACATTCAAACATGCACAAATAACTGCAAATTGATGACAGGCATGACATATTTATAAGTGATAAATATGATTCTCCTACATCAGTGGTGATGGACAAATGCATCTCGAGATCGCAAATGGTGTATATCTGCTTCAGAAATTGTTTCTACAGACACTTAATCGTTATTAATGGTGATGTGGTCACATCTCGCAATTAAAGAGCAGTGGAGGAGGTTCATAACTGCATTTTCAATACAATTGGGAAGTTCAAGAATATGGATCGACAGAGCTCAAAAGATGAACCACACGAATGTCTCAACCCCTTCAGGGAAGCCCTTCCTTCCAATATAGAGGAGGAAATGAGTTGTTGCAAGATCAGCAGCACCCCTGGATGCTACCCCAATCAGGTTTCTAAGTCGCATGTTTTAGGTTATCTCAGTGTGATTGCACAACATGGGTGAGAACCTCTCTCCAAGTGTGGGACTTGTAAAATGAGAGAGGAATCTCTAGATTTAGAGGTTGGTTCCTCAAACTCCTCTGATCAGATCTATGGCCATTTGCACAACTGCCAGAGGTTCAGATCCTAATTTTATCTCTCCAATTTGAACCAAGGATGACAGGGATTCACCTTGAAATCGTATAGAGAATTAAAACAGCTTTCCATTGATATAGGGTGATACACCAAAGGAGTGGTGAGCACTTCTTGCTCATGAAAGATATGACACAAATCAGAAGATTGCAGGGCATAAAACATCATGCACAGGTTGAATAAGCTGTAAACAATATTTGAAATGAAGTCCCGCAACACATACCGCTTGGACTGAAAGCATGTCACAGAGCCTGCATTGTGATTTTCAGGCATCAAAATCCTTGTATTTCCAATTTTTCAAAGAGGGAGAAAAACCTATTACAATCCCTAGAAGGTCTGGATACTTGCCAAAATCACATTGGGTGTGAAAGTTTGAAACTCCAAAATTTCCCGAAGCCTTGCTGTGCAAAAAAAGTGTTCCTTCATTTTTACTTTGAAAAATGAGCCAAATTGGCCCCGCTTATTACAGTGCATTTAGTCGAGCCCAGAGAGAGAAAACGTGAAAAAACGATAGGGAGCCATTCGGGGCATTGACCAAAATGTCATTAAAAACAGTATGGAGGTCTTTAGCGAAACCCATAGCCCTGATTTCCAACTTTTGACCATGTTCTGAGAAGAATGCGACCCATTTTGCATTAAAATTGGTTGTTGAAACGTTCAGCTTCTGTCCATGTTCCACGTATCCAGAAGTGTTGGCCTGGATTTTCTCAAACTCCAAACTGGGACAAAATATCTCTGAACCACCCGATCTAGACTTCATGGAATCCCTGTTTGAGGTGAAGACACATTTCACCAGCTTTCCATTCGATATAAAGAACTTTCGAAAATTTGACGTCTCTGGATCGAAAGTTTTTGCCCGGATTTCCCAAGTTTTAGCGAAAAAATAGGCCAAGACATTTTCTTCATTTTTTCAGCCGGTTTAGATTTTCGTGCCCCACGCGTCCCGATGTCCCAACTATCCTAAGTGTTGCCTAGGCTAGGACCTTCCAAGCTGAAATTTTCCCACAAAATCTCGGCACCGAGCTTGGTAACTTGTAAATTTTTCACATTTTCGTGGACCTGTTAGGAGGAAATCTTTACCTTGGATAGAAGAGTCTGAGAAAGAGCTCTATCCAATGGTGTCATTTCCTAGAAACATGATTTTGAGTGCCTAAAAAGTTAAAATTTATGACTGAGGAACAATAGAAGGACCAAAGAATCTGAAAGGGATGTTAGCCACAAAATGAGCCTGGGGGTGCACATTTTAGATAACAATTTTGGTGACTCAGAGGGGTCATCTGCTTGCTGGATGAAGTGATCAGTAGCCTGAAGCAATCCATTGGGCATGGAGTCATGAGTAGTATCCTGATAACTGATCTGAACTTTGAAAAACTTCCTCTCTGAACTGCTTGGAATCCCACTTGACATGGAGTTGTTCCCACCAAAATGCCACTCAAAATGAACTGGTGCAAGAGTGAAACCAGCAGCACCATAAACTATGTACAGAACTGAAAATCATACATGCTCCAAATGGAAACATGCAGAGTGTGCACAAGCACTTCTTCTACTGAAAGCAAACCTACCTACTCTACTCTAACCGGAAGCAAAGGTGAGCTAAATGAACCTTGCAACTGGTTGTGCAGAAATAGCTTCCCTTTCTTCAAAATTGGCAGCCATGCAAATGATTTGGATACTGAGTCATGGCTGATTAGGATGAGTGGAAAATGAACAAGAAGCTGGTCTTCTACCCAAATTAGCAAGGTGTCAACTAAAAACAAATCCAATACCTCTTTTAGTTGCTCTGCATTTGGATTGGAGAGGTATGAAAGCTGATCCTTGGAACTTTGGCAGCTCATCCTCATGCTTAGAAGCAAACATTGACTAGTTGTGGCTTCTCCTTTGGCTCCAATGAAGCCAAATACCTGATTGGGCAAGGTCTGATCCATTTGAGTATGCCCATAATTCTGATTTTTAACTCTAAGAATGGAATCTCTCTTGTAGACCTTGAATGGATGGTGTGGAAGCAATGGTAGAACCCTTCTGCCCTTTCTCTCTCCTCCAATGAAGGACATGAAAGATTAAAATCTTCCAATCTTGGTTCCAAAGAGATTCTATAAGATGTAGGCTGCTGCAAATGAATACTCTTCTCCATGACAGCAGGCTCTAAGTGTTTGGAAGATGGATGATGAAAGAGAGAATGGTGGAAACTCAACCGGTTCTTCTTCATCAAAACAGTCCCTCCAAATCAGACAGGTAAACTGGCCTCATTGTTGTCCTAACTGCAAATGTTCAACCTCCTCCCATGGCGTTCTCTTGATCTGCAACTTGATCACCATGGTTTCTTTCATCCTCCAGTATTGAGTTTGAGAGGATCAAACTCTTCTTCAGTACTAGAACTTGAGAGAGATGTAGTAGTAGAGAGAAGAACTGAAGGTTCTTCTATAACCTGCTTTGTGCTCAAAGCCGTTGGATCTGTACACTTTTCTCCCCCACAGCTGGAATGTGCTCCTCTTCTTTTGGATCTGGAGCAGCTTCTCCTTTCTCTACTACTTCAAGTCAATCTTGCTCTTGATAGAACTCTTCCTCTAGCACAAAGTTTTTCAAGTCAAACTCTTCAACTGCTGCTCTAGAGGACAAGTTGGGACTGCAAGATATTCTTCTGAGCTTTCTTCCTTTATGGCTGATTGTGTAACTTGAATTGAATCAGCATTCCCTTCAAATAGAGTGCTAACATGGACACTACTTTCTGAGTAAATTGATTGCTGATCTACTTCTTCTTTTTACTCTTCTTCTGTGGCCACAAAATCAGTCTTAACCACCATTTGTTCAACCTTAGCCTCTTCTGTAGGTTTAACCATCAAAGGGATCTTTGTCATCCCAAATTTGGTAGCCCAAACCCTTAAGTTTTCTGTTATTTATTTTCTGTTGGGCTCCTTTTTGCTATCCTTCATGGCCAATTTTTGCAATTTCTTCTTCCCCACAAGGAATTGGGAATGCAAGAGGAAGGATGGGTTGTAACTCAATTGGTTTGGAAATTTTTTGTGGTGGTAGAGGAGGTGAAACCTCTTGTTTCTTTGGGGGAGAGCGTATTTCTCTTAGCTCTTGTGGAGGGGATGACTGTTTGGAAGGAAAAAGGAAAGAAGAATTGAGGTGTGGTGGAAGACTGAGAGGTGGAGACATGGGATCAACATTTGGGATAACAGATGGGGAGTTTAGAATTTGCAATTCCAAATGAGATGGTGCTGCTTGAGTAATGGGAAGAGAAAAACTAGATGATGGTGTAGAACTTACCCATTGACAAGGTTGTTCAACAAAAAGTGTATAGGCCTCTATTTCTGCTGTCCATTGTGCAAGTTGGGGCAGCATCTTCATCATGAAGTCCAGCTTCTCCTGAGGGCTGAAGTGTCTTGGAAAAGGTCCTCCCCATGGACAAGGAGTCCTGCAACCAATTCTGAAAGCTCTCATTTGAGCTGTTGCTCTGGACTGCACCATCTTTACCTCCATCTTTTGGATTTTCTCCAACAGACCAGCATCTTGCATCTGATTGTCTTCATTATATGTATACTCTTGCTCTTGGAAAGCTCCATAGCCAAACTGATTTTGGCATTGCTGCTCATATGGGTATGCATGCTGATTTTGAATTTGTTCAAAATGCTGATTTGGAGGATTTAAAAAACATGTTGGAGGTGGGAAACATTGCTGATGTTGTTGTTGATGTGAATTCCATGATGGAAATGAAGTCATGATTGCACAACTTCATGGAATGGAAAAGAATGAAAGGGATGGAAAGAAGGATGGATGGGAATGGATGAAAAACAGGTCTGCAACTTCAGAAATGGGTTGCTGATCAGATGGAGTTGCCAGATGTGTTTGCAAGTGCCTCCAAAGGCTGAAATCTTCACAGGAACACACCAACCTGCAAAAGATGAAGTGGAAGACCTCTAAGGTCCCACTGAGCATGCCAGAACTGTTAGCAAAAAATCACAGCACCCCTGGAAACTGTTGATCAGATTTGCAGAATCAGTTTGATCACTCTAGCATCTAGTGTGATTGCACAACATTGAATCCTTTCTCCATGTGTGGGACTTGTAAAACTGAGAAAGGATTCTCCAGAGAAGGCTGGTTCCTCTTCCTAGACTACCTTCCATAAGCTATTCCAGTGCAGGAAAGCTAATCTAAACCTAATCTAACCATGCCAAGGAGACAGAGAGAGAGAGAGAAAAGGGAAAAACAGAGCCTATACTAAAACGGTGATACACCAGAGAAGGAAAATGTTGAACATCTATCAAAACTGCCATGGAACAAGGAGGGGCGAGCAATGGGAAGGATGGACAGATGCATCACAGGCCCAAGGATAGATTTCACATAGAAAATTTCCCAAAACTCCATGAACACAGCTCCAAACCTGCAATGAACATTCAAACGTGCACAAATACCCACAATGAAGAGAGGCAAGAAGAAAACAAGCAAAAAAACAAGCAAGGATGGACAGATGCATCACGAAACACATTTTTTGTTGCTTCAGAAGTTTGCACAGAACATCATTTTAATGGTAAAAGGAAAAAATGCCATTACAGAGTAGGGGAGGAGGTTCGAACTCCATTTTCAACCCTGGAGAAGAAAAGAAGGGAGGGCAGAGCTGAAAAGATGAACCACCTTTAGAAAGAAGCCCCTCCTTACAATTTATAGGAAGAATGAGAGAGGGAAGAGAGAGGAAATCTAAATCTACCCCAACCACTTCTAGGTTGCATTTAACTCATCTCATTATGGCGGTGGGTGAGAACCCTAGCAAAAGCGACAAACTGTATTTTGCATTTAAGCTGGTTGTTGAAATGTCATTTCTAGCCATTATCACGCGCTAGAGACATTTCTTGATTTTATCTCTCCAAACTGAACCAAAATGCAAGATTGACCTTGGAATCATTTAGAGAATTTCACCAGCTTTCCATTGATATAAGGAACGTGAAAATCCGAGCTCTGGATCGAAAGTTATGGCGATATGAAGATTTAGGGCAAAAACAGGCCAAAACAGATCGGTGGGAAAATATTTGAATTTTTCCCATGCTCTGCCACTTGGATGACACGTGTCAGGCTCTGATTCATTCGCAGGCTCATCCTTTGAAAATTCCTGTTGGGCCCTTCCTTAATTTCTTGCCACTTGGACATGTGTCGCTATTTTATTGGCTCGGGCTTGAGGGGCGTACTTGTCCTTTGAAAATTTGGTATTTTTCACTTTGGGAAAATTTTCCCATTTCTCCCCTGTGCTCCTCCACTCAAGTGCCACGTGGCACAATTTCATTGGACGTGGGCCCTTCCTGACCATTTCCCTTTTGTTTTTTGCCTTTGGAAAATTTTTCAAAATTTTCCCGCTGGGCCGATGAGGTGAAGACACGTGGCGAGATTTGATTCGTTGGCAGCTCTTTCGGCTTTTCACGTCCCACGCATCCCTCGCGTACTTGTGGCCCAGATGTCTCGAATGAAAATCTCATGCTTCGGCCGATTCGGGCTTCCTTGTCCCTCTTTGCGGTGAAGACACGTGGCGAGATTCCATTTGTTGGCGGCTCTTTCGGCTTTTTGTGCCCCACGCGTCCTTTTGGCCCAAATGTCCCAGACGAAAGTCCCCTGTTTGGGCAAAATCGGCCGGTTCGTGTCCTCCACGTACTTCCGGCTTGGATGTCCCAAACTGTTAGGGACAAATATTTCTGAACCACCCGAAATGGACTGACTTGTGCCAAACCGGCTGATCCGCGTCCCGCGCATACTTTTGTCCCAACTGTCCCAAACCGAGCGAAACAAGACTTAGGCAATTTTTTCCCTCTTTCACGGTTGGTTCGGCTTTTCGCATCCCACGCGCCTTGACGTCCCAATTGTCCTGACAGACCACCTGGACTAGGACTTAGCTGATTTTCTTCATTTTTTTGGCCCCAAGCTTGGTACAACGAACCTCAGTTCAACCCGAACTGGTACAACCCGATCCCTGCAGCCATATTTTTGCATTTTTTCCATTCTTTCTAACTTGTTGGGATTTCTTCTTGGATGGGAGAGTTAGAAAAGGCCGAGGGGACCTCAAAAAATATGATTTCAGGCCTTGAATCAATCTACTTGCTTAGGACTGAATAATCTGATGCATGTTATCAAAATTACCTTGGGGGGTGAATTTAGGATAACAGCAACGACTTCCTCTCAGGCATGGACCATGTTGTGTACCATCTATGAAGCCAAGAATTTGACGACAAAGTTGCATCTTCAGAAAAAGCTTCACACGATGAGTATGCATGATGGCAAATCAGTAGAAGCCTTCTTTGTGGCATGTGGCTGAGTTACGCACAGAAATTTCTGCTCTCGATGAACCGTGGACGTCAAGTTGTTAGTCCCACTCACCTTGCGAGCTCTTCCTTCCCAGTTTCAGAAACTGATCACCATGTTGACCATCACTCAATAGGAGGTGAGTTTTTCCAAACTGGTGAATTATCTCCAACAGGAAGAATCCATTTAGAATGTTTAGGAAGCCTTCTAAGACAAGGCTCTCATCACGAGGAAAAATCATAGCAACAAGCCTCAGAAAGGGTAGTTAACCTCCCAGAATCAGAAGCAGCATCCACAACAACAACCTTCTTAGTGGCCGCCATAGCGGCCACCTGAAAAGTAGTAGAACAATAAGACAGATCGATGGTGCCAAGTTTTCTCCACGAATACACACATCACTACGAATTTTTATTACAATGGTTACAAGCATGGAAACTCTAGCGAAGAGAGAACTTCTGGCAAAGGATATTCCAAGAAATCCCAATGGTGTGCTCATAATCAGAGACAGAAGGGTCATATTACTGCTTAGCAGGATGCCTCCTCTGATGTAGAGGTTCTAGACATAACTCATCCAGACATTTTCCTAGTCTTGCAAAATTCACAGCCATCAGAAAGTGTCTGGTTGATTGATTCGAGTGCCAACAAGCACATGAATGGCAATAAGAAGTTGTCCATACCCTAAGTGACCATCCCATTGGAGATCGGATCACCATCGCAGATAATCAGGAGTATATTGCGGCACGGATTGGTGATGTCATCATTCCTCTTGGGATACACAAGATGTACACTCACGAAGGTGCTATATGTTATAGGTTTGACCTCAAATCTCTTGTTTTTGAGTCATCTTCTTAATCATCGAATGCAGGTTGAATTCTTTGTTGAGAAAGGGTTCAAGTCCTGCATCATTTCCCAAGGAGACTCAGTAATTACTTGAGCATTTATGAAGGGACGTCTATTTACACTGCATGCTCATCACTTCATCTAACATTGCTCTATCTTCTTCAATGGAGGATTCCACTACACTATTACACTTTCAATATGGTCATCTTTCTGGTTGGGGCTTTGCATCAGCTCAGTGTCAAGGAAATGGTAAGAGGGCTTCCTCCACTCTCCCATTCCTTACCTGTTTTCTCAGGATTTCTTGCGGGCAACCAACACATAGGTCCATTCAAATAGAGCTCTTATCATTCTACAGAAGCATCTTCAGGTTGTACACACTGATCTGTGTGGACCCCTACCAGCTAGCTTCCACGGTTGTGAATACTTCCATCTCATCATTGATGATTACTCATGGAAAATGTGGGTATATTTCCTCCGAAAGAAGAGTGAGGAATTTTCTAATTTCCAAACCTTTTACCAGCAAGCCACTAGGAAGCAATCTAGGAAGCCTCTCCTTCTCCTCCACTCAGATTGATGGGGTGAATTTGTATCAAAGAAGTTCTTAGCATACCTGAAGCAACATGGCATTTAGCAACATCTGACTGCACCCTACACATGCCAACAGAATGGGATTTCCGAGTGACACAACAAGACTATCATGGAGATGGCTCGTTGTATGCTCTCCACCGCTAAGTTGGAGGATTAGTTTTGGGCAGAAGCAGTCCAAACAGTAGTGTATCTACTAAACTGGGTACCCATGAAGATCTTACAGAACATAGGACACCGAAAGAGGTATGGACTGGTCGTAAACCTTCTATTCATCATTTGAGAGTTTTTGGTTGTACTGCATATATGCATGTTCTAGATAAGAGAAGGAATAAGATCGATCCAAAGACACTGCCATGTCTTTTCTTGGGGTATAGTACTACCTCAAAGGCATATCGTCTCATGGATCCTGAGACGAAGAAGATCTACAAGAGTCGAGATGTGGTGTGTGATGAGTCGTCCTTTGACTCCCTACCACACAATGGAGATCCAGTACTGACCTCGTCACATAGATTGCTCACACATCCAGATGATGGGCAAGATGATTCTTCTCAGAGAGAAGAAGAGCTGAGTGGAGACTTGTTCATTGATCTTGGCACACTGGAAAACACATCTTCACATTAGCGGTAGCACCAATGTCAAAAATGGGTCTAGAATACTATTAGGGATGCACACCTGAACTCACTTCCAGGTACTTCTACGGGAGTTAGAACACGAAGTCAAGCCAGACATGAGGTAAATTTTGCACTCATGAGTTCAGTTGTTGAGAGCACTGAACCTGACACTGTTCATGAGGCATTAGACCAACCACAGTGGAAATAGGCTATGGATGCTGAATATGATTCCCTAATTCAGAATCATACATGGGAACTTGTCGATCTACCTCCAGGTAAGAAATCCATTGGCTGTAAATGGATTTTCAAAACAAAATATAAGGTAGATGGTTCAATCGACAAACACAAAAACAAGACTTGTTGCAAAGGGTTATGCTCAAGCAAGAAGGAATTGACTATGAAAATACCTTTACACCCACTGCAAAGATCAAAACCATTAGAGTTTTCTATGCACTAGCAGTGAAAAATGGATGGAAACATTAGCAGATGGATGTCAAGAGTGCTTTTCTAAATGGTGATATCAAAGAAGAAGTGTACATGACCCAACCTAAAGGGTTTGTAGATGAGCATCAACCACACAAGGTATGTCGTCTGATAAAGTCACTTTATGGACTCAAACAAGCACCTAGGGCATGGTATATAAAAATTGATGATCACCTATTGCAGCATGGATTCACTCGTAGCCCCTTAGATACAAATTTGTATATCAAGAAGGTAGGAACATAGATTTTTATTCTAGTTTTGTACGTAGATGATCTTGTGATCATAGGAAGTTCTGACAATCTTGTAGATGATGTAAAGAATGATCTGAAGAAATCCTTTAACATGACCGATTTGGGGCTACTTGACTACTGTCTTGGCTTAGAGATATGGCAGAAGAAGAATCATATCTTCGTCTCCCAGATGAAATATACCAAGACACTCCTGGAGAAGTATGGAATGTCAGATTATAAACCAATGTCCACACCTATGGAAATTTTTTACAATTATCTAGATTCCAGGATTCACCGTAGGTAGATGGCACTCACTACAAGTAGCTTGTGGGGAGCTTCATTTACTTGACTTATACCAGACCAGATCTTTGCTTTGCAAGTGAGCTATCTCACCAGATTTATGCAGGAGCCGAAGAAATGTCATTAGATAGCAGTAAATCATGTGTTGAGATATGTCTGAGGTACAGTTGACTTTGGTCTAGAGTATCAGAAGGAACACTCAGTTCTTCTTACACGAATATACAAACTCAGACTATGCAGGATCCATTGATGACAGGAAATCCACTTCAGGATATGTTTTTCATCTAGGATCTGGACCTATCTCATGGATTAGCAAGAAGCAAAATGTTGTTGCTCTCTCATCCACTGAGGCTGAATACTATGCCGCATGAGGAGCTGTGTGCAAAGCGATTTGGTTACGTCGCATTCTTGCAGATATAGGGATTCCTGAAGAGAAACCTCCCATCATTCACTGCGACAATCAAGGTGTGTTGAAGCTTGTGAAGAATCCTATTTTTCATGAACGAACAAATCATATTGAGGTCGAATGTCACTACTTTCATGAACAGGTCTTGAACCACCAAATTCAGCTCCAGTACTACCCTACTGATTTTCAGGTTGCAAATATTCTCACCAAGCCTCTCAACAAAGTGAAGTTTGATTTGTTTAGGGGGTACATATGTAGAAACACTGTATTAAGGGGGGGATTGTTAGAATTAGTTTAGGTTAATACATTTGTTTATTAGTGGATAGTTATAACTATCCATCTCCTCACGTAGCCTTTATATGGCTCTTCTCTCTTTTGTTTGAATTACACGCATTGAATAGAATACATTGAATAATTCTGTATCTATCTCCTACTCCTGCTATCAAGTGATACTCTCCTCTAAGTGATGGTTCTTTCCCTAAACATCTCCTCGCAGGAACTTCTAGTAATACTTTGTACTTTCCTCCTGATGCACAGGGTGACATCAGGGCATCGGGTGGGACGCACACGAAACTGTAGAAGCTCTTTCAGAAAATAATTTCAAACCGTACTTTGGATGTGGCCATAGTTTTGGGGATGTGTAGGGATTTACAGATCTATTTCCTGAGATTTCAGGGGCGACTACAGGTTTCAGAAAGCCTAACCAATCTCCTAGTTGTGTGCATAAAGGAGGCCACAGATTATCAGGTGGGGAAACGACATTGGGGGGACATGGATCCACTGGTATGACTGAGTGCAATCCTGGGGGCAGACAAGATCACTAAGAGAACATTGATCCAAATATTTTGTGAGGCCATGGATCTAAACATAAACAAGACGCACTGAACACTAAACAAAGAAGGCTTGCAGACCTATTTCCTTAGATTCCACTAGAGGCACCATTTGAAGCTTCAATTCTAATTTGAGGTTTCACTTAGATCCCCACTAATAAGGATTCCTCCCCTGTTGTAATGACAGAAGCTACAAATAAGAGATCATTCAGGGAGGTTTTACAGAAGAAGCCAGAGTTTGCTAGCATGAAGCCTTCTGAGACCAACCCATGTATAACCTTTGGAGATGAATTCCTCGAAACAGAAGCATTTTATCAAGATCATGCCTTGATTTTTCAATTCACTGGACTTTGGCCTAGCCTACCTATCTTACATGTATGGATCTCTAAACATTGGATCCCACTCCTAGAAGGAAGGTTAGATCTCTACCCATGTGCCAAAGGAATTTTCATTGTTGCTTTTGAATCCATTGCTGATAATGCTGTCATTGCTAATCAACTTTGGATCTGTTAGCAAAAATACCTTATTTTAAAACCATGGTTCCCATCATTCAACCTTCTCACTAAATCTTTCTCCAGTAAACCGATCTGGATCAGATTACCCCACCTATCTCTTCAATTTTGGGATCAAAATTATCTAATATCCATAGGAAATACCTTGAGAAATATCATTAACATTGACTCCCAAACCTATGATTTTACACATACAACCTATGCAAGAATTCTTGTTGAGGTTGATACCTTAAAGGATCTTCTAGCTCACATTGAGATAAAGGTGCAAAATCAATCTTGGACTCAGCCTCTGGACTATGAAGGTTTGCCTTTTAGATGCAAAATGTTTCTCTTTAGAACATTCTGCTGCTAATTCCGAGATTACAAAATGTAAAATAGGAAAATGATTAACTAGTGGAAAACCACCCTCCTAGAACATTTGGTGTTTGAACCTAAAGACATTCCTTGCTTCTGTTGCTGAGGAGGAAGACATGCTGGAAACGATACCCAAAACCCCTTTGAAAGAGATGGACAGATCATGCAAATACCCCTTTGAGTGAAAAGTCATCTGGGGGTGGGATTAAAAGGACAGGAAACATTCAAAAACAAGCGTCTGTAGTGGCAAAGGAGAATGTTCCTCGATCTCCTTGCTCAAACAATACATATAAGCCAATCAAATTTTGAAGTTTTATTCCTTTACAAAAATTTCAAATGAATGGATTACAGTTCGTAACAATTCATTTTCCAAGAAAACTGTTCCTTCAATAGAAAACAGTTGTTAAATTTTTAATTTAGCTTTTTTCAACTTGTTGGTTTGTTGGTTCATCAGGCTTTATTTTGGCTAGTTGTTTTTTGCCAGTTGGCTTTTTGATCATATTGGATTTTTTTATCCCTTTTGGTTAAATGCTGATTTGGACAGCGTTATTGTACAAGGGTATAGTCCCTTTCAAAAAAACTATTTGCCAATAATAAAAAAAAATGGGAATTTAACCAAAACAAAAAATTTTTTAATACAAAAATCCTTGTAAGATTCACAATGATGTATATGCATGCAAAAAATTAATATTTGAAACATTTTATTTATTCAATTATTTTTTTAAAAATATCGTAATTTTAAAAAGTGGTAGCATTTATTTAAAAACATTGATTATTGCAAATCAAATTACCGTTTCCAATATGAAGTTCTTCAAAAAATATGATAAAGATTTTATTAAAAAAATTAAATTTTTAATCTTGATCAAATTTAAACTTTTCTCAAAGTTTGTGTGAATTTTTTTAAAAGTTACTTTTTGAAAAATTACAAATTTTAAAATGAAACTTTTGGATGTTTGAAATCTTCCAAATGTACACATTAAAAAATGCCTATTTTCCATAAAATTGTTGTGAAAAATTAAATTTGTATATGTTAAGGTTGAATATTCAAAACAATTCAACTTTTGAAAATTAAAATTTAAGACATTGGAATCAGAAATCTAATTTTTAAAATTGGCAAAGAAAGTACCTTTTAAAAAAGATCTGTCAAAATTTGCAAACCCTTTTCCTTTGACTTTTTGTTTTTCTCCTGTAAGAAATTGCGTGGAAGCACTCTTTGAAGCTTTGGCATTTGATGACTGTTTTGAGCGATAAAATTTAGAAACTATTTTTTTGTTGTATTTTAATTTGCAACCTTTTCAATATTATACTATGATGCAGAAATCTTTACTAAACTTGAAATTTCTTTTTTAAAAACGAATTTTTTGGCAATTTGGTAAATTTTGAAAACTGCTATTGTTGAAAAATTTAAATTTGTGAAAACTATTTTAAAATGTGAATAACAGACTATGAATATTGCGTGGGATAATCTTAGTGACTTTATAATTTTGGCGTCTGAGCTTCAAAATTAAGTTGGAATTTAGCGTTTCAAAAATGACATTTTCGCCTGTAAAAATAATTGTGAAGGGCCAACGTCGGAAAACTATGCGTGGCATTTTAAAAAGTAGAGGTTTATAGTAGTGACTCCTGAAATTTCAGACCTGCGGACCTTTCCTGAAAACCACCAAATTTAAAAATATGGGTAAAAAATGAATTTTGAAATTTTAAATGTGTTGCTTCTTATAAATGAGCCTGATTATTCACATCAACTTCAGAATTTGATGAAATTCTAACTCTCGAGGATCGAAAAGATTGGGTTGATAGCTCTCCAAAAAATGTTTTATTAAAAAAGTTGAAATTTTAACAATAAGTAATTTTTAGCGCACATTTACAAATTGCAAAGATTTGAATTAAAAAATTCAAAATTCTCAAAAATGTTAAAATTTAAGTGTTGATATTATAAAAGAGGATTTTATAATTTTGGATTTACAAAAATTTGGTTTCCTCTCGTCAGTCACCTACGACATTTTGATCAAACAATGGAGTTTTGAAAAAGTTTATGATTTTGATTGTGATGTGGTTCAATTATGTGTTTTTTCAAAAAGTTACAAATTTTTCGAGTTTGAGTATAATTCTTAAATGAAAGATATTGTCAAAGCAAAAGCAATTTAGCGCTTGCAAAAACTTGTTAAAATTTGTAAAATACGAAAAATTTACTGAAAATTGTAATTGATATCAACGGTGAGCCTGCAATTTTGGAAAACCATAATGTGTTCGTGAAATCCAGGGAAACCGGAAAAGTTATAGTGTTCTCAAAAAAAAAATTGAATGTAAATAGTCAATTTGAGGTTTGTGGTAAATTAGGGAAAATTCAATGTCACCAAGACCAAGATTTCAAAAATCTTCCAATTTTACAAAGGTGAAAGGCTAAAGGGATAGTGAAATATTTAATGAAATTTTGAAATAAAAGTGTTTTCAATAAGGGGGGTTTAACTTTATAAACATTAATCCATATAAAGAATTTTTTTAAGATCAATGTAAAATTAAAAATGTTGGCACATTAATGGTAAAAGTGCCTTTTGGAAATATTGATCTTCCAACCGTCCAACTAGAAATCTTCCTATTAATCCATAGTTCAACTTAATCTGTGAAAGATACAAAATTTGCAAATGTATATTTCAATAAATTAATCCAAAGCGAAAATTAATTATTTTAAGACATCAATAGGATTCAAAAATAGCTAGTTTTAAATCTTCGTTTTATTTGGAAATTTATGTGTCCTCCCTATTTTCCCTTATCTCCTATTTAAATTGTATCTCTCCTCCCTTCTTTTATATCTTTAAAATTTTCATTCATTTGTCCCTTCACATAGTTCCATGTCAACACTAAAACAATTCTAGTCAATTGGTATAGCAACTTAGAACTTGATCTTTCTTTATGTAGGCTATGTTTAGCCATTATTGGGTCCCTTAGAGATCTTGTGTCCTATATTGCTATATTTTATCATGTATGTGATGTATGTCATCTTATATCCCATATGGATACTAATTTGAATTTCAAAAAGTTCATAATTAAATAACTATTGCAATTTGAATATTTTCTAAAAAAATTTTTTAAAAGATCAATTTTGAATTTTAAACAATTGGTATTTTAAAAAAATCAAAATATTATATTTTTGAAAAGGTAAGTGTTTTTTAAAAATCCACATTAAAAAGAAGAGTTCAAAATTTAACATTTAAATAGTTTAAAACAAAAAATGGGTCAAATCACACTTTACAATAAAGAATTTCATTTTAAATAAACAATTAAGTGAATTGAATGACTCTTTCTGACCAAAAACAACAACGAAATAGCAGACAATATCAACAATTTTTAGTAACTTAGCAGTTGTTGAAAAATAGATTACGGTTTGGCTAAGAACTGTAATCCAATCATCATAGGCTTTTTGACTCAAAATAAATCTTAAAATCTGCGATCCGCTGATTGTATTGCCATTGTAGTTAGTGAGGGTCATGTATCCAATTTCAGATAATTACATTTTGGTTCTTTAAGTTTTCGAGTCCCTATTGCTTCATTCTTGTTGCACTATTTTTGTATGATTGTATCAACTTAAAGGTTTCTGGGATCAGATTATATTCTTCCTCCTCACCTATTTAAAAGTATCCTTAGGTTTTTACCAGTGTTCACTTTTTTTCTAATTAACATTCTCATTTTTATCTTTTACTATCTCAACAATATAATAACAGAATGTCCTAAAGAGAAATTATCTTTAGTATCTAAAAGGTAGACCCTCATAGTCTATTATTTTTTCCAAGTTTACATTTTGCACCTATTACCTCAATTTGAGTTGGAAGATTTATTTAAATTTAATTTCCAAAGGTTTGTAGGTACTATATCTATGTAAATTTTTTGAAGACAATTTTATCATTCTCAAAATAATTATGTGATTAGAAATTTCAAAGCTTAATTAATATCAAATTTGATATCTAACAAAAAAAAATTTCTAGAAATTCTTAAATTTCGAATATAAAATTAATTTAAACACTCAATTTTGATCTCATGAGAATTATGCTTATTAGTAGAATGATATTTTTTTAAAATAAAATGCTTAACAGATTCAATAACGTAGTATTTAAATGAAAAAAAGAAGATAAATGAAACAATTCCACATGTATTTTGACAAGAAGTTGGCATTTTGAAAAGTTGATGTGAAATTTTAGAAAAACAATGTAAATTTTAAAATTTTAGTTGTAAAATTTGAATTTTTTTCAAACAATTATAATGTGTGAAACTTGCAATATTTAAAATATTACCATCATTTTTGTATGAAATTTTTCAAATTATATTTATACATTAAAACATAATAACCAAAAAATTATCTGAAATATATTGATTATGATAGTGTATTGATGGCAGAGAAGAATAGTTTATTGCAATGCGTATGAATACAAACAACCTTTAGATAGGAGGAAAGGGAAAGCCCCCTGGAAAAACAGTTACAAACAGGGATGGTTACTCACTTAACAATATATAAACAAATGTATTAATTAGCTAACATTCCCCCCCTTAATACATTGCTCTTACAAATGTACCCCCTAAACAAATCAAAATTCACCTTGCCGAGAGGCTTGGTGAGAATATCTACAACCTGAAAATCAGTAGGGTAGTATTGGAGCTCAATTTGGTGGTTCAAGACCTGTTCACGAATGTAGTGACATTCGACCTCAATATGCTTTGTTGTTCATGAAAAACAGGATTCTTCACAAGCTTCAACACACCTTAATTGTCGCAATGAATGATGGGAGGTTTCTCTTCAGGAATCCCTATATCTGCAAGAATGCAACATAACCAAATCACTTCGCACATAGCTCCTCATACGACATGATATTTAGCCTCAGTGGATGAGAGAGAAACAACAGTTTGCTTCTTGCTAATCCATGAGATAGGTCCAGATCCAAGATGAAAAACATATCCTGAAGTGTATTTCCTGTCATCAACGGATCCTGCATAGTCAGAGTCTGTATATCCCTGTAAGAAGAACTGAGTGTTCTTCTGATACTCCAGACCAAAGTCAACTGTACCTCTGACATATCTCAACACATGCTTTGTTGTTATCCAATGACATTTCTTAAGCTCCTGCATAAATCTGGTGAGATAGCTCACTGCAAAGCAAAGATCTGGTCTGGTATAAGTCAAGTAAATGAGACTCCCCACAAGCTGTCTGTAGTGAGTGCCATCTACCTGTGGTGAATCCTGGAATCTAGATAATTGCAAACCTTTTTCCATAGGTGTGGACATTGGTTTATAATCTGACATCCCATACTTTTCCAGGAGTGTCTTGGCATATTTCATCTGGGAGACGAAGATATGATTCTTCTTCTGCCATATCTCTAAGCCAAGACAATAGTGAAGTAGCCCCAAATAAGTCACATCGAAGGATTTCTTCAGATAATTCTTTACATCATCTACAAGATTGTCAGAACTTCCTGTGATCACAAGATCATCTACGTACAAAACCAGAATGACAATCTCTGTTCCTACCTTCTTGATATACAAATTTGTATCTGAGGGGCTACGAGTGAATCCATGCTGCTAATAGGTGATCATCAATTTTTATATACCTTGCCCTAGGTGCTTGTTTGAGTCCATAAAGAGACTTTATCAGACGACATACCTTGTGTGGTTGATGCTCATCTACAAACCCTTCAGGTTGGGCCATGTACACTTCTTCTTTTAGATCACCATTCAGAAAAGCACTCTTGACATCCATCTGCTGAAGTTTCCATCCATTTTGTGCTGCCAGTGCACATACAACTCTGATGGTTTTGATCTTCGCAGTGGGTGCAAAGGTCTCGTCATAGTCAATTCCTTCTTGCTGAGCATAACCCTTTGCAACAAGTCGTGCTTTGTGTTTGTCGATTGAACCATCTGCCTTATATTTTGTTTTGAAAATCCATTTGCAGCTAATGGATTTCTTACCTGGAGGCAGATCGACAAGTTCCCACATCCGATTCTGAATTAGGGAATCATATTCAGCATCCATAGCCTGTTTCCACTGTGGTTGGTCTAATGCCTCATGAACAGTTTCAGGTTCGGTGCTCTCAACAACTGAACTCATGAGTGCAAAATTTACCTCATGTCTGGCTTGACTTCGTGTTCTAACTGCCATAGAAGTACCAGGAAGTGAGTTCAGGTGTGCATCCCTGATAGTACTCTGGACCCATTTCGGATGTTGGTGATGTTGATGTGAAGATGTCTTTTCTAGTGTGCCAAGATCAATGAACAATTCTCTACTCAGCTCTTCTTCTCTCTGAGAAGAATCATCTTGCTCATCATCTGGATGTGTGAGCAATCTATGTGACAAGGTCGGTACTGGATCTCCATTGTGTGGTAGGGAGTCAAAGGATGACTCATCACATACCACATCTCGACTCTCGTAGATCTTCTTCGTCTCAGGATCCATGAGACGATATGCCTTTGAGGTAGTACTATACCCCAAGAAAAGACATGGCAGTGTCTTTGGATTGATCTTCTTCCTTCTCTTATATGGAACATGCATATATGCAGTACAACCAAAAACTCTCAAATGATGAATAGAAGGTTTACGACCAGTCCATACCTCTTTCGGTGTCCTATGTTCTGCAAGATCTTCGTGGGTGCCCAGTTGAGTAGATACACTGCTGTCTGGACTGCTTCTGCCCAAAACTGATCCTCCAACTTGGCGGTGGAGAGCATACAACGAGCCATCTCCATGACAGTCCTGTTGTGGCGTTCAAAAATCCCGTTCTGTTGGGGAGTGTAGGGTGCAGTCAAATGTTGCTGAATGTCATGCTGCTTCAGGTATGCTAAGAACTTCTTTGACACAAATTCCCCCCCTCGATCTGAGTGGAGGAGAAGAAGAGGCTTCCCAGACTGCCTGGTGGCTTGCTGGTAGAAGGTTTGGAAATTTGCAAGTGCCTCACTCTTCTTCCGAAGGAAATATACCCACATTTTCCATGAGTAATCATCAATGATGAGCTGGAAGTATTCAAAACCTTGAAAGCTAGTTGGCAGGGGTCCGCACAGATCGGTGTGAACGACCTGAAGATGCTCTGTAGAATGATAAGAGCTCTGTTTGAATGGACCTCTATGTTGTTTTCCCGTAAGACATCCTGAGCAAACAGGTAAGGAATGGGAGAGTGGAGGAAGCCCTCTTACCATTTCCTTTGCACTGAGTTGATGCAGAGCCCCGGCAGAAAGATGACCATATCGAAAGTGCCAAAGTGCAGTGGACTCTGCCGTTGATGCAGAGAGAGAAACGCTAGATGAAGTGACCGCATCCAGTGTAAATAGACGGCCCTTCAGAAATGCTTGAGCAATGACTGACTCTCCCTGGGAAATGATGTAGGACTTGACCCCTTTCTCAACAAAGAATTCAACCTGCATTCTATGGTTAAGAAGTTGACTTACAGACAAAAGATTTGAAGTCAAACCTGGAACATAGAGCACCTTTGTGAGTGTACATCTTCGTGTTCCAAGAGGAATGATGACATCACCAATCCCTGCTGCAATATACTCTTGATTGTCTGCAATGGTGATCCGATCTCCAGTGGGCCGGTCACTCAGAGTATGGAACAACTTCTTGTTGCCAGTCATGTGTTTGCTGGCACCTGAATCAATCAACCAGACATCTTCTGATGGCTGCAAAGTCTGTGAGACTAGAACAATGTCAGGATGAGTCGTATCTGGTACCTGTTCATCGGAGGTGGCCTCTTGCTGAGCAGCAATGTGGCCCTTCTGCCTCTGATTACAAGCATGCCATCGGGATTTCTTGGAATATCCTTGGCCAGAAGTGCTCTCTTCGCTAGAATTTCCATACTTGCGACCGTTGTAATAACAGTTCGCAGTCGTGTGCGTATCCGTGGAGCAAATGTGGCACCATTGATCCACCTTGTGGTTTTGCTGCTTCTGGAGTGGCCGCTGTGGAGGCCGCTGTGAGGAGATGCTTCTGATTCTGGGGGGATGACTGCCCTTTCCAGGCTTATGATTTTTGCCTCGTGATGAGAGCCCTGTCTTCCAAGGCTTCTTGAACATTATGAATGGATTCTTCCTACTGGAGGTAATTCACCAGGGTTGCAAAACTCACCTCCTATTGAGTAATTGTTCAACGTGGTGATCAGTGTCGAAACCGTGAAGGAAGAGCTCGCAGGGTGAGCGGGACTAGCAACTTGTCATCCACTGGTTCACTGAGTGAAAAGAGTTCTGCACGTAACTTAGCTACACGCCACAAGAAGGCTTCTACTGATTCGCCATCATGCATACTCATCGTATGAAGCTTTGTCTGAAGTTACAACTTTGTCGTTAGATTCTTAGCTTCGTAGATGGTACACAATGCGTTCCATGCCTGAGAAGAAGCGGTTGCTTCCCGAATGTATGGCTGCACCTCATCAGAAAGACTTAAGGTGATAAGCACTAGTGCTTTTGCATCAGCCTTTTCATATTTTTCCAACAGATCAGCATCTGTGGGAGGGACGTCTTTGCCAGAGACAATCCCCCAAAGATCTTCGAATTGAAGAATCGTTTGCATCTTGGTTTTCCATGCGGCGAAATATGGCCCTTTTAAGAGTTGGGCATCAGATAGCAATATTTTTGGAGTAGACATTTTCAAAAACTCAAAATTGTATTTTATTTATTTATTTATTTTTCAAAAATGGCTACAATGCTTACTGAAGGAATCTATCCCAAAGATGGGCTCTATAGGCTCGTGCAGTGAGACGCCGACGCTCCTGTGGGCGTTCTATTTTGTGTTCATCATCTGCATCATAACCACGTTCAAGTTCTGCACGAATCCGCCGTGCTTGACATCGAACGTCGAACCAAAAGTATTCCAACAGTCCTCGGCGCACAATCTCGTCAAAGAGAATGTTACCAGTGTTGTGTAGCTCGTTGACCAAGGCAAAGAATAGCCCAGTGGTGTCCTCGTTGTCATTCAATGCCCAAATATTTGGTGCATTGCTTGCGGTGCTTTGTGCATCAGAATTTGAGACATACGCACACACACAGTTTTGTAATTTCCCGGCTTTGCTCACACATACAGGGGTTTCACGTTGGATTCACCTCCACGCCAGCAAGTGCACGAGTCTCCCTTGGTCGTTCCAGCGCACAGATTTCTTCTCTCCACGCACGCATAGGTTCACACCAGCAAAGGACTCTCCAACACGCACAGGCACTCAAACTTTGCTCCAGTCTCCACGCACGCACAGGTTCACAGCAATTGGGTGGTCTCAGTCTCCACAGCAAAGAAATGGTGGTCTCAGTCTCCTCGCAAACGTGGGACAGGCACACTCCTCCTTCACGCGGGACAGGCGCACTCCTCCTTCACGCGGCAGTCTCCTCCACGCACTGTACGCACCAGCAATGAGTCTCCACGGCGGGACAGGCACTTCCTTCACGCACAACGCACCAGCAATGAATCTCCACGGCGTGACAGGCAACTTTGCTCCCTTCACGCGGCACCAGTCTCCTCCACGCGGGACAGTCTTCCTGTTCTTCCTTCACACACACACATCCGGGAAATGGCGGAACATACAGTAAAAAAAGTGGTCTTCTTCACACGCCAGTCTCCTCTCCATGCACGGCGTCTTCCTGTTCTTTGCTGAGACTCCTCTCACGGCAGACAGACTTCTTCACGCGGGAACCACGAACTTCTCTCCTCCTTCACGCATCACCTACTCTGAAACCAATGATAGGAAATGATAGGTCAGCTCCAAGAAGAATGAATGTATTGCTTATGTCTTAAGAATACAGAGCACGCAGCCTTTATATAGGCCGAGAGGGAGCCAACCGTGGGAAAAACGGTTATAGAACAGACCACTAACAAATATAAACAAATGTATTAACTATCTAACAGATGTTTAAGATAAAATAGGTCACTACATCTTCTCAAATTCTCGACGTTTCTGCCTCCTTTGGACACAGTCCCCGGCTCTGATACCAATTAGAATGGCCATGAGTTTGAAATTGCCAGGAGCAGTTGTATTTTTGAAAGATACAGAACCAACACAAGACAAAATAATATTTGAACTTTATTAGAAATGTGTTTCTTTACAATTTACAAGAGTGCCAAGCCTTATAAAGGCTTGCGGGAGGAGAGAAGGATGAGAGGACAGTTACAACTGTCCAATTAACTGTCCATTAACAACAATGGATTAAACTTTGAACAAAGTGCTAAATTTGAATATTGTATAGATTTTTCTCTGAACCAGTTGAAATTTCAAACAGGTTTAGGTTGATATTTGTATTGATAGAGCTACGGTCATTAAGGATCCCGTTACACATAGAAACCCGTTATTTGTCCCTAGTCCTTTGCCCTATTATTTTGTATTTCCTTAAAAGATGGCTGAATTTCATTTTGTAAAAAATTTAGAGTCCACATTTGGATTTACAAAATGGCTCATAATAAATCAATTTGGTTAAAAATAATGATAGATAATAAGATTAACTGTTATGTAAATATGTGATGATCCCTTAAAATATTTTTTTCAGAACTCATATGAACTTAGAGTAAATACTGTAAATAATAAACTCCCTAGACAATGGACATGAAGTCTACTAAAGTATTCTTAAAAAATCAAAAGCTGGGTGGTGGCACTTTGGGGGTGGATTACTGAGTCAGGTTCCAAAATTCCTTATCTCTACCTTGATTCTTCAATTTGGATTCATCATCCATGAAAACTTACGATCTAGGCTAATGATGGGTAATGTGACTGTTGCTTCTAATTAAAAAAGTGCTCTTGGTTAACGTTGGTAAGATCAACATTGTCATTGGACTTCAATGGTAGGGCTCAATATTATTTTATAATAAGGGGTAAGAACAGTTGGGTCTAAATTCTAATTGATTGTGGCCAAATTAGGGTGTAGGCCTTCTGAATCTAAACCTATGGCCTATGCGAACTAGATCACCTATCTTATTCCTTTAGACATATACCACTTTTTTGATATTAATTTGCATATAAAAAAAAGAGGGGATTGTACTAATTGTAGGTTACCTTGATCACTAATTTGGGCTCCCTACTCAACACTCTTATGTCATATATATCAACAATGGCGCCCCCTTATTGAAGGTAACAGTGTAATATTAAATTCTGGTACATTAAAACAATTCTCTGTTATCAGTATTATTGATATCTCCTCTGATAGAGGAGTACTTGTACAAGGCTTTGACGCTATGAGAGCAAATTTTGAATGATATTTTCAATCACAGGTCCTTCACAAACACAAACCCAATGGTTTCATTAGGTGTTAATCCTCTTAGAAGTCGTGCATTTCATACCATGAAACCCTTATGGATTAGCAATTCCCATCATTTGCCCTGGCAGTCGTTGCGATGGCAGCAGTTGTTCCAGAGCCACAAAAAAGAAGAACATTGGGTCCACACTGCCTCCCTACTGATTGCTTAACTGTATTTCACTGCTTCATGTACCATTTTACTTGTTACGATGTCCAACAAAACTGTCATCTGTGTGATATGGACTTTCCTAAAATAATCATATATAACAATCATTATTGAACTCTATTATTTAGAAGGAATCAAGCCACAAAATATTAGAAAGATGAACACTTTCCACAGGCTATGATGCAGTAATTGTGTATAACGTTTATCTTAGACATCTGTGCTATATTAGATTTTTAAAAATAGTGGAGTAACACACATAACAAATAAAAATGGAAAGCACAAATTTCATGGTGGAAGGATTTTAATTAGGTACATCTTGTGGTCTAGGATCTTGAGGAAAATGTTGATAGAAAATCTTAAGGATGAATTGGAGGAGAAGCTATGTGTATAATCTCCTTCTCTTAAGAGCCATATAAATCGATATTGGTGAGGCCTAACATAACCCTGATACTCTAAGTCTCACAATGTAATCATAAGTACATGTCTAACATAGTATGAAGCCTTCTTGATATAAATCTACATATCCACCCAGAATGAGTCATGTGGATCATTAATGGAAGAAGATTTTCTTGATTTTGGAGAAATAACACCCATGTCTTGCGAGAATAGTCTATTAAATCAACATCTAGAAGTAATGGAATGCCTAAAGTATGAAAGTATGACAAACATCTACAGGTAGATCGGTTTACATGACCTTGTGAGACGCCAAGCCTCTTTGACATCCTGTTTAGGGGTACTCTCGAACTTTTAGTGCTTCCAATACATTTGTGGGGTTTTGGTTTGTCTATTTGTTTCATCTTTTGAAGTCAAACTGAGGCCTAATGAAATGGAGAGTTTCAGGAATTTGTGCCTCGATACCTATCTCCTTAGAACTAAGTTGATAGAGGGAGATGGCAGAAAGGTTCATATATATATAACGCTAGAGTATAGTAACTCCACCGTGCAGGTAGATAAAGAAACTATAGGGGATGAAACTACATCTCATGTAAATAAATGAACCTTCAAAAAAGCTAAATAGCAAGTATCATAACCTTACATTTCATCAAATCATTGAATAATTTTAAAAGCATGATATTTCTGGACCATGAACTCCACCTTGAGATTGTAAGAAATTCAATAGTTTTGTTAGACAACCATGAGATTTGTGTCCAATGCCCGAAACATAGAGTACCTTCGTGAGAGTACAACTTCTTGTCCCCATAGGAATGGTGACAAATTCCTATTCCTTTAGCAAGATACTCATTTTTTTGATTTAGAACCTGATCTCCAATGGGTTGATCAACTACAAATGAATCAAACAACTTCCACTCTCCTGTCATGAAATTCTAGTAAAAACAGTTCCTCATCTGAGTCAAAATCTGGACTGGTCCATGACATGTCCTTGAAATTTCATAAAAGTTGAAATTGGTGAGGACATTAAATTTGGAAAATCTATGATATTCACCATAACCAGATGTTTGAAAAATGTTGAAATCTCTGAGAACATTGTGATTGTGTGAGGCCATTATACTAATAGTTCATAATGTCTAAAAGCGTTGAAATTTGTGAAGAAAATGTAGACTGTTGACAAATACATCATGATTACACTTTCTGAGAAACTTCTTACTTCTGACATGGAGGCTTCTCATTCATTGTCCCACTATGAGGCTTATGAATCATCTGTTGCACTCAAGAAAGGATGCTTTTTCTTCAAACTCCTTGTGCATTCTCTAGATGGTTTCTTCTTGCTGTAGAAAGTTCACTAGTTCAGAATAATGTACACCTCTTTTTTACATGAATAAATCAAAGAAGAGTGAAAAGAATCATCTTGAACTGGGATCAGGAATGAGCTTCAATATAGTGTGATTAGATGACAAACAAATCATCTTCAATCTTAATAATCTGAAGTGCTACATAGCTTTACTCGTAATTCTACCATAAATGAGCATAGGAATGTCCTCTATCTCTCTCACCTAATAACAAAAATTATCGATAAGGACATCAGGGTTGTAGTGCCACGCTTTGATTTGAGAATGGAGGTTTTTTTATGTCAAATTGAATTGCATGTGTTAGGTGAAGGGTGACTTGTGAGGATGTGGTGAGGCAGGAAGATTGTTGGTGTCAGGAGGTTGGTATGTGGAGGAACCTCATGGAAAGGTATGGGTGATCATCAAAGTGATTTGTAGATCGGTCATGCTCCCTAATTCTAATAATGTAAGCACTTACATTGAGAATTCAAAGAGCGCTTATCATGCCAAACTAGGCCAACTTTGTACAAGTGTAGCAGTCCTTTGGAAAATAGTTGCACAAGCTAGACAAGACTGTTAGGAGTTAATGCAATTAGTGGGTGCTTAAAGTTAAACCAGAGAATTAGATACCATACAATTAATGAAGACCTACCACAATCTTCATTGCATTCTCTACTTCAAGCACGTTATTTTAAATCTTGGAACGTGCTAAGGACAGACCATCAAAGCATAATGGAACATCTGCAATTATTTAGCTAGCTTAGATCCCAGTTATCTGTAACAATGGAAGTCCTTTGTAAGAGATTTCAATAGCTTTGAGAGTGGCCTGGTGATAATAAATGCAATAGTACAACATGGTCTAAATGGAATCATATCAGTAGGAAAATATGCACAAAAATTTACTCATTCTACAAAGGCTGTCAGGTCACTTCGGTCAAGAAAATATTTACAGGTATAAAGCTTAGATTTTTGAGCAAGGATACAGTACATGATAGCTTCCAAACATGATGAAATGCATTCTCAGGGTTGCACTCCATGTGGTATAGCACGTTTATAATAATCAATAAACGTTGATAATTAGGAATCTTTATTGTCAGGCTGTTCTGAAAATGACTAACCATTACACCTAGAGCAGTGAACTGTCCAAGAAATTTTATTGTAACAAAATCTATTCTATCTTCTACAATTGTAAACAACTGTTGTTATCATCCCTGAAGGATCTTCACACGCCAATACATGACCTTTAGTTTTGAGGTGATCTGCAGATGAGTCCACTGCTCAGCTAATCAGATTTGGAATGCTGGGAAGTTCAAATATTTCCCATACATAGATCTAGCTATGAGTCAAAATGGAAACTACTATACCAACAAGGTACACCACATGACTCCATCATTGAACAACCAAAGTGATTTTTGTTTACACACATTTGGGGGAGATAGCTCTCCTCCAAGTGATGTATGAATATGTGGATAACTGATTTCCATATAGTCTTAATTGTAGGTGGTACATACAAGATATGTCTATATGTGAGAGATGGTTAAAGATTGAGTGTACTTGATAACAATGATATGTAAAAATGAACTTATTGAATCCTTGGAAACTTTGAATAAAATGCAAAGTTGGGGATTCATGCATCAGTGACTACAATACATACAATGTACCTATTTGCTTAATCATAACATACTGAGATTAAGAAGAGGGAATGGAGATATCTAAGTCATGTTGTTAATGAATTTGTAGGACCTTAAATAATCCTCAAAGTAGCTGACATTTTTCTTAGTGGCCTAGATGGGATTCTATTATTCTTGAAGATTTCGTGCACCGCAATGAGTTAGTAGACATAGGCCCTGAAACTAGGTTTGTTAAGTAAAGTGCTTGGTGAACATGTCAATAAAATCGCCTAGAATGGGAGATTTTTGGATGCATCACTCTCTGTTTTAAGACAAGGGAATAGTTGAAAAGGATGTTGAAACTATCTTGATGAAATGCCTATTGTGATACCACCCTAGATTGGCCTCATCACTTGTAGACCGGATGGTCCTTAAATGAGGCATGATCTCTTTACCTCCATCTTTTATCATTAACATTTCATAATTTGGTTCTTCATTTAAGAGACATATACATCTATAAGGAGCTAATATTTTTGTCTACTACAGTCAAGGAATTGCATTATTGGGACCGCATAAGAGGGTCTATTATGAAAACCGTACCACACTATTTAGTCATTGGGAAAAAGTAGTTGCAACCTGTAGTGCCCACTTCCCTTCGACACCTTGTGATATTGATCCTGATAATGCTGACTATATTATGGACATTATTACAGTTTTGATTTATTATGGTGTTAGATGTCAGATCATGGATTATTATTGCACTTTGATTTATATATGATGCATGATGGATTTATTAGAGGAAATTTTGGATATGGATATTGACATGCTGTTTTGACATGGTTATATTTATGGATGTTGTTCGGACATGTGATATTTTGATATGTTGAGTAGACCTAGAAAATGAGGAATTGAATTAAAATGTGATGATCATATAGTTGTTGATGAGATTGCAAATGCATACTCCTGTTTGATTGGTGTATGTTGATGATTCACATATTGTTGATGATCATGATATTATATTGATGATTCATTTGGATGTTTTGATATGGCCACGAGGGCTGAAGGAGGTATTCATATTTTGCAGGTTTAAAATATCACAACAGACATCGAGTGATTGGAGACCGACCACACTGGAATTATAGATTAATTCAACAAGGTCACCGTGGAAACTTTTATATGTTCGTGTGTTTTGATTGTGTTAGGGATTCCCATGGGGGGTCACCTTTAAACGTGACCAAGGGTTATGTGTATTTATTTATTTGGTTCCTTTTTATTGATGTTTTTATGTGTTTTTTGTTATTAAGGGAAAAAAGAGGGTTGAGCGGTCCCTACCCCATTACAATGAGTAGAAATGGAGACATAAAATATATCGATGAGGAACACATAGGGCTGACTCTTCAGTGGAAAAAAAACAACAAAATAAAGTCAAAATAACATCAATAATAAACACAATAGAAATAGTAGCCATGAGGCTTTTTCCCATGGGATTTGAGATGCATCTTAAGGGATTCATTTACTTTCCCTTTCATTCTTCTACTCACAATAGACCAAACATCACTAGTATCTAGATTAACATTTTCATTTGTGTGAACCGAAATACAAATTTCAATATTTTTTCCATCCACCTGATTAAGGAGAAATGAGGAAGGAGGAAAGGCAAAAGCCCCAACTGTGAAAGGAAAAGGATGCTTCTCTATAAGGGTAGAATAAGGGGTGACCATATTTTATACAAGAGCCACCAATTCCTCAAGCGTGCATCCAAATGACTATAGACAACCAAATGACTAGAATCAGCATTCTTCCACCGTGAAGTTTGATTATTAGTCTTTTTCTTCCCAAACTTGCATTCTACCGCTAAATGGCAAAGGGAAAAGCAAGTATGACATCTGAAGGGGAAGCCTTCATAGTAAATGTTTTAAGTCCAGATCCTATCCTAAACTTGAAGGTCAACAAAAGCAGGGAAATCCATTGAAGTGTTCATATCGACCAAGATGCGAGCATACGTAGTATACTCATATAAGGTTGTCTTTTTGTCAATGGCCAGTGTTTTGCCTAAATAATAACCAATAGAGATTAAATGTTTCTCTCCCCAAAAATGGAGGGGAAGATATGGAAAATGGATCCAAATAGGTCTAATTAGGAAAGTCTCAGTAACAGGTTTAAAAAGAGGGAACCATGGCTTCATAAGAAAAAAAATGTTTTGATAATCCCATAATATATTGAGAATCAAATCTCTATCAGTAGTAACATCAAAGACAAATGTTAGTGAAGAATCACAGCACACCCCTAGACGAGCTCTGAAAGATCTTCTTCTCTAAGCTAGATTCATCTGGTGTGATTGCATAATATGGAACTTTTCCTCAAGGTGTGGGACCTTGAAAATTGGAAAAGCTCTCTAGATTAAAGGTTGGGTTCCTTATTCCTCTGTTCAGGTGCATATGTGAGGATTTGCAGAGGATCTATTTCTCATATCTAGTCTAAACCTTGCCAAGGGGGACATGGATAAAAGAATACAGGAAATGAGAAATAACTAAAATACCAGGTGATGCACCAAAGGAATGGTGAACACTTAGTTTTCTTTCGACACCAACCAATAAAATGCATACCATAAACAATCACAGATAGCTAGATCTATAATGAGAGACCGGATAGAAGAAAAAGAAACAAGAAGGATCTAAAATTGATCACAAACGTATTTTATTGCTCTATATATTGATACAGTTCATTACAGAATAGCTAAAAGGTAGAAATGTGTTACAATTTTAATGGAAGGCCTGAACCCCACAAATCCTTTGCTAGAAGGAGAAGGGAAACTAGAAAACTAAGAATATCCAACCCTTTACAATGAACCCTGGATCCATCTTTATAGATTCAATCCTGAGAGAAGAAAGAGAGAGAGATAGAAGTAGGAAAACCCATAATTCAAGGCTCAACCACCACAGTTAATGCCTCTACTAAAATATTTACCTTGAATCCATATTTACTATGCATCGATCCTTGGTTCGGCTGCCTTGAAGGAAGAGTAAATGACAGAAATAGATTGAATCCGATCTAGTTGTTAAGACTGATGATCCTGCATTGAAAGCTTGAAGACGTTTCTCCATTTTACCTCCACCTAACTTCCCAAAAATTAAAGTTTTCAGACTCCCATGGCATAAAAGAGATCGAGATCTTTCCAACGGTGTCAAATTTGCAATATTTCGAGCCCTAGGTCGAAAGATATGCCCCTTTGAAGTTTGAATCGATTTCTGTACAAATGGGTGGGAAATGTAATTTTGAAAATGGGTCCCCCTTTCGGATTGGGAAACATGGCAGTCAGATTGGGAGAAAATTCAGGCCCTTGGGTCCGTAATTCACCTTTTATCCTTTTGTGCAAAAAAATGCAAAACTTAAAAAATTTCCGCAACCCTGAAGCTCCGCATGGACACGTGGCTTGGCTTTTGGTTGGATGGGAAATGCGCTCCCATTTTTACCTTTATGCCTTTTGGGTGAAAGGAAAATTTTCACCTTTTTTCCTTCAACTCCCCGCATTGGCTTTGACTTGGGTCTAAATGCTAACTTTTCCCATGGGCAGAATTGCGGGCCATTTTGTAACTTTTACTCCCTTTTGAGGAAAAGGGTGAAAAATAAATTTTTTCCCCGATGCACCACCGCTTTCCTCTGGGACACGTGTCAACTTTGGCACTCGTTTGGGAACCATTTCTCTATTTGACCCTTGAATCAGTGTCATTGAGACACTTGGTAGCCTCTGCCAGCCTATTTGTGCATTTACTATTCAACTAACTCTGCCTCCCTTGATAGAACACGTGGATATCACCATGCTTGTTTGCAAACCCAACAAAAGTTTTCCTTTGGAGGAGCACCAAGTTGGCACTTATCATCCTCTACTGATCTATGGAATTTTCAATAGTCTTTCTTACTTTTATAATTTGGGCTACGTGGCAAGCTTGTGCTTGTTTTAGGTCTTATGCCTTTGGGCCAACTCTTGGAAATGCGCCAAGCTGACACTTGGCACTCTACACTTACAAATTTTATACTTAGTCTAATTTTGAGGCCCACCCCTAGTCCACCTTTGACATCTGTTTGAACATTCGAACCTACCTCTATTCTGCCCTAGGACACATGGAGATGCAGTGCGTGTTTTTGAGTCATCTTCTATTTGGATCCATCTTTGGAGAAGTATCGTGTCAACACTTATCTCTCTCCTATTGGCTACTATGAATTCCTTTGACCATTTTCTACATGGAGGGTTGGATGAAAAAGTTTGAGTTCCCCCTTTAGGATTCACTTTTGGAGAAGCGTCAGTTGGGACATGTGGTCTTTCTGCTTGCCTCCTTCATACTCAGTCAATTTTTTCCCTTTTCCTAAATCATTTCGAGCCTGAGAACTTCGAATATTTTCTTTTCTTCCTCCTTCTTACTTTTAGCTCCTTGTAGCATTGATCCTCATTGTCTGACCCTGCAATTTCATAGTTTTACCTTTCCTGGACTTAGAGAATGGATTTAAGATGTAGAAACGGCCCAACAGAGTCATTTCTTTTTATTCAGGATCCTTTGCTCTTTCTTTATCCCCGCCACTTCATTGTTGGATCCTTTTTTACTTCCAATTTGGTGATGATTGAGGGTGTTTTCAAATCAAGTTTTATCCTATGAGAGGTTGTGACTTCAATCATAATATTTAGTCTCATGGGGAAAATATGGATAACAATTTGGCTGACTTCGTCGGGGACATCTTCCTGCTAGATAAGGGATCGGTTGCCTTGTCGATATTTGTTGGGCATATAGTCAAGAATAACATTCTGGATACTAATTCTACCTCTGGTTCACGAGCTTGACCTACTGTGACATTCTCAAATTTTATAAGAAAATGCCTACAAAATGAAGATTTTTGAGAGTAGGAAATTGTTTAAAATCAAGGGCTTTGTCTTTTTCTCTGAAATGAATATGTCATAAGAGAAACAAAATATCACCACAGTCTATGTAAAAAATTGAAAATAATACATGACTCCAAATGGAACATGCAGATTGTCCAAAAATTCACTCCTTTTTCTTCAGGAAAGCAATCTATACTACAACAAGATAATGTGCAGAAGCACTTGGAGGGAAATGAAACTAAGCTAATATGTATAGGTTGAGACTTCCCTTTTAGATAGTTATTTTTTTAGATAGATCCCATTCACTGGAATTTAGCAACTCCTCACCCTCCAATGTAAGGATAATTAGAAAGCATTACTACTTTTGGTATCTTGATTATCATATAGGGGCCACTCCAGATGGCATCAAAATTAGAATGTCTCCCTGGTTTTTCTTGATCTATGCATCCCATTTGCAAAACCAAATCCCATTGACTAGAAGGTCCTTGATAGTATGCCTTCTTGTCAAAGCATCTTTTAATTGAGGCCTGGTTCCTTTCCAATGCTTGGAGAGAATTCTTGTTGGCTTCTTCTAATTCTATCAACTCTGCGTACCTGGCCTTCATTGGTCCAAATTCAGGTATTTCTAATTGGTTCACAAGCTCCAAAGTTGGTAACTCAAGTGATATAGGCAACACTATCTCTTTGCTCATAGAAAATGATTGAATGGGGAGCCATACCTGTAGATCTCTTGGGCTTTATTCTATGTAGCATCATGAGGCCACTTTGAGCTTTGGTGTGTCAGTTTCTTTGATTCTCATCTAGAGTTCTCTTGCATGATTTTTAACAGGTTTTTGTTTGTAGACTCATCTTGGCCATTACCTTGAGGGTAATAGTTTTGATGAAGTGCTCAAATAAGTTCCATTTTTAACAGCCCATCCTATGATCTTGTCAACCTATAAATGCTAATTCATTATCTGAATATGATGGTGGCAGGTACTCAAATCTGGTCACTGATCCCTTCATAGAAATCCAGGATACTAGACTCATTTACTTCTTTGAGTGCCACTGCCTCCATCCACTTCATGAAATAATCAATTGCTGTCAGGATCCATTTGTGGCCTTGGCTTGATTTTGGGTTGATGAATCCAATGAAGTCCTAATCCCCATTGCAAGAAAAGGTTGGTCTACTAATGTTAGGTGCAATGGAAGTTCTGCTACTTCAAGTCTTTTGGCACCTTTGAAGAATACACAACTCTTGCACCTTTTGATCCATGCCGAAATAGTCACTAAACACGTGTCAAGGGGTGGAATTTGGAAAATCTTGGCTTTCATGATGTTGAGTGCTATGGAAATTTTGGAGGGAAATGCCCCGCTAGCTACAATAAAAACATGCCACGCGTCCTAAGGAGCCTAAACTGGCGGAGCGCGGGGAAGAGTTATCCCAATGCATGGTGAAGTAGTTTTGCCAAAAATCCAAAATGGTGCCCCAGCTTGTTGGCTCGCTGCCCCCGCCAACTCAATGTATATCTCACCACGTGTCCTAAAGTGGCCAGAGCAAGGGGATACATTTTTTGAAAATTTTCCCAAGGAGAAAATAAAGGAAAATTCAGAAGGGAAATGCCCGCCCCCCTTATTGCGAGCCAATAGAGCTCCCGCTCAGCGTGTCCAGACTAACGGCAAAAAACTGAGGTCCTAAGGCTCGCGAGGAAATTTTGGAAGGTATATCCCACATCGAATGCGGAGTTTTGACACGTGTCTAGGTGAAAATTATCAAAGTTGAGGCTGTGGAGCCAATTTAAGAAAAATAGGCCCGCGTGGCAGATCAGTGCCCGGGTCGGACGTGTCCTCATACGCAATTTTTTCCTAGCGGGGGATAAAAAGGTAAAATTTTCCAAAGGCAAAAACAAAGAAAAAGAGAAGCAGAGATGAATTCCACAACCAATCAAAGCTGTGCTACATGGCATGCTGGAACTAGGTGGGAGTGTGGGGAAATTTTGAGAAAAAATTTCCAAATGACCAAAAAAAGGTAAAAATTCAAATTTTTTGCCCACCGATCCGGTTTTGGCCCGTGTTTTTCCCTAAAATCTTCAATTCGACCATATCTTTTGATCCAGAGCTGAGTTTTTCATGTTCTTTATATCAATGGAAAGCTATTGAAATTATATACAATGATTCTAAGGTCAATTTTTCATTTTTGTTATGGATTTTGGAGAGATAAAATTGAAAAACCGTCTGTGGCACGTGGTCCATGAGCAAGAAATGATGTTTCAACCACCGTTTTTAATGACAGAATGGCTCACATTCTTCTCCCAACATGGTTAAAAATGTCAGGGAATGGGTCTGTAAGGATGCTCCATGCTGTTTTGAATGCATTTTCCATCAATGATTAATGACCTCTCCATGCACGTTTTCCTGCATTTCTCTCTCCTGGGATCGTCCCTTGCACTGTAAAAGCCAGATTTTTCTCATTTCTTCAAAGGGTTGAACATTTTTTGGGTATTGCAAACTCCTTCTTTCTCACCTCCAGCAAGTGAGAGTTTGGTAAGAATATCAGACCTTTTCTAAGAGATGCAACTTGTAGTAGGTTTATACCTCGTTGAGGTGTTATAATGCAAGTGATTATTGATGATTAAAATAACAATACAACCTCTGTGATTAGTTTTCAGTCCTCTGCTTGTGTTGTTTTCCTTAATTTCTAAGATCCTCTCATTACAATTTTTCAGCTTTGTGCATGAGGTTATTCCCTATGTTGCATTTTTATGGACTTGTGTCAATCTGTAGAAGGCAAAAAATGCTTCACCACTCCTTTTTGGTGCATCACCATATTTAGCATTAGTTTTAGTTTATCTGCATTCTCTTATCTCTGTCTCCTTTGGAATTTAGGGTAGGATTAGGAATATGAGACCTCTGCATACTTATGCAAAATGATAAATCTGAATCAGAGGAATTTGAGGAACCAACCTCTAAACTGGAGAGTCCTTTCTCATTTTCACATGTCCCACACTTGGGGAAAGGATTCAATGTTGTGCAATAACACTGGATGCCTAGTATGATCAAACTAGAACCTCTGATTTGCAAACTCCAGGGGGTGCTGTTGATTTGCAACTAACAGTTTTTCGGCATGCCGGGTGGGACCTTAGTAGGTCTTCATCTTCATTTCAACAAAATTGATGTGCATTTGTTGCAAGTTTCTTGCTTTAAAAGAGCTATAAATTACACATCTGGCGACTCCAAGGAAGAAAAATCAACTAGGTTTTAGCAATGCAGACCTGAAAACTCATGAGAAGAATCACTACAAGGTCAAGAGCTAGAGAAGAAGAGGTGCTGTTTGAATATCTGCAATTATCTCTAAGAATAAGGAAAAGTGGGATGAGAATCCAAAGGTCTCCATCTCCACCAAACAGAACTCTCTCAACTCCTCCACTTGGGTAGGCCTTTCATTCATCAGAAAGGGTTCTAAAACCAATTAGACATGGCACAAAACAACCCCTATGTCAACTTCATAGGTAGCAGCCCACTTGCCCTCAATGCACAACATCCAATTCTAATTGCATCCTTGAAGAACATTCCCTACTTCACTAGAGAGAATCAAACTACTCCAGGTGATCATGTTAAAGACATTGCCAACCTTTGTGTAATTCATGAAATCAATGAGATGCAAGTGGTTGTTAAGTTGCTGGCATCTTCATTCAAGGGGAAAGCATTGCAATGGTTTAGAAGCCTTGGAGCTGGTTCAATCACAAATTGGAATCAGCTATGTATAACACTTCATGAGAAAATTGGAGAGAAGGGAGACAACTTGTCTCTTTTGGAGCAGCTGACAACCATCAAGAGAGCTCCCAATGAGCAGCTGACTGATTTCAACTTCAGATTTCAAAAGACTTGGGAGAGAATTCCAATGGCATTCAGACCAACAACAGAAGGTGCTTTTCTCTACTATCTCAAATCTCTAAATTCTAATATTTCTATGTTGATTCAGTCCATGGGAGGCATAACTATCCCTATGGCTTATAGCATTGCCATTAGGGCTGAAAAATTGTTTGATTCAAGCTGGCAAAGCTAGCTCATAGGCCTCCAATGCCATTTTATCCAAGTTTAGAGAGTCCAAGTACTAGTCAAGCACCTAATCTTTGCTCCTATCTCCCACTCCTATAAATAAGAGTTCAAATGAAGCTTCCACTTCATCTCCAAGTTCCCCCAAATGAGCTTCAAGAAGTCATGAAGCAGCTGCAAAATTTAGGTAATGAGCTAGTCACACTTAAGAGACAGCAAGCTCAAGGCTTTAGACCTTCGTACCAGCCTCAAGCTCAACCCAATAGGAAGCCATATCAGCCTCAAAGACCTCCTAATCCAGCTGCAAATATGAGTCAAACAAGGCCTCCTGTCAATAGACCATTCCAGCCCTACAATCCAAATGTCATATCTGCCTCTAAGGCATTAATACCAGCACAAAACAATATTTCTCAGGAGTATGACTGGTGTTTTCCATGCAATGAACCTCATAATCAATCCATGTGCTATCAATGGTGCTTTGAACCCAAGCTTTAATGGTGAACAAGTGCTGGTGTGGAGGGTGAAAGTAGTCAAGAAAACAGCCAACAACAAGAAACATTCCAACAGCAACCTGCTCCAAATGACACCACGTTGGTAAATTGGCAGGCAGGGGATTTCTGTGGTATGAATCAAACGGTCTCTCAAAGGTGTTGCAGCCAACACAAGGTCACAAAAGAAGAAATTTGGGTGAGGAACAACCGTTAGCTCCAACCAATCCACAACCTTCCATAGCTCCACAAATGATTGGTAAGCAAAACCCAATTTCAAATGCACAAGGGTAGCCAAGAACAGCCCCTAGGCCAAATCAAATGCCAGCTGTTGCTGCCCATATTCAAGGAGTGAAAATGTGCAAATCAAGGGACAGCAGAGAGATCCTTCATCACCATTCAGTATCATTGATCAGATGAAGAAGACAAATGTCAATATATCTATGTGGGAATCCCTATCCATCCCAGGCCAAAGAGATCTGTTACAAGCTGCCATGAAGGACTGGCCAACTTCGAATCAGCAGGTTTAAAGGCAAGACAAAGTGCTTACAAATGCTGCCCAGCCTGAAGGAAATCATGGAGCACAACAAGGTAAAATGTTGAAGCCCCCTCCTTTTTATGTTTCATTAATCATTGGAAACAAGTTGGTGCATAATTACATGATTGACTCTGGGGCAAGTAGCTCAGTAATGCCTAAACAGATAGCTGATCAGCTAGGGCTCCAATATGAAACAACATCTAAGGGAGTAGTGCAAGTTGGATGGGACAGCAATAGCAACAGTTGGAGTGATTAGAAATTTGAGTCTTACCTTGCATGCATGTCCAAATGTTGTTGTCTTACAAGATGTATCAGTCATAGACCTTCCACCACTCTTTGCCCTATGTTTGTCAAGGGACTTTACTGCCAAGATTAGGGGATATTTGTCTGCTGATTGGTCACACATGCTGTTCAGAACGAGGTATGGAACTAAAGCTACAATTAGGTCAGAACCTATTGCAGATTTCCACATTGAGCCCTACACTCCAAGTCATATTAATACCAATTGCTCAGCATTTGATCAAGAAGATCACCCTAGCACTGATGAAGCTGACACTAAGGTTGGAAGTATCCCAGATTTGACTCTTGATGAATGGGCAAACAAGGTGCATGCTTTTGATCCTTATCAAGAAGTAGAAGAATCTGAGCTAGGGGTCTATTGTATACATGAAGAAAGTCAACCTATTCCTAGCATCACCAAGCCAAACCACAAGGATGACAATGAGGTATGGCAACTGTTTTTTGATGGATCAAGGAGTAGACAAGGTGCAGGAGGTGGAGCCATGCTTGTTTCACCTCAAGGAGTAAGGTATTATTCAGCTTTTAGATTTCAGTTTGCATGCTCCAATAACACTACTGAATATGAAGCCTTGGTGCAAGGGATGCATTGGGCAATAAAGAGAGGAATAAAGAACTTGCAAGTCTTTGGTGACAGTGAATTGATTGTAAATCAGGTCAAGGGACAGCATGCTGCCAAAAATGATCTACTCAAGTGCTACAAGAACAGGGTGTGGGACCTCATGGAAGATTTTGAGGGTTTTGGCATCAAATCCATTCCTAGGAAAGAGAATCAAGCTGCTGACAGGCTTGCAGCAGTAGGGGCAGCCTTTGACATTGTAGAAAGCATTCAACAAGACAAGGTACAACCAAACATCCATGTGATTGTGAGGCCCTCAGTGCCAGATAACAATGTCAAGTTGGCAAGTATTTGAGAATGATCAGCAAATCATCCATTTCTTGCAAGAAGAAGCTGAGTTCTCAGCTAAAAATCAAGAGAAGTTGGAACAGCAATATGGTGACCAGGTGATACAGCTGAGAAATAACAAGCTGCCCAAGGGACTTATCACCTTGGAGTCCATTTTTAACCCCAATGATCAGTTTAGAAAGGAGAAAGCAAACATTCAGGTCAAGAGAGAAGATTCAGTATCCATCTTGGTAGAAGAGAACAAGCCATTGCAAATTGGAAAGATGACAACTGAACAAGAGAGATATGAGTTCATACAGCTTTGTCAAGAATTCCCTGACGTGTTTGCTTGGAGCTATGAAGACTTGAAAGGTTTCAATCCCAACTTAGCTCAGCATACCATTGAGTTGGATCCAAATACTAAGCCTGTCAGGCAGAAACAAAGACCAGTCAATCCACACATGGAGCCTCTCATGAGGAAAGAATTGGACAAGCTGATTGAGTCAAGGATCATATTCCCAATCAAGCATTCTAGTTGGGTTGCCAACTTAGTTCCAGTCAGAAAGAAGAGTGGAGAGATCAGACTATGTGTTGACTTCAGAGACTTGAATAGAGCCTCTCTCAAGGACCATTACCCACTCCCTTCCATGGAGCAAATCTTGCAAGTTGTGGCTAGCTCCGAGAGGTTTTCACTACTTGATGGCTACTCAGGCTACAATCAGATTATGGTGAAGGAAGAAGACCAGTTCAAGACAGCCTTCACAACCAAATGGGGAACTTATGCATACAGGAAAATGCCATTTGGGCTGTCCAACACTGGAGCTACCTTCCAAAGGAGCAATGGACATGGCATTCAAAGGTTTGATTAACAATGTGGTGCTGATATACCTTGATGATATCACTGTTTTCTCAAAGAATGCAGCAGACCACCTCTCTCATTTGAGACAAGTCTTCAGAGGTGTAGAAGATTTGGAGTGTCTTTGAATCCTAAGAAGTGCATCTTTCTTGCACATGAAGGAAAGCTCCTTGGCCATATTGTCTCCAAAGAAGGATTAGCAATTGATCCAGAGAGGGTTGAAGCCATAAGAGCACTACCATTGCCAAGCCACAAGAAAGCCCTTCAGAGTTTCTTGGGAAGGATAAACTTTGTTCAGAGGTTTGTCCCAGATTTTGCAGCCCTTGTCAAGCCAATCACAAAAATGTTAAGAAGAGCATGGCTTTTAAGTGGATAGCAGAAGTAAAGGAGAGTTTTGAAGCAATCAAAGAAGCCATTTCTCAAGCACCAACTCTCATCAACCCGGACTTCTCCAAGGATTTCATCCTCTACGCATTTGGAGGTAATGACACTATTTCTGCCATTTTGGTACAGCAGAACAAGGATAATGATGAGCAGCCAATTGCCTTCTTCAGCCAGAGCCTAGATGACTATGAGGTGAGGTACTCTTTTATTGAGAAGCATGTACTTGCAGTAATCAGAAGCTTGAAGAAATTCAAGCATTTAATCTCAAACAACAAGGTCCAGTTGCTGGTCTCACATGCTGGGGTTAAGGACTTCCTCCTCAACAAGGATTTGAATGAGAAAAGGGCAGGTTGGATCACCCGTGTCATGGAGTATGACATTGAGATCAAGATCACCAAGCTGGTAAGAGGGAAAGGATTGTGTGAGCAGCTGGTTTTGGGGAAGCAAAAAGAAGTATGCAATGAAGAAGAGGCTGTTTTGACAGTCCAGGACAGCCATGAGCCAAGTGGCAATCAAGAAGAAAGACAATGCTGCCCCCACTCCTTGCTGGACCCAAGGTATTATACACTTCCTAGGCACAGGCCTATGCCCTCCGGAGATGAACAAGACCCAAAGGAGACACTTCAGATTGCAGGCTGTCCCGTATGCCATTGTTGATGGAGTTTTGTTCAAGAAAGATGTGAATGGAGTGCTGCTGAGATGCATTAGCACAAATCAGATTCAAAGGGTGTTGGAAGAGTTCCATGGTGGACCAGCTGGTGGCCATTTTGCACCAAGAGTGACAGCTCTAAAAATCATGAAGGCTGGTTATTATTGGCCTAAAATCTTCAGTGATTGCTATGCATGGATCAAGAGGTGTAAGAATTGTGCATTCTTCACAGGAAAAGAGAGACTTGCTGCCCTTCCATTACATCCAATCTCAGTTGACCAGCCATTCATGCAATGGGGTTTGGACTTCATTGGAGTCATTAATCCCAATTCAAGCCAAGGGCACAAATGGATTTTGACAGCCACAGACTACTTCACCAAATGGACAGAAGCAGTAGCACTCAAAGAGGCAAATGAGTCTAGCATCTTAGACTTTTATGAGGGGATAACAACCAGATTTGGTGTACCTGCTACAATAATCTCTGATAATGCATTGGCATTCATTGGATCTAAGGTGACTGAGTGGGCTGTCAAGAACGGTATCTACCTAAGCACTTCATCAAACTATTACCCTCAAGGTAATGGCCAGGCCGAGTCTACAAACAAGAACTTGTTGAGGATCATTAGGAGGACTCTTGATGAGAATCAGAGGTCTTGGCATACCAAACTGAAATCAGCCTTATGGGCTGATAGGATAACTCCCAAAAGATCCACAGGTAACTCTCCATTCAAACTTGTCTATGGAAGAGAGGCAATCTTGCCCATGTCACTTGAGTTGCCAACATTGGAACTCATGAAGCAGCTGGAGTTGCTAGAGTTTGAGCCCATGGAGGTGAGGTATGCAGAGTTGATGGAGCTGCAAGAGATCAGAAATCAGGCATCCCAAGCAATGGAAAAGGATCAAGCTTTGATCAAGAAGACCTTTGATAGGAAGGCCAAGGATAGATCTTTTCAGGTTGGAGATCTAGTGTTGAAATGGGATGTGGATAGAGCAAAACCAGGAAGGCATTCAAAATTTGATGCCATTTGGAGTGGCCCATACATGGTCACGAAGTGCAAGAACAACAATGCTTTCCAATTGGCCTCATTGGATGGTGAAGAACTACAGATTCCAGTCAATGGAATCTATCTCAAGCATTGCTTCTAGAGGGAAATTCACTACCTTGTAAATATTAGATTAGATTTTCATTCCTCCAAGTGCTTGTGCACATTGTTTTGCTGTAGGTTAGTTTTGTTTTCCCTAATTGCTTTGGCATAGCTTGCTGTCCATGGAGATGTTTTGTAGTCCTTGCTTCCATCAGGTGATATTCCATCTTCCTCCTTGCACATTCTAAGTCAGTTGGGGTTCTAAACAGAATATTTGATGACTCCATGCCCAATGGATGCTTCAGGCAACTGGTAACTTCATCTAGCAGGCAGATGACCCCACTGAGTCGCCAAATTGTTATCCAAAATTCACCCCCCCAGGGTAAATTTGATAACATGCATCAGAATGTCTTCAAATTCCCAAGAAAAATAGATTGATTCAAGGAAAAAAATCATGTTTCTAGGGTCCCCTCAGCTTTTTTTCTAACTCTCCAGGCCAAGAAGAAAAGAGCAAGTTCTAAAAAAGGGCGGAAAGTTGCAGAAAGCAAGCTTGGGGCCAGAAAAAATCATGAAAATCGGCTAAGTCCTAGTCCAGGAGCAGTCTGGGACGAGTTGGGACAGAAGTCGGGAACCGCGAAACTGGCCGAAATGGCTCCAGGTGGTCCACGCAGCAAAGGGACAAGTCCGGACAGAAGTGGGGACGCGAACGGGACGCGAAAAGGCCCGAAACAGCCGACACAGGGAAAATCTGGGACAGTTGGCCAAAAGGACATGCTGAAGATGGAAAAGCCAAAGGAGCCGAGACAGACAAGGAATCGAAATGCCACGTGTCTTCACCTCAAAGAGGGATAGGGAAAATCAGGCGGATCAGAGAAATTTGTCCCAGAAGTTTGGGACATCCGGGCCAGAAATACGCAGGGACGCGTGGGAGCCGTCAAAGCTAGCCGGCAGGCCCACGGATGAATCAGGAAATGTGCCACGTGTCACAAGGGAAAGATGTCCAAAATTTCAAAGGGAAAGGTTTGAAGTTTTAGCCAATAAATTGGACACGTGTCCAAGGAGCAGGGAAGTGTCCCAGAGCTTGGGGAAAAGATTTGGAGTTTTTTGCAAAATTCTTTAGCCAAAAAGTAAAAAGGGACACATGTCCCCAGTCAACCAATCAATGGAGACATGTCCCAGTGGCGGGCGCGTGGGGGGAAAATGGAAAATTTTCCAAAAGTTAAAAAGATCAAAATTTTCAAAGCCAAAAGTGGAAAGGTAGAGGAGAGAGATGCCCGTGTCCACCCCCTAGTCAACCAACAAAGCATGCCGACGTGGCAGTGACCAGGAAAATTTTCAAAAAGATTTCCAAAATGCAAAAAAGGTCAAAATTTGAAATTTTTTTCCGACATCTGTTTTTGCAGAGCGCGGGAAGCCGTTTTTCCCTAAATCTTCAGATTCATATCTTTTGATCCAGAGCTCAGATTTGCACGTTCTTTATATCATTGGAAAGCTTATGAAATTCTCTACATGATTCCATGGTCAATTTTGAATTTTGGTTCATAATTTGGAGAGAGAAAATTCAAAAACGGCTCTGGTACGTGTCCATGGCAGAAATGACATTTCAACAACCAAATTTAATGCAAGCATGGGTCGCATTCTCCTCCAATTCGGTCAAAAATGATAGGGTATGGGTTTGTAAGGTTCCCCATGCCATTTTAATGCATTTTCAGTCAATGAGGAATGGTCTCCCATGTTTTGTATGTTTTCTCTCTCCTGGGCTCAACCCATGCAATGTAAAAGCTAGATTTGGCTCATTTCTTCAGGGGGAACACTTTTTGGCATAGCAAAACCTCTTCTTTCACCTCCAGTAAGTGATTATTGCAAGAATCAGACATCTTCAAAGATTGTAACAGGTTTTCTACCTCTCTGAGGGTTGTAATGCATTGGTTTTGACATTGGAAACGATAATGCAAGCTTTGTGAATGGGTTTCAGTCCTTTGTTTGTATTATTTGCTTCATTTCAGATCCTAAATTACATCTTATCAGCCTGTGTATGTTTTATGTTGCAATATTTTGTTTGTGTCTATTTGCATGAAAAAAATATTCACCACTCCTTTTGGTGCATCACCATCTTTAGTTTAGTTTCAATTTTTGCATTTCTATCCCTGTCTCCTTGCAATTTAGAGTAGGATTAGGATCTAACCTCTGTAGTTGTGCAAATATAGATCTAAATCAGAGGAGTTTGAGGAACCAGCCTCTAATCTGGAGATTCCTCTCTCAGTTTCACAAGTCCCACACTTGGAGAGAGGTTTCCATGTTGTGCAATCACACTGGATGCCTAAGACAACATTTAGAACCTTGATTTGTATCCAGGGGTGCTGTGATTTTGCACTACAACATTTAGTTTCAAGGTTTAGGGTTTTGGACTAAAAGGGTCTAACTTTGTTTAGGGTTTAGGGTTTAGTGTTTAGTGTTTTTGGGTTTGGGGTTTAGGTCTTAGGGTTTAGGGTTTAGGGTCTAGGGTTTTAGGGTTTATGGTTTAGGGTTTAGGGTTTAGGGTTTATGGTTAGGGCTAGGGTTTAGGGTTTAGGGGTTTACGGCTCAGGGTTTAGGGTTTATGGTTTAGGGTTTAGGGTTTTAGGGTTTAGGGTTTAGGGTTTAGGTTTAGGGTTACAGTGTTAGGGTTTAGGGTTTAGGGTTTAGGTTTAGGGTTTAGGTTTAGGTTTAGGGCTTAATTTTAGGGTTTAGGGTTTAGGGTTTAGGGTTTAGGGTTTAGGGTTTCATGTTAGGGTTTAGGGTTTAAGGTTTAGGGTTAGGGTTTATGGTTTAGGGTTTAGTGTTTAGGGTTTAGGGTTTAGGGTTTAGGGTTTAGGTTTAGGTTTAATATGGTTTAGGGTTTAGGGTTTAGGGTTTAGGGTTTAGGTTTATGGTTTAGGGTTTAGGGTTTAGTTTTTATGGTTTAGGGTTTAGGGTTTAGGGTTTAGGGTTTTAGGTTTAGGGTTTAGGGGTTTAGGGCTTAGGTTTACAGTTTAGGGTTTAATGTTTAGGGTTTAGGGTTTATGGTTTAGGGTTTAGGGATTAGGGTTTAGGGTTTAGGGTTTAGGGTTTAGGGTTTTTGGTTTAGGGTTTAGGGTTTAGGTCTTAGGGTTTAGGGTTTATGGTTTAAGGGTTTATAGTTTAGGGCTTAGGGTTTAGGGTTTATTTTGTTTTAGGGTTTAGGGTTTAGGGTTTAGGTTTAGGGATTAGGGTTTAGGGTTTAGTAATTTATGCTTAGGGTTTAGGGTTTAGGTTTAGTGATTCAGGGTTTATGGTTTATGGTTTAGGGTTAGGGATTTCAATTTAGGGTTAGGGTTTAGGGTTTAGGGTTTATTCTCAGGGTTTAGGGTTTAGGTTTAAGGTTTAATTTTAGGGCTAAAGGTTTAGGGTTTATGGGATTTATGATTCAATGGGGTTTAGTTTAGGGTTTAGGGTTTATGGTTTAGGGTTTTGGGTTTACATCTAAGGGTTTAGGTTTTAGGGTTTAGGGTTTAGGATTTAGGTTTAGGGTTTAGGTTTAGGGTTTAGGGTTTATTTTAGGTTTAGGGCTAGGTTTTAGGGTTTAGGGTTTAGGGTTTATGATTTAAATTTAGGGTTTAGGGTTTAGGGTTTAGGTTTAGGGTTTAGGGTTTAGGGTTTGGTTTTAGGTTTAGGGGTTAGGGGTTTAGGGTTTAAGGTTTAGGGTTTAGGGTTTAGGGTTTAGGGTTTAGGGTTTAAGGGGTTTAAGGGTTTAGGGTTTAAGGGGTTTAGGGTTTAGGTTTAGGGTTTAGGGTTTATGGTTTAAGGTTCAGTTTAGGGTTTATGGTTTTTAGGGTTTAGGGTTTAGGGTTTAGGGTTTAGGTTTTAGGGCTTTAGGGTTTAGGGTTTAGGGCTTTAGGTTTTAGGATTTAGGGTTTAGGGTTTAAACTTTAGGGTTTAGGGTTTAGGGTTTAGGTTTAGGGTTTATGGTTTAGGGTTTATGGTTTAGGTTTTAGGGTTTAGGGTTTAGGTTTAGGGTTTAGGGTTTAGGGTTAAGGGTTTAGGGTTTAGGGCTAATGGGTTTAGGGTTTAGGGTTTTAGGATTTAAGGTTTAATGGTTTAGGGTTTAAGGTTTAAGGTTTAGGGTTTAGGGTTTAGGGTTTAATATTTAGGGTTTAGGGTTTAGGGTTTAGGGTTTAGGGTTTAGATTTTAAGGTTTAGGGTTTAGGGATTTAGGGTTTAGGTTTAGGGTTTAAGGTTTAGGGTTTAGGGTTTAGGGTTTAAGGTTTAGGGCTTAGGGTTTAGGGCTTAGGGTTTAGGGTTTAGTTATTTAGGGTTTAGGGAATTATGGTTTAGGGGTTAGAGTTTAGGGTTTAAGGTTTAGGGTTTAGGTTTAGGGTTTATGGTTTAGGGTTTAGGGTTTAGGGTTTAGGGTTTAGTGTTTAGGTTTATGGTTTAAGGTTTAGGTTTAGGGTTTAGGGTTTAGGGTTTAGTTTTAGGGTTTAGGGTTTAGGGCTAGGGTTTAGGGTTGATTAGGGTTTAGGTTTAAGGTTTAGGGTTTTTTAGGGTTTAGGGTTTAGGGTTTAGGGTTTAGGGTTTACTGTTTAGGGTTTAGGGTTTAGGATTTAGGGTTTAGGGTTTAAGGTTTAGGGTTTAATATTTAAGGTTTAGGGTTTAGGGTTTAGGTTTTAGGGTTTAGGGTTTAGGGTTTAGGTTTAGGGTTTAGGGTTTAGGGTTCAGGGTTTAATGGTTTAGGGTTTTTAGATTTAGGGTTTAGGGTTAGGGTTTAAGGTTTAGGGTTTAGGGTTTAAGGTTTAGGGTTTAGGGTTTAGATTTTAGGGTTTAGGTTTAGGTTTAGGGTTTAGGGTTTAGGGTTTAGGGTTTAGGGTTTAGGGTTTAGGGTTTAGGGTTTAGGGTTTAGGGTTTAGGGTTTAGAGTTTAGGGTTTAGGATTCAGGATTTAGGTTTAAGGTTTAATATTTAGGGTTTAGGTTTTAGGGTTTAGGGGTTTAGTGTTTTAGGGTTTAGGGTTTTAGGTTTCAGGGTTTAGGTTTAGGGTTTAGGGTTTAGGGTTTCAGGTTTCGGGTTTAGGGTTTAGGTTTAGGGTTTAGGGTTTAGGGTTTTAGGGTTAGGGTTTAGGGTTTAGGTTTTAGGGTTTAGGGTTTAGGGTTTAGGGGTTTAGGGTTTAGGGTTTGGAGGGTTTAGGTTTAGGGTTTAGGTTATGTTTTTATGGTTTAATGTTTAGGGTTTAGGGTTTAGGTTTTAGGGTTCAGGGTTTAGGGTTTATGGTTAAGGCTTAAGGGTTTAGGGTTTAGGGTTTAAGGTTTAGTGTTTAGTGTTTAGGGTTAGGGTTTAGGGTTTAGGGTTTAAGGTTTAGGGGTTAGGATTTAGGTTTAGGGTTTGGGGTTTAGGGTTTAGGGTTTAGGATTTTATCATTTAGGGATAAAGGTTTAGGGTTTATGGGTTTTATGATTCAGGATTTACTTTTTAGAGTTTAGGGTTTAGGGTTTAGGGTTTACAATTTTTAGGTTTAGGGTTTAGGTTTAGGGTTTAGGGTTTAAAGTTTAGGGTTTAGGGTTTAGGGTTTAGGGTTTATTATTTAGGGCTAAATGTTTAGGGTTTATGGGTTTTATGATTCAAGGTTTAGTTTTTAGGGTTTAGGGTTTAGGGTTTAGGTTTAGGGTTTAGGGTTTAGGGTTTAGGGTTTAGGGTTTAGGGTTTAGGGTTTAAGGTTTAGGGTTTAGACTTTAGGGTTTAGGGTTTAAGGTTTAGGGTTTAGGGTTTAGGGCTTATGGTTTAGGGTTTAGGGTTTATGTGTCAGGGTTTAAGGTTTAGGGCTAAGGGATTACGGTTTAGGGTTTAGGGTTTAGGGTTTAGGGTTTTAGGTTTAGGGTTTTAGGGTTTCAAGTTTAGGGTTTAGGGTTTAGAATTTATGGTTTAGGGTTTAGGTTTCAATATATAGGATTTAGGGTTTAAGATTTAGTTTTAGGGTTTAGGGTTTAAGGTTTAGGATTTAGGGTTTAAGGTTTAGGTTTAGGGTTTATAGTTTAGGGATGGTTTAGGGTTTAGGGTTTAGGGTTTATGGTTTAGGTTAAAATTTAGGGTTTATGGGTTTATGATTCAAGGACTTTACCTTTTAGGGTTTAGGGTTTAGGGTTTAGGGTTTAGGTTTTAGGGTTTCGGTTTAGGGTTTATCTTTAGTGTTTATGGTTTAGGTTTAGGGTTTAGGGTTTAAAGATTTAGGGTTTATTTAGGGTTTAGGGTTTAATTTAGGGTTTAAGGTTTAGGGTTAAGGTCTCAAGGTTTAGGGTTTAGGTTTAAGGTATTACAGGGTTTAGGGCTTAGGGTTTAGGGTAGGGTTTAGGTTTTAGGGTTTAGGATTTAGGGTTTAAGGTGGTTTAGGGTTTAGGGTTTAGGGCTAAATGGTTTAGGGTTTATGGGTTTACAATTCAAGGTTTAGGGTTTAGGGTTTATAGGTTTAGGGTTTAGGGTTTAAGTTTAGGGTTTAGGGTTTAGGATTTAGGGTTTAAGGTTTATGGTTAAGGGTTTGGGGTTTAGGGAATAGGTTTAAGGGTTTAGGGTTTAGTTTAGGGTTTAGGGTTTAGGGTTTAGGGTTTAGGGTTTAGGGTTAAAGGTTTAGGGTTTATGGACTTAAGGTTTAGGGTTTAGGGTTTAGCTATTTAGGGTTTAGGTTTAGGGTTTAGGTTTCAGGGTTTAGGGTTTAGGGTTTAGGTTTTAGGGTTTAGGGTTTAGGGTTTATGGTTTAGGGTTTAGGGTTTAGGGTTTAGGGTTTAGGGTTTAGTGTTTAGGGTTTAGGGGTTTAGGGTTTAGGGTTTAGGGTTTAGGGTTTAGGGTTTAGGTTTAGGGTTTTGGGTTAGGGTTTATGTTTAGGGTTTAAGGTTTAGTGGTTTAGGGTTTAGGGTTTAGGGTTTAGGGTTTAATGTTTAGGGTTTAGGTTTAGGGTTTAGGGTTTAGGGTTTAGGGTTTAGGGTTTAGGTTTAGGGCTTAGGTTTAGGGTTTATGGAGTTTACGATTCAAGCTAAGGTTTTAGGGTTTAGGGTTTAGGTTTTAGGGTTTAGGGTTTAAGGTTTAGGGTTTAGGGTTTAGGATTTAGGTTTTAGGTTTTATTTTAGGGTTTTAGGGTTTAAGGTTTAGGGTTTTGGGTTTAGGGTTTAGGGTTTAGGGGTTAGGGTTTATGGTTTATGGTTAAGGGTTTAGGGTTTAGGTTTAGGGTTTAGGGTTTAGGGTTTAGGGGTTTTGGGTTTAGGTTTTAAGGTTTAGGATTTAGGGTTTTAGGGTTTAGGGTTTACGGTTTAGGGATTTAAAGGTTTATGGTTTATAGATTTAGGGTTTAGGGTTTGCAAGGTTTAGGTATTAGGGTTTAGGGTTTAAGATTTAGGATTTAGGATTTAGGGTTTAGGGTTAGGGTTTAAGTTTTTGAATTTAGGGTTTAGGGTTAGGGTTTTAGGATTTAGGTTTAGGGATTACGATTTAGGGTTTAGGGTTTAGCATTTAGGGGGTTTATAGTTAGGGCTCATGTTTTATTTTAGGTTTTAGGGTTTAGGGTTTAGGGTTTATTGTTTATGGTCTAGGGTTTAGGGTTCAAGGTGTATGGTTTAGGGTTTAAGGTTTAGGTTCTAGGGTTTAGGGTTTAGGGTTTAGGTTTAGGTTCATGTTTAAAGTTTAGGTTTTAGGGTTTAATTTTTAGGGTTTACAATTTAGGGTTTAGGGTTTAGGGTTTAGGGCTCCTAGGTTTAGGGTTTAGGTGGTTTAGGTTTAAGGTTTAGGGTTTAAGGTTTAGGGTTTGGGTTTAGTTTAGGGTTTAGGGTTTAGGGTTTAGGGTTTAGGGTTTAGGTTTAGGGTTTAGGGATTTAGTTTAGGGTTTAGGGTTTAGGGTTTAGTCTTTAAGGATTTAGGGTTTAGGGTTTTCAAGGGGGTTAGGGTTTAGGGTTTAGGGTTTAGGGTTTAGGGTTTAAGGGTTTAGGGTTTTAGGGTTTAGGGTTTAGGGTTAAAGGGTTTGGGGTTTAGGGGTTTATGATTCAAGGTTTAGGTTTTATGGTTTAGGGTTTAGGGTTTAAGTTTTAGTCTTTATAGTTTAGGGTTTAGGGTTTAGGGTTAGGTTTTAGGGTTTAGGGTTTAGGGTTTAGGATTTAGGATATAGAGTCTTAGGGTTTAGGGTTTAGGTTTAGGGTTTAGGGTTTAGGGTGTTTAGGGTTTAAGGATTTAAGGTTTAGGTTTAGGGTTTAGGGTTTAGGGTTTAGGGTTTAGGGTTTAAGGTTTAGGGTTTAGGGCTTATGATTTAGGGTTTAAGGTTTAGGTTTTAGGGTTTAGGGGTTAGGGTTTAGGGTTTAATTTATAGGGCTTTAGGGGGTTTTGAGTTTAGGGTTTAGGGTTTAATTTAGGGTTTAGGGTTTAGGTTTAGGGTTTAGGTTTAGGGTTTAGGGTTTAGGGTTTAGGGTTTAGGTTTAGGGTTTAGGGTTTAGGGTTTAGGGTTTATAGTTTAGGGTTTAGGGTTTAGGGTTTAGGTTTTCAAATTTAGGGTTTAGGGTTTATGGCTTAGGATTTATGGTTTATGGTTTAGGGTTTAGGGTTTAATATTTATGGTTTAGGGTTTAGGATTTAGGGTTTAGGGTTTACTGCTAAGGGTTTAGAGTTTAGGGTTTAGGGTTTATGGGTTTATATCTAAGGTTTAGGGTTTAAGGTTTAAGGTTTACGGTTTCAGGCTCAGGGTTTAGGGTTTAGGGTTTAGGGTTTAGGGTTTAGGGTTTAGGGTTTAGGGTTTAGGATTTAGGGTTTAGGGCTTAGGGCTTAAGGTTTAGGGTTTAGGTTTAGGGTTTAGGGTTTAGGGTTTAGGGTTTAAGGTTTAGGGTTTAGGGTTTAGGGTTTATGGGGTTTATAGGTTCAGGGTTTAGGGTTTAAGGTTTAGGGTTTAGGATTTATGGTTTAGGGTTTAAGGTTTAGTTTAGTTTTATGTTTTAGGGTTTAGGGTTTAGGGTTTAGGGCTCAAGTTTTAGGGTTTAGGGTTTAGGGGTTTAGGTTATAGGGTTTAGGGTTTTAGGGTTTAGGGTTTAGGGTTTAGGGTTTAAGGTTTAGGGTTTAGGGGTTTAGGTGGGTTTAGGGTTTAGGGCTTTAGGGTTTAGGGTTTAGGGTTTAGGGTTTAGGGTTTAGGGGTTTAGGGTTTATAGGATTTAGGCTTTAAGGGTATTATGGTTCAGGGTTTAAGGTTTAGGTTTCATTTAGGGTTTAGGGTTTAGGGTTTATGGTTTAGGATTTAGGGTTTAGGATTTAGTGTTTAGGGATTAGGTTTTTTGGTTTAGGGCTCAAGGTTTAGGGTTTAGGATTTAGGGTTTAGGGTTTAGAGTTTAGGGTTTAGGGGGGTTTAGGGTTTAGGGTTTAGGGTTTATGGGCTTTAGGTTTAATATTTATTGTTTAGGGTTTAGGGTTTAGTTCAGAGGGTTTACTGTTTAGGGTTTAGGTTTAGGGTTTAGGGTTAACGGCTAAGGGTGGTTTAGGGTTTATTGTTTAGGGTTTAGGTTTTAGGGTTTAGGGTTTAGGGTTTATCGTTTAAGGGTTTAGGGTTTAGGATTTTAATGGTTTAGGGTTTAGAATTTAGGGTTTAGGGTTAAGGTCTCAGGGTTTTAGGTTTAGGGTTTATGGTTTAGTGCTAAAGTTTTAGGGTTTATGGGTTTTAAAATTCAAGGTTTATTGTTTAGTGTTTAGGGTTTAGGGTTTAAGGAGAATTCAGAGGTTTTAGGTTTAAGGTTTAGGGTTTAATGTTTATGGTTTAGGATTTATGGGATTTACGATTCAATGTTTAGTTTTTTGGGTTTAGGCTTTAGGCTTTAGGGTTTAGGATTTAGGATTTAGGGTTTCAAGTTTAGGGTTTAGGGTTTAGGATTTATGTTTTATGGTTTATGGTTTAGGGTTTAATATTTAGGGTTTATTGTTTACGATTTAGGGTTTATGTTCAGGGTTTGAGTCTCAACATTTAGATTATAGGGTTTAGGTTTTAGGGCTAAAAGTTTAGGGTTTATGGCGTTTATGATTCAAGGTTTTTTTTTATGGTTTATGGTTTAGGGTTAAGGTTTAGGGTTTATGGTTTAGGGTTTATTTCTTAGTATTTAAGGTTTAGGTATAAGGGATTACTTTTTAGGGCTTAGGGTTTAGTGTTTAGGGTTTAAGGTTTAGGGTTTGGGGTTTAAAGGTTTAGGTTTAGGGATTTTAGGGTTTAGGGTTTATGATTTAGGGCTTAATGTTTAGGGTTTAGGGTTTACATTTTAGGGTTTATGGATTAGGGTTTAGGATTTAGGGGGATTTAGGGCATTAGGGTTTAGGTTTTAGGTTTTAGGGTTTAGGGTTTAGGGTTAAGGGTTTATTTTAGGGTTTAGGGTTTATGGATTAGGGATTCAGATTTAGGGTTTATGGGGTTTAGGGATTAGGCTTTAGTTATTAGTGTTTAGGATTTAGGGTTTAGAGTTTTAAATTTAGGGTTAAGGATTTATGGTTTATGTTTTAGAGTAGGGTTTAGGGTTTAGGGTTTATAGGGTTAAAATTTTGTGGGGTTTATGATTCAAGGTTTAGTTTTTATGGGTTAGGGTTTAGGGATTAGGGTTTTGGTTTTAGTTTTTAGGGTTTGAAGTTTAGGGTTTAGGGTTTAAAATTTATGGATTATGGTTTATGGTTTAGGGTTTATTTTTGAGGGTTTAGGATTTAGGGTTTAGGGTTTATGGTTTAAGGTTTTAACTGTTTCAGGGTTTAGGGTTTAGGGTTTAAGGGATTTAGGGTTTAGGGTTTAGGGTTTATATTTAGGGTAAAGTTTTTAGGGTTTGATGGGTTTTCACAATTTAAGGTTTAGTTTTAGGGTGTAATTTTTTCAAAAGTTTAGGGTTTAGGGTTTCAAAATTAAGGGTTTATGGTTTGACTGGGTTTAGGGTTTCAGGTTTAGGGTTTAGTGTTTTAGGGTTTAGGGTTTTAGGGTTTAGGGTTCAAAATAGGGTTTAGGGTCTAACTATTTTAGGGTTTAGGTTTAGGGTTAGGTTTTTGGGTTTAGGGCATTTTAGGGTTTAATGATTTAGGGCTTAGGGTTTAGGGTTTATGGGGTTTAGATTCAAGGTTTAGTTTTTATGGTTTAGGGTTTACGGTTGAGGGTTTAGGTTTTAGGGTTAGGGTTTATCCAAGGTTTAAGGTTTAGGGTTTAGGGTTTACATTTTAGGGCTTAGGGTTTAGGGTTTAGGGTTTAGGGTTTAGGGTTTTAAGTTTAGGGTTTAGGGTTTAGGGTTCACTATTTAGGGTTTAGGGTTTAGGGCTAAGGTTTAGGGGTTTAGGGTTTACTCAGGTTTATGGTTTAGGTTTTAATCGATTTAGGGTTTAGGTCTGGGAAGGTTTAAGGTTTAGGGCTGAGGGATTATAGTTTAGGGCTTAGGGTTTAGGGTTTAGGAGTTTATAGTTTTAGGGTTTAGGGTTTAGGGTTTATGGTTTAGGGTTTAGGGTTTACTTTATATGGGTTTAGTTTTTAGGGATTTAGGGTTTAGGGTTAAGGTTTAGGGTTTTAGGGTTTATGTATTTAGGGTTTATTGTTTAGGGTTTAGGGTTAGGGGGTTATGGTTAGGGTTTTATGGTTTATGGTTTATGGGGTTTAGATTCAAGGTTTAGGGCTTTAGCGTTTAGGGTTTAGGGTTTAGGTTTTAGGTTTAAGGATTTATGGTTTATGGTTTACTGGTTTACGGTTTAGGGTTTAGGGTTTAGGGTTTATGATTTATGGTTTAGGTGCTCAAGGTTTAGGATTTTAGGTTTTAAGGCTTTAAGGTTTAGTTTAGGGTTAAGGGTTTAGAGTTTAGGGTTTAGGGTTTATGATTTATGGTTTATGGTTTAGGGTTTATGGGTTTATGGTTTAAGGATTTAGTTTTTAGGGTATATGGTTTAGGTTTTAGGTTTAAGGTTTTAAGGGATTATATTTTAGGGCTTAGGGTTTAGGGGTTTAGCAATTAAAGTTTTAGGGTTTTATGGTTTTAAGGATTTAGTAGTTAAGGTTTAGGGTTTAGGGTTTATAAGTTCAAGGTTTAGTTTTAGAATTTATGGTTTATGGTCTTACTGTTTTAGGGTTTAGGGTTTACAGTTTTTGAGTTTAGGGTTTAGGGTTTAGGAGAATTTAGTTTTATATTTTACAATTTAGGGTTTAATATTTAGGGTTTATGGTTTATGGTTAATGGATTATAGTTTAGGTCTTAGATGTTTAGGGTTTAGGGGGTTTAAGATTTAAAGGTTTAGTTTTTAGGGTTTAGATTCAAGGTTTAGTGGTTTAGGGTTTTGGGTTTAGGGTTTCAAGTTTAGGGTTTAGGATTTAAGGATTTATATTTTATGGTTTAGGGTTTAGGGTTTAGTTTTTTTCTTAGGCTTTAGGGTTTATAGTTTAGAGTTTAGGGTTTAGGTTTTAGGGTGTAGATTTTAGGTTTTTTAGTTCATAGGATTCATGGTTTGTGGTTTAAATGGGGCTTTAGGATTTAAGGTTGAGGGTTTATGGTTTAGCGTTTTAAGGTTTAGGGTTAAGGGTTTAGGGTTTAGGTCTCAATTTAAGGTTTAGGGATAAGGGTTTAGGGTTTATGGGGTTTATGATTCAAGGTTTAGTTTTTAGGGTTTAGGGTTTAGGGTTTAGGGTTTAGGGTTTAGGATTTAGTTTAGGGCTGTTTAATGGTTTAGGGCTATTAGGGATTATAGGTTTATGGTTTAGAGTTAAGGGTTTAAGGTTTAGGGTTTATGGTTTAGGGCTAAACGTTTAGGGTTTATGGGGTTTATGACAACGTTCAATGTTTAGGGTTTAAGGTTCTAGGGTTTAAGGAGGTTTATAGTTTAAGGTGATTAGTTTTAGGGTTTTAGGGTTAAGGGTTAAGGTTTAAGGATTTAGGGTTTATGAAGGGTTTACGAGTTTAGGGTTTAGGATTTATGGTTTAGTTTTTTACTTTTTACCGTTTCGATTTTAGGGTTTCATGATTAAATTTTATGATTTATGGTTTATAGTTTAATATTTAGGGTTTAGGGTTTAGGGTTTAGTGTTTAGGGTTTAGGATTTTAGCATTTAGGGTTTAGGGTTTAGGGTTTAGACTTTAGGGTTTATGGTTTTGGGCTAAAGGTTTAGGGTTTATGGGTTTTACAATTTAAGGTTTAGTTTTTATGGTTTAGGGTTTAGGGTTTAGGGCTAAGGGTTTAAGGTTTATGGTTTATGGGGGTTAGGATTTTAGGGGTTCAAGATTTAGGGTTTAGGGTTTAGGACATATGGTTTAAGGTTTAGGGTTTACAGTTTATGATTTAAGGTTTAGGATTTAGGTTTTATGGTTTATGGTTTAGGGTTTAATATTTAGGGTTTAGGGTTTAGTGTTTATGGTTTATGGGTTTAGTGTTTATTTTTAGGGTTTACGGTTTAGGGTTTAAGGTTTAGGACTTAAGGGATTATAGTTTAGGGTTTAGGGATAAATTTTAATGGTTTACAGGGTTTATGTTTCAAGGTTTAGTTTTTAGGGTGGAGGGTTTAGGATTTAGGATTTAGGGTTTAGGGTCTTGACTTTAGTGTTTAGGTTTAGGGATTTATCATTTATGGTTTACTGTTTAGGGTTTAGTGTTCAGGGGTTTAGGGTTTATGGTTTAGGTCTTAGGGTTTATGGTTTAGGTCTTTATGGTTTTGATTTTTATTTTTAGGGTTTAGGGAGAATTAGTGTTTAAGGTTTACGGTTTAGGGTTTAATGATTAGGGTTTAATGGTTTAGGGTTTAGGGTTTAGGGTTTACGTTTCAAAGTTTATTTTTTATGGTTTATGGTTTAGGGTTTAGGTCTTAGGGTTTAAGATTTAGGGCTAAGGTGTTATGTTTTATTGCTTAGGGTTTAGGGTTTAGGGTTTAGGATTATGGTTTACGGTTTAGGGTTTAATATTTAGGGTTTACGGTTTAGGATTGAGTGCTTAGGGTTTAGGGTTTAGGTTTTAGGGTTTAGGGATTATGGTTTAGGATTTAGGGTTTAGGGTTTAGGTCTCAGGGTTTAACATTTAGGACGAAGGGATTACAGTTTAGGAATTAGGGTTTAGGCTTTAGGGGTTAATTTTTAGGGTTTAATTTTTTGTGTTTAGGGTTTATGGTTTAGGGCTAAAGTTTTAGGGTTTATGATATTTATGATTTAAGGTTTAGTTTTTAGGGTTTTACAGTTTAGGGTTTCAAATTTAGGGTTTAGGGTTTAGGGTTTATTATTTATGGTTTAGGGCTAAAGGTTTAGGGTTTATGTGGTTTACGATTCAAGGTTTAGTTTTTAGTGTTTAGTGTTTAGGGTTTAGGTCTTAGGGTTTATGGTTTACTGCTAAGGGATTATAGTTTAGGGTTTAGGGTTTTGAATTTATGGTTTAGGTATAAATTTTTAGGGTTTATGGGTTTTAGGATTCAAGTTTTAATTTTTATGGTTTAGGGTTTAGGGTTTAGGGTTTAGGGTTTACATCTCATGGTTT
>JAHRHJ020000318.1:0-83479 GCA_019776745.2 Taxus chinensis | reverse complement strand
TTTTCTTGAGACCTAGTTATGACTGCAATAAAATCTTCCTCTCCAAAGCTTGACTAGATTATGTTCTGGTGGTTTCTGACTATGAGCATCTTGCTTCCCACCCTCCATTTGAGGCATGAATAATGCTTCAGACTGAGGTTGTGCAACAAGGCTTATATTTAGGAATGCATTTGGATAATTGGAAGTTGAATGAGGCTAATTACAAGGTTGAAACCATTCTTCTGAAAACCATGTTGACTGGAACAAGAGCGCTAGATGAACTAGGAGCCTTTGGATCAAATTTCCTTGGCTGATATGGCTGTCTATAGTTTTTTGATTTTGCTAGTAAGGTTTCCTATTCTGATAATTTTGCTGATTTTTTTGGTAAGGAGCTTGATAAGGCCTGTTAGGCTGAGCTAATTTGTTCTCAATTGACGTTAAGTTATTTCCCGTAGTCTACAAAGACTTAAAACAACATCTTATGGAGCTAAAACAAAAAGTTCTATAATGGTAATAGGTTGTGGAACAATGTTCCAAATATGTATAAGAGGCATTAAAGGGCTTGGTGCTAATTTTCCATCTTAAATAAGGTTTTTTTCAGCTCTAATGGAAATATCATAGGATTTTGGGAGAGTTTCTCCTCCCATAGACTGAATCATAGTTGAAATATCACTATTTAAAGCTATGAGATAATATAGAAAAGCATGATCAGCTTGAGGCTTAACACTAGCTAGAATTCTTTCCCAAGTTCTAGCAAATCAGATGTTGAAACTAGCCATAAATTCATGAGGAGCTCTTTTGATTGTAGACAACTACTCTATGAGAGATAAATGATCACAATGGTCTTGAAATTTCTTAAGTAATTTCTCTCCTAACTCATCCCAAGTTCTTATACTCCCTATTTCTAAGGTTCTGTACCATTGCAAAGCTTTTCCTTTAAATGATGTAGCTAGAAGTCTTAAGGCTACATCTTCATGAACTATATTATGGACATCACAAAGGGGTGCAACATATTTAATGTGCTATGTAGGAATAATATGGTTTTCACTAGTAAATGAAGGTAAAATTTTCAAGGTAGCAGTAGGTATATCATGATAAACTTGAATTACTAAAGGGCTGCCATTAGTAAAAGTCAAAAAATTTCTAGGTGGTTGAATAGCCATTGGAATAACTGGGATTTGAACAACAAGATTAATACGTGGTGAAGGAAGATTAGGAGGAGGGTTGTCAAAACCAGGCCTATTATAAGGTAAGGTATTGTCAACTCTTCTTCTTCTTGCAAAATTCAAAGGTAAAGAAATAAAATCAGCATGAATTCCTCTTACCGATGATCTTGTAGTCACTTTAGGCATGAAACATGCTGCAAAACTGGTCTGAAATCAACCTTACGGAGTTTCCAAATAAATATTTTGATCTTTAGAATAAATTGTTGCAACTTGCTTCTCCAAAAGTGACTTTCTTCTACTATAAATTGTTGTAATCTGCTGTAATCCACTACAGATCTGATTTGTGTCCCACCGAGCGTGCCAAAAACTATTATCTCTCGAAAGTGCACCCTGGTTGAGAGATGACAACAGGGGTTCTAAGATTTCTTTGAATCTCTCACTTTCATAGATACAATGGAAACACCTCAGGTCTATGGGTATACCTATTGTTGAGGTGAGTCTCCGGTATCAAGGCCGGTTCCTTTTTGATGTATCCTAAACTAATTTTTTGAGGTTTTGAGGGTAAAAAGATGACTGTAACTAAAATTGAAATGTGTGATACACCAAACTTGTTGAGGGATTTGACTAAGTATATGCACAATAAAATTGAGAATGAATTTTGGATGCACGAACCAATGGTTTTTAGTAGAATATTAAGGAAAAATACTATATGTATTGAGGGAATAAATCACAACAACACAATAAGATAAACATGCACACTAATACTATGCAAAAATTACCATATTTGTAGCAAGGTAAGATGATTAATCAGGGAATTGAATTCACAAGAATTAATAAAGAGATACACACCACTGCAAATAATTGGAAAGTAAAAAATCAATTCTCATTCAAGGCAAAACTGACAGAAAATTTCTTCAGCACTCCTATGTCCAAAAATATCCTCCTTTGTGCCTTGTGAATGCACACAATATATAGGTAAATTATTCACCCAACCATCCTAAAAATAGGCTAAAATTTGTACTCGTCCATGCATGCTAATTTTACCCCTTTATCATGAATAAATAAAGGAATAAAAATAGACATGTTGATTACAATGAGACATTAATACCCTTGGTAAAAAAAAAAAATTTCAGTCCAAGTGCAGTTGACTGATCTATTTTTAATAAAATTGGATGAATAATTTGGCTAATAATAGCCCTTGCTTGTTGTGTAAGTCTTCTCCAATGTGCATGCAATATTTTTCTTCTTCTGCTTGATGTGACACTTGCAACTTGATCCACTTGCAATGATATTTTTAGCATTCTTTAATTCTGCCCCCTTGGATGCACATGCAAAAATTAATCTCCCTGTGTGAGAAAAAATAATTCTTTTGTCTTTAACACTTTGCAAAATATTCACCCAATGTGTGGGGACCACCTGCAGGCTTTGCAAGAAAATAATGACCCATTATTTGTAAAAAATAAGGCAATTAACATGTCAAAAGGGTCTTCTTGATCTCTAATCTATGCAAGAAGGATAAATGATTCTTGATAATGAATAATCCCTTTGTCTTCTAGTGCACTAATATGATTCACTTGTCAATGGTTGGTCTTTATCCTTATCTATTGCATGAATAATTCCATTCTCTTTATGTTCATATGATAAATAATTAGCCTTTACCATGAGGTCCTTGGCAAGACTAAGGTAACTTCAAGGAGTTTAAGGTAATCATGGCATTTTAAAAATAACATGTATCTTGACCATCTATTACTTGGCCACCTTCATTTGACTTGATCCTTAAATTATTTTCTTGGTCCCCTTTTGATTAGTACCCATTGCATAAGGCAAGATAATAAGGTAAAGTTTACCTTTTTGATAATCAATTTGAAGTTATCCTACCATGGCATATAATATAGTTTTGGTCACTTTTGAATAATCATTGGATAATTAATTGTTGTAAATTTTGATTTTTGATAAAACATATCATATGGTTTAGACCTTTTGATATGGTCAAATGGCATATAATAGGGGTTGGCCCCCTCTCCATGATGACTCACCACATTTTGATTGTTTTGTCGGGTGGAATTTGATTAACTTGGGTTGGGGTTTAGGTTTGTGGTTAAACCTTAGCAATTGATTTTTTGATAATTGGATTTCAATCCACTACTTTGATTTCTCAATCGTTTGATCATTTTGTACCCATGGTTAGGGTTCTGACTGTAATCAATGCAGTCGTGCTTTGTAAGCATTTGTTGATCTTGTACAATTTGATCTTCATTGATTTTGATCAAACCATGGTTAATAGTTGACATGAAGTTGGTTGTAATTCTGATCTTGGTAGGTCCATTGATTTCGATTCTTTAAATGATGGCCATTTGATTGTTCCTGATTTGATCTTGCCATTGATCTTCTGTGGGTTGGTTTAAGTTTGAGGAGTAAATATCTATTCCACCATGATCATTTGATCATTTGTATTATGGATTTGATCCTTTGATCCAAAAACAAATTGGTCTCTGAGCGATAGTTGGAAATGGATATGTTCTTCACCGTTGATCTTGCATGAATTTAATCATGGCTAGTTGATGCTAACTTAAATGAGTTTGAGGTTTTTTATTGAAAATCTCATCGAGCTTATCATTTTTCATTTTCTTGCTCGTTTCAAGCAGTGAAGCCCTGACTTTTTTTACTCTCACCACCATGAATGATTTTTCGAGCTCTCTGTATTTCTTGTATTTTGGTACTCATTTTTTCCATTGTTATTTGATTCAAGCTTGAAAAAATACGGACTCATTTTGATTATTACTGTGGGCATGTATTATGTATTTCTTGTTTTCTTCTCGATTCTATCTCGGCCACCATGAATATGTTCTTCCTAAGCTCGAGTTCGAGTATAAAATTTGATACTGTGGTAATTTCTGAGCATGTATCTTGAGTTCTTTTGCATTGTGTCATCATTTTGAAGTTTGTTGTAATCACTTGCCACCATTCAAACTCTGTTTCGAGCTCTGTTTTCAGTTCTTTCAAGATTTTTTAACCGAGTCACTCCTTTATTTGATTTCTTCTTCTTGAATAATATTCTAAAGATGCTTTGAAACTTATGTGATTTTGTAATTCTTGCCTTTGCGAAACCTTCTGAGGGAATCTTAGAGAAAAGTGACTTCTGGGTATTTGAGGTTTTCTTCTTTTACCTTAATGCTTCAAGGGTTTGTAGATTTTCTTCGATGAATGGTAAGTTTGATCTGAACTATGTATTTTGTATTGTCTTTTCTATTTTATCTGGTTCTGTTTATGCAATACTTAGCCAAAATAATTTCTGGGTGCTCGTAAAAATTTTCTCCTTTGTAGAAATTCCACGGCTTTAGATGTATTCAACTAAAACAAGTGATTTTTATTTTTTATTCTCAGATCTCTTTACAAATCATTAACAATTTGTATGGCCATGGAAATGAGGCTTTTCTGTGAAAATTTTGTGAAAATTTCTTTCGTTATTTTTTAAGAAACTTGGTGGTCCTGTTAGGCCCAAATCGTATTGTACTATTTAATCGTTCCTTCTGAAAAATCCTTGTCTTGTTTCTACTGCCATTGTTGATTCTTGAGAGCTTTGGTTTCAAACACACCTGAATTTTGAGTTTGTTCTAGCTTGTTTCAAGAGTATTCCTCTTGAAGGAAAGCTTTGTCATTTTTGAGCTCGATATTTCTGTTGCTTTGAGATTTGGGTGCAAATACTTGTATTCCTCCAGCTATGTTTTGCAATCGGGCTATATTTTCTTCTCATTTTGTAATTATGAAACTACTTTTAGTTCACTAGTTGTAGATCTATTAGACACCAATATGAGAGCTCATTATTCAAAGGCTAACCTATTGTAATAGGTGTACTTGCTATCCATTTATATTTTATACTCAATGGTACCATGTGCAATAATACAAACCTATGGGATCAAGGTGGTTATACTCTTAGGAGTCCTTCTATGAGCATATGATTACCTGATAAAAATTTCAGCCTGTGAAAACACCTGTAATTTTGATCTCCTTGCATGTGTAAGTCATGAAGCCTGATAGTTGATCTACTAGACATCCGTAAATAGTTTATTGAAATAGTTTATGGTTTAAAAATTATTTTGACTTTTGGGTACTCTGTGCATTCATGCATCTTAATTTCAATTAAAATATTCTTGTAAGGTTACAAATAGAGATTTCTTTCCAATAATAACCAATCACCTTCTACTTGGAAACTATGAAACAACCATTTGAGAATTGTAAATATGAATGAAAGAGGAATTGATGGTAGATACTACTTATTGTAATGACATGGTAACTCACTTGGCATGAGAAAATGTTCTCTTCTCTGTTCAGTGTATGATGAACTTGGTATTTATTGAATGGTTGTACCTTGTGATTTACTTATCAAGTACTATGTGGCACTCATCTATAGCACTTGATTTCATTATCCTTTGATAGAATTTATCATTGTCTTGATATTGAAAGGTGTATTTGTTTTTGCAATCAGAAACTTTTCTCTTTCATAATGTATGTGAAGGCAACACCTGTTACTTTTGCTAGTGAACTTTTACTATGTGAATTTCACTTCCTTAATTCAAACTGTGTTGAATCACTTGGATTTTGTCATTTAAAACTATGACTATGTCTTACTGATATCATGAGCTATAAATTCCATTTGTTCTTGATCATATGAGATTTTGGTTATTGAATAGCTACATCTTGTTCACTTTGAGTTGAGCTTTGAAGTACTTACATTTCATGAATGTAATCTATCTCATATCTACCTCTTGTAAAAATAAAATCATCTACTCTTTGTATTACTATATTTATTTCATACCTTAAATGACCACTTTGTAGCTTATTTGGATTTGAAATTGAATTGAGGCACAAAGTTTTCATTTGCATTTGTTATATATCATGGAAGACTTATAGATTTGGCTTCTGTAGCTTGTTCTTGATGAATTGTTTGAAAACTATTTCTTTGGACTCCAGCACTTTATAAGACCATCAAAACCTCTAAAAAATGACCCTTCCAAACTTGTAAATTTTGTGCCTTAATGCTTGGAAAGTTGGTTTCTTGATGCATATTCGCTTCTTCTGAAATCTTTGCAATTTGCTCTCAATGAATGCAGATATGCATTATTACTTGTTGCACATATTTGATCTCTTTTTGATCTCTGATTTGATGAAAATATTATATTCTGAAATGAGGTAATTGCATTTTGTTTGGAAATTTGAATTTACGAGGTGACTTGCTCAAGCTCATATTGTTTTCACAATTATCTTAAACTTATTTCTTTTCTTCATCTAAATCCTTATTGTTTTCTTATTTTGTGGCATATCTTATAACTTTCCTCTTCATGGGTTCTTGAAGAGGTTTTTTCATTAAAATTAGAAGATACGCTTGCTTATTTTCTGTGCTTTTATGAAAACTTTGTTCCCAAATTAGGAAATGTTACTTGTACTCTACTTCCTCACTCTTGATTCAGTGTTCCAATGCCTTCTTTCTAGACATCATACCTTGTTTGAGCAGTTGTAGATTTTTATACTCGTTTTTTACCTTATACTTGACTGTAATTTGATGAAAAATTTGTTTTCTGCTTGCATTTTCCTTTTCCTTGGAATCTCAAAATCTTGTACCATCTAGATTCCTTAAGGCATAAGTGCTTTAACAGAGATTTGTACTTGTATTCTTGAGAAATTAAAATCCTGAATGATTTCTTTTAGTACAGTAATCATTTATGCAAAATATTTTGTTTTCTTCATCTACTACATGTACCTACACACTTAAGAAAATAGTTAGAAAATAATTAGGATTTTTGGCCTCTCTTATGCTCCATAGTTTTTCATTTCTATTTCTTACTCTATAATGATTCTAGGAATCATATGTGCTACTGTAGAATATTGCTTTATCAATTTTGTATCTGTCTCTGATGTACTGTATGCTTATGATATTTAGAAATTCATTTACATGTAGCTAGATAGTACATTAGTACAGATCAAACCCTGAGATCTCCACTGATTTATTTAGTTCTATTTTTTGAATTCATTATTGATTCCAGATCACCAGTTGATCATAGTACTTTCATGATGTTTTAACTGTCGATCTTTATCTTGTTAGTTTGTTTGTGGTTTATAACCTATACCGTTCAATCCTTGTATGATTTGATCTTGATCGTTGATCATTAAACCTGCTTTGAATGGGTGGTTTGATTAGGTATTTAATGTAAGCCATTTGATCATGCATGATTTGATCTTGGCTATTGATGCTGACTCAACATGAGTTAGATTTAATTAAAAAAGCTTGTCAAGCTTATCATTTTTCATTTCGCTTGCAAATTTTGAGCAGCGAAGCCCTAGCCATTTTTTATTTGGCTCACCACCATTGATGATCTTTAATCGAGCTCTCTGTACACCATCTAATTACAACTCTGAATATCACCACATTTTTATGTTTTCTCTCTTTTTGATCTCTACTTTGGCCATGAATAAATTGTGATAGCATTGTATCATGAGCTATTCATGACCTTGAATACTGGTTCTTTTGAGCTCAATTCTATGGTAAAATTTGATACAGAAGTAATTTGTCCATGAGCATGTTCTTGAACCTTCTAAGCTTATTTACATGTGTTATGGAATTATTTTTCAGTTTTTTGACCTTAAACACTTGGTTCCACCATTCAAACTTTGTTTCTGAGCTCTATTTTCAGTTATTTGAAGTTTTCTTGAGTTAGAAATGTCCTTCTAGGTTTATTTATTTCTTACTCGATAATATTCTAAAATCTTACAATGAAACTAATGAATATTTTGTGCATTCTTGATTCTTATGTACAAAATTGGTTTCTGAGCATAATCTTAGAGAAAAGTGATTTCTGGGCATTTTCAGTTTTGATAGCTTTTACCTTGATCCTTCGAGGAGTTTTCAAATTTTCTTCAAACATAATCGATGCATTAATTTTCCATCTTTAAACTATGCATTTTGATTGTTGTTTCACATCCAAATATTGATCTTTTTCTACAATTCTTAGATCAAGAATATTTAATAAGGGTGCTCGTAAATTCTTGACTTTGTTTGTTGGCAACCACTCATATTTTTGATACTATTTTCTAGAAGCCATGATCATTGAGTGGCACCTTTGACTTGCAAATCTTTTCTTATTCTCAAAGCTCTTTACTCGAGCACTAAAAATGACTTTGGAAATTGAGGCTTTTCTATTAAAATTTTTGGAAGTTCATAAGTTTGATTACTTTTGTCAACATTGGTTCAGTGTCCATTACTAGGCTCTAAATCTCTCTCCATTTCTCTCATAAGAGTTTTGTACATCATTTCTTCTAAATTGGAATTTGATTTATGTTATTGGTCCTTACATGCTTTAAAATTTTTAAAGTTCTTGAGACCTTTGAATTTGGAGTGAACCACCTGATGATTCTAAGATGACTATTATTTTCTGTGTCATTTGAGTGATAGCTATTCCTCTGGCAAACATGTATTTTTTAGCTCGATGATTTACATTGACTTTGGTACATTTATGTGCACAATTCTTCTCTAAACTGAATGTTTTGCATGTTAAGCTATGATCATTCTTCTCAAAGTTTGTAATTTTGATCTACTTTCTATTCACTAGTTGAAGATCATGTTTTAGACCACTAATGGAAAGCTCATTGCCCCATTTAAAGAGCCATTAACACTTGAAGAATAGTTTGACTTGTACCTCATTTGATATTGATACTGAATGAAGTAACTACAATATGTAGAACTAATTTTTTAAAACCTTGGTAGGAGTTCTTACTGTGAGCATCTTTACTGGGTGAAAAATCTTGCATCAATTGTACGAAACACCATGAATTTTTCCAGATCCTCTTCTATGTGAAACCTTGAATTTAATAGAGATTTGCTTCTTAGCATTATAGTGACATAAGTTGTTATGCTTATTGAAATTGAGTTGTATGCTATGTTCTAGAAAAGATTTTGTCTTTTGAAGTACTCTGTGAGTATGCATCTTTGTTTTCACTCATTAAGAATTTCTGATTGCAAGGTTGCAAATAGAGATTCCATTTCTTGAATAATCTTTGAGGTGATATTCTACTTGAAACTATGACACTATCTTCATAAATTGTATTTCATTTCTTTTTGAATGCAAGAGTTGAAACAGGATCATTGTATAGTGTAAATCCATAATTTTAAGGCATGTTACAATTTCTCTTTCTACTGTAGTGATGTAATTAGTGTATTTTATTCTATGAATGAGTTGTAGATTGATGGTTTTGCTTCTCAAGTGACTATATGAATTCCACTGTGAATTGGTTACTTATCATTTGATAGCACTTTATTCATTGACTCTTGATATTGAAAGTGTGTTTTATTTTGAAGCTCTATAACTTTGATATTTCATATTGTATGTGAAGGCAAAACCTGTTACTTTTAGAATATTGAACTTCCACAATGTGAAATTACAAATCTTCCTTAATTCAAATTTGTTTAGAGTCACTTCTTTTGTATTTAGTGACTATGCCTTACTTGATATTATGCGCTTTATAACTTCTCATAGTTGTTCTCAATCATATGATATTTTGGTTATTTGTAATATACATTTTATTTGCACTCAAATGAGTTGAAATTTTAAGTACTTGATTTTTGTATGAAATCTGTCTCATTTACCTTTTGCCATCAAAGAGCAACTCAAATCTCTTTCACAATTAATTTCTATGTATAATTATGATACCTTAAATTAGTTGGCCACTTTAAGTAGCTTGCTATGGATCACTGTAAGTTGTACAAACTTTTTCATCTGATTTTGCATATGTATCATGGAAAGACTTGTAGATTTGGTTTGATGTACTTGTTCTTGATGAATTGTCTCTTAAAACTATTTCTTTGGACTTGTCAACACTAGAAGACCATCATAAGCTCTAAAAAATGACCCTGTCAAACTTGTAAATTTTTGCCTTTTTTATGATTGGAAAGTTGGTCTCTTGATGCATATTCCCTTACTTTATGAAATCTCGTGTAATTTGCTCTTTCAGGGATTGTATGATATGAAATATTACTAGTAACATATTTTATCTCTTTCTGATCTTGAAAATTTAATGAAAAGATTCATATTCTAAAATGAAGTAATTGCATTTTGTTTGGAATTTTGAATTTATTAGGTGACTTGTTGAAGTTCATTTGTTTTCACTATTCTCTTAAATTTATTCCTTTTCTTCATCTAAATCCTTAGAGTTTTATCATTTTGTGTTATCTCATGTAACTATCCTCTTCATGGGTTCTTGTAGAGGTTTGTTAATGAAAACTGGAAGATACCCTTGCTTATTTTCTGTGCTTCGATGAAAAATTGTTCCATTAATAAAGAAGTGTTACTTGTACTCTACTTCCTCACTCCTAATTCAGTGTTTCAATGTCTTCTTTCTATACATCATACCTTATTTTAGCAGTTGCTATAGATTATGATACTCATTATGTACCTTATACTTGATTGTAATTTGATGAAAAAAAAAAATTCTTCTTGCATTTTCCTTCTGCTTGGAATCTCATAATCTTGTACCATCTAATTCCTTAAGCCATAAACTTTTGACAATAGCTTTGTACTTGTATTCTTGAGAAATTAAAATCCTAAATCATTTCTTTTAGTACAGTAATAATTTATGCAAATGATTTTTTCTTTCTTCATCTGCTACATGTACCTACACACTTAAGAAAATAGTTAGAAAATAATTAGGCTTTTTGGCCTCTCTTATGTTCCATAGTTTTTATTTTCTCTTTCTTATTTTGTAATGAATTTTGGAATCATATGTGCTACTATAGAATACTGATTTATTAATTCTGTATCTATCTCTTATGTACCTTATGCTTATGATATTTAGAAATCCATTTGCATGTAGTTAGATAGTACATGAGTATATATCAAACCCTGAACTCAATATTGATGTCATTTTGTTTTTACTTTTTAGGTACACTTGTAGCTACTAGGAGAGTTAGATTAAAGATGGAGCTGGAACTGGAAACAAGAAGATTAGAAGAAAAACCCAAGGCAATGGTGGGTTTATTCTATACTCTTTTACTTTTAACTTTATGCACATGTACTTCTTTCTTCAGTAGTTATGAGTTACATCCCATGGCTTGTGTGGGAAACATTGAATTTCTTCATGAATAAATAACATTAATTTCTGTAACTGAGTTGTATACTTCTTTCTGCATTCATCTTTTATGATGGATATTGATTGTATAATGAAATAAACAACTCAATCACATAATTAAATGTATTTAAACATGTAGAAATAATGAGTTTTGATGTACATGTAACTTAATAATGAACTCTTATTTCATGTAAACTATGTAACTCTATTTGTTGTTCCCTAAATTTAACATTTCACCTAAACTGTGATTCCCACCTTCATCAAGGAAATGCATTAGTCCTTCGGGGCTTTGTGTTTCCTTGCTGAAGATGAACATGGAATGGTAGTCTATGTGAGGTGTTACATTTTGTAACAACACACATAGCTGTAGATTACATGTAGTTAATCAATTACTACAACTGAAAACACAATAAAACTATAATGCATCCCCCTAGTTAGGTCCATTTCATCAATGCCTTCCATCGTAAACAAAGTTTTGAGTTGCCCATTTTTGCACAAGTGCAAAAATTGTCTTTCTTTGTCATGACCATACACTCCCCCTTCATGAAAAATAACATCTCTTGACACAGAAATTTTGATAACTTGAGAGGAATATAAGTTCTATATGCAATAAAAATAAAAGACTCACTCTTTGGATCTAACTTCTTTCGTTTCTACTCAGGTACATGAGCATAAACTAAACAACCTTTTTTTGAAATAATTGACATTAGGCTTCTTTTCATACCACAATTCATTTGGAGTCATCCTTTTGAGAGAGTCATCATCTTGATGCTCCAATAATCATAATCATTTCAACTAAATTCTGGAATGAGAAGAGAGCTAGAGTTTTCCTTGATTAATTGTTAGAAAAATCTGAAACAAAATACTACAATCCAAACCTTACTTTGATATCAATTGAATATTTAAAATACAAAACAACTTCAATATTCATAAATATGAAAAATCAAATAACTTACAACAATAACCAACTTGTCATAAACCACCCAAGATAAGCTTAGACTCACAAAAACTTTCCAACTCGTCTGATTATTATAAGTATTCACCCATTACATGTATTTATGGATTTACATAGGCACATGCTTTTCCTAAAATTATATAATTATTAAAATAAAATTACTATTATTTTTAATAATAATTCAATCTAATTTTAAATTAGGCATAACATGGCTTTATTCTATTTTAAAAATATCCTCACAAATCTAATTTTAACTTCATCAATTGTATGGATTTTCCTTTTTTATGTAAAGTCATTGCATGTATTTTTATTATAAAAATAGACTCAATATAACTACACTAAATATACTCAGCAACAGTTAACTCATAGGTACACACCCTAAGTTGCAGATGCATGTACGGCTTGTTTCATAAGTTGGAGGGCGTCTGCACAATCTTGGCAGAACTGTTGCGGATCTGGAACTACCTCTTCAGACACCAATGTTATTAGCTTTCCTTCCCCTGCATAACTGATGAAATGTACCACCATCGACTGCACAAAAACACAATACAATTTCTTTTTTAAATTTATCCTTCAGCTCTGTAACCATTATTATTGTTTGTTAAATAATAATGCATGAAGTAAATATGCATTTTTAAAAAATATATAATTCTTGTATCTTATATGTGTTATATATTACAAATGAAATTGATCCAAGTTGGTATACTGACCATATAGTTAACTTGAGTTGTGGGAATAATGTGAGTAATTGGGTTATCATCATATTGAACCTCTTCCACTGGCCCCATCACATTGGAGATGCCTAATGTAGAGTTCACTGCTATTTTGTTGGAAACATATGCCACCAACTGTAATTCATAAATAATTGTAAGGATGGTCTTTAAAAATATTTGTTAAAAGATAAAGTAAAAATAAAAGGGCTATATTCATGGATATTTATCTATTAACGAAAAAAATGATTGATAGAAGGAATAAAATTATACAATTCTATCATCTTAATAGTTAGCAGTTCCATAGTTCATTAAAGAAGATATTATTTTGCTAGAAGAGTCTATTTATCACATATATTTACAAGGCTGATTGGTCAACCAACCAATGGGATGCTTACCACTTTTTAAATTGGATTTATCATTGGTTGGTTGACTAGTTAGCCTTACAAGCATATGTGATGTTTAGGCTAAACGTTTTTTACACTAACCCACTAAAGGATTAAAGACCTCTCATAAATCTATAAAGCAATTTTTATTATGAAGGGAAAAACATATATCCAACTAAAATGATACAAAATTATAAAATCTTATCTGTTAAATCATGTAGTATTAGTCAATTAGAATTTAATTACTGTTTCATTGTAAAGGTTGAGAAAAAACCATGTATCAAATTAAATTTATTTAAATTCATAAAAAAATATAACCAATTTAATAGTAGATATAAGATCGCATCTAGATATCACTTATATTAAATAATTGACTATAAATTAATTATAGAGTCTAATTTTTTATAAATTATTATAAAAAATACTTGTAAGGCAATGATAAACTATAAATTTGTAAACCATAGATCAAGAGTTAGTACTAACATGCATAACATAGCGAATAATAGCAACAAATTAAGTTGTTCTCCAACCAAAAACTATTCTCCTTCACTCTTCCCAATATCCACCTAAATTAACCTAGAAAGGAATAAATAAATCAATAAATAAAGTACATGTCTATCTTTTGGGTTAGCATAAGGAACATTACCTTAGTTGGAAAATATTTAGCTATTGCAAATGTCATGGAGGCCTCTAATGACAACTTTTTCAGCCTAGAAGTAACTGTGGTAATTCGACAATATTGAAGTGGGTCTTCATAATAGAGGATTGGTAATGGAAACAACCAAAAACCAAATTTATTACCCCACATTGATTGAGAAGGATTTTTCATGTTGTTGTCCAAATCCTGCCAAATATCATTCAATCACCCTCGTAAAAGCTCATATAATTTACAAACACTACCACAAAACATTACACAAACTAAAACAAAATAGATCCTTTGTACTTTGAGCATTGGAGAATGTCTCATGTTCACTGCAACTGTTGCTCGAACAGTTGTCTTTAATGGAACATTCACATGCTCTGCACGGGGATTGCTACCTGCAATCATTTTCTCTTGGAGTTAGCTCTTTAGTTTTTTTTGAATTTGGAATGGAGAAAACAAAGGGATTATATTTGATTCTCATTTGATTTTGGAGCACAGAAAAAGAAATTAGTTATTATCATACCATATTGTCTTTTGCTCAAATATCGCACAAATCCAGCTGAAAGAACGCCCATAATCACATCATTCAAAGTCTGCCATAGAGTTTTTTGTAAGTAAAGACTGACCATATAAAAAGAAACTCTTAAAAGTGATTGGGTAGAAATGACTAGACGTATATCTCTCAATCTTTAATATTAAGTTGAGAGTCCATGAGTTTATTTTTTGTTTTTAATAGAACATTACTCAAGTTTGTATGGTTAAATTGTTGACCAATCAATGGGATGGTTATAACTTTTTAAAGTGTTTTTTTTTCATTAGTTTGTCAACAAATCAGGGGAATGAAAGAAATTAGTTTCAATATATATATATATAATCTAAAAACTATTAAACCTCTAATATCGTATATACCGTATATACCATATATATATACCGTGTGTGTGTATAGAGGATCTAACAACTCTTAAACCTCTATTATCGTAATTAGAAATTTGTAAATGTCTTACCAAACACCATTATTTGGTGTTTTGGTCCAGACTTTCATTTACAAAATAAATAAATCTAAAATAAACTAAAAAAATTTGAGTAACTTCTAAGTGAATTTAAGAGAGTAGAATATATTCGTCTATTTTTCATACACCAAATTCTTAAAAATATACTGATTTCTTATTAGCAGATCATCCTTCAATAAAAAAGAACACAGGACTGAGTGGGTGTAAGAATGTTCACCCCATTAACTGCCTTTTTGACCAAGAAAATATCATCAATGCTCAGAGTCACGTGAGCCAGACGCTTTCGAGAAACTGCCGCTCTGCTTCCTCCTCTTAATGGATTCCTATCTTGTGTCCAAAGCAGGGTGGCTCCATAGTGGAGCAGACATAGGAATGTGAGCCACAAAGCAGTAATCTTAATCCAAACCGTTTTCAACAAGCCTGTGGAAATAGTCTGGCTAGAACTTGTCTGGTGTGGAATAACGGTGGGTGGTAATTTAGCATGAGTGGTTTTGGTTGTGGAGTTGAGTATGAGGGACAACATGGAGACACAATCTCCTAGTGAATGATGGATTCTGAAAACAAGTGTGGCTGCTGCATTCCCAGAAGAAGCGTTCAGTACATGAACTTCCCACAGAGGCCTGCATGGGTTGAGAGGAGGAGCAGTCACCAAGCAGGCTGTATACTCGTTCACAAAGTTGGGATTTTCTATAAAGGACTGGCTCAGAGATGGCACGATCACATGATCATCTATCACCACCTCTCTCAGACACCACTTCAGATTGCTCTTCCTATCCTTTATCTGCACCCATTTCACAGACATAAATCTTAAATCAAACAAGTTTGTTAGCTCCTGCACCTCTCTGTGCCATTGTAAGGCCTATTCTGTTTCTGCACCCATTTCACATACATATATCTTAAATCAAACAAGTCTTAAATGCCTATATCGTCCATCAAACAATGATCTGCCATGTATTCGAGAGAAAATTTACAAGTCACATCACACACACATAAATAAAAAAAAATCTTGGCAGCTCTACCACACATAAAGCATATATCTACAAGGTGTTTGAGAAAAAAACAGGGGAAAAGAAGAGGCTAAATACTAACCACAATACTTGAAAATCTTTGGTGCTCCACCAAATTATTTTGCAGGGAAATTTTCAATGACTGGACATCGATTTCTTTCTTGAATCCCACAATGCCCAAGATGTAACTGTCAAATAATTTATCACAGTTGAGGCATGCCACTGGATTCACAAGGTTAACATAAGCATGATTAGGACCTATCACCCATACAGTGTCCTAAATCATCTGAACATACCACAAAAACTGCAAGGCTACACACAATTGTATGCATGGCCTAGGACTTCAAGCCCAATCGACCTCTTGATGTAAATCAAGGTATAACTACCCTGAAATCCACATGTTGGTCTTGTGCCCTAAATAACGCTTCTTTCACACTCAATGCAAACATTGAAAGGCTATTTCCTTCTTGATAAAATCATACTAATTAAATCGTCTTAGTAACTCAATCATATGAATAAATCACGCTAAATATACCTTAATGTTTATTAGATTGGGTAGAAACTGATAATATTGAAGGGACTCGGGAACCCTTTACAACCGAAAGATGAAGCTAATTCAAAGCCTAAGAGAGAGACAACAAACAAACAAGTTCATGCCTCACGATGGAAATTGAAGACTACAAAATGAAATGCTTAAACCTGCACGTTGATCAGGGAAACACCAAACAAGGAACACAAGGTAAGATGGTCAAAGCAACTTGTACTCAACCAGACCACAATACAACTTCCAAAATCTTTCCCTTTATGAGACTCGTCAAGGCACATCTTGAGAGGCGATAGTTCCAAACTTTTCTCCTTTTTTTTAAGTTCATGGCCATCTTCCAAATCCTTCCCCCCAATTATAGGAATCCACATTGATCATTCGGGTTTATAGTGGGAAAGACAAATTTCACAAGAACAAAATAAAAAATAATATGATTCAGGCTGTCACACAAGGAAACAAGGGATGACAAGATCCTGTCTTCAACCCCCTTATCAGCAACATGTGGTTCATTAACAGCAAAAATGGGAAGATCCTGACATATATGCACTTCAGATTCTCTACTCAGCATTCATTTGGTATCCATGGTACCTTTATCCAAAGTCAATCAACTTCACCCAAATTAACCAATGGCCTTTCACTAGTCTAAAACATTTGAAGCATCAGTTGTCCTCCTCAGCTGTCAATTTTAAAATTTTCTAGATTAAATGCTTCCTCCAAAACATAAGCAGAGATGACAACACCCTATGTAATCTACTTCTTCACAATGTGACAGGCTAGCAGCAAGATGTCTCAAGGGTGAAACAATGTATCCAGCATCTGAAGGGGAAGAAAACTTCATAATCGAGATTTTGTGTCCATATACAGTCCCTCACTTTGAGCTCCATTGTGGCTGAGGAAGATCAATTATCATGGGACATATCCACCAGAATACAAGCATGGTTGTAGTAATGCTTTCAAAAGATTTCATGTTCTCTCAAACTATTCAACATCGAGTTGAATTTACCCAGGAGCATCACCAATAGATCTGAAACACTTCCGTCACTTCAAAAATGTAAAGGTAGATAGGGCATCACTAATCTTTTACATAGGAGTCTGACAGTACCAAGGTTTCAGAAACTAGGTGTAATTGTTATGGAAACCAAGGCTTATCCAATTAGGAGATGTAATGCGACTAAAAATCTCTCATAATAAATGTTTCACGTATGAAATGGATAAATGTCTACTCATATGTCGATCCATATTATACTCAATCTATACTATCCATATAATTGATATTTCAGATGAATGACATGCGTTCCCAGTAGTACATTGGATGACAATTCAATACAATCACAAATGGCAACTTTACAGCGGGGAAACTTTCCATACATAATGGTTTTGGGGACCATTGAAAACTCCAACTACCATTGAAAATTTACAATAATAAAAATTGATAAAATAAAAACAGGTTAATGGTGGATGCATTTAAGAGCAACCGGTAAACAGTGGACCACTTGCATTTCTTACACATATTATTAAAATTGATAAATGGAGACTGGTAAACAGTGGATTTCCTGCATAAAATTATAAGTTGCGTCCATTGGTAGTAAATGTGCAGTCTAGTCTTCTCTTTTACTATATAGAACTTTAGTCAGATCTGAAGTCCGATTCAATCAACAGGAATCCAATGTTGGTATGCATAAGCCATAATTTTTGTATTGTTTTTTGATTTTTTTGTTGTAGCCTGGCTGAGCTGATTGGCCATTCCTGCATTGTGTGTTGAGAACACAAAGGGTGAGCATTATGAAAATGATTGTAACTTGTTTTTTATTCAACAAGGAGTGAACTTTGATAGTTACTATTTAACTATCTTTTTCTATTACACATTTATTATGTTGGTAGGATCACTCTATGATGGCTACCAAAGGGTTATAGACCACTTGTGCTAAGCTTACTATAAATAAGTGTTCTCACCCTGTTTTTTAACTTATTTTCAACTCACAAGTGCTTTTCAATAAATAGTGTTAACCCAAAAACTTTGTAAATTCAAAAGGTAACCCAAAAACTTTGTAAATTCAAATCAATTAACAAGAAATTAATGAATAAAACATTTAACCATGAAAACATAAATTGAAAGTATTCCCATGTAGGGTAAGCTAAAAAATAGAGACGGCCACCTTGGCTCGCCTAGTTGGAATACAAGATGGCAGGGAAGTATTTGAATTTGGTTTAGGGTTATGCATTATCTCTTTTTTCCGATCCAAAAATACAGGAAGGCTTAGTTTGAATGGCTCATCATTGCAATGGCGCTGAGAAGGGAGGAAATGAAGGGCTGGTCAGATCACCAAGTTGTCAGTTATAGGTGATTGTAGAAATAAGGAAAATTAAATATCGAACAAAAATAAAATAACAAATATTGCAAATAAAACAGATTATTCCAAACTCAAATCAACACTTCAGTCGATATATATATTCTTCCATGTCAGAGCTTCAACTCAATACAATTTGTGTGTAAAAACACTTACAATTGCCTCCAATATATAGAAGGATTTCATCTCATTAACAAAAATAATGATCTAGTTCGCCTAAAAGGGGACACTAGGGTATTAATCTTAATCTAATTAGGAGGACTAAAATGTTGTAATGAATGGACTAAAGTAGTATGGAATAAATGCAAGTAAATTATTCTAAGTGAAATAAAACCCTAAATGTGCAAGAGAGGGAAGAGAAATAGCTTAGCTAATTAGAAGTAATTGTCGTAGGTTGTTGCAAATCTGGAAATGAAATCAGGAAGTGCGAATGAACACTCAAGGATCCTACGAAGGACAGATCTGGAGGATCTGAGATGACTGGGGCACCTGGGAGTGTACAAGGGCACCCTGGTTTGCAGTCTGGGTGCTTAGAACAGTGTAAATGCTCAAAACTTGGTTCTGGTATGGTCGTAAGTTGATTCGAAATCCTGCCTATCTATCGCTATGGATTCGTCGGTTGAGCTATATAGTGACATGCAATACAAAAGGAAGTATCAAACCCTATAAAAATAATAACGACCCAAAAATTCACGCACAAACAACACAGTAAAAGACAGGATATTTTTTTTTTGACTTGCTTGAAGATAATACGACACTACACAAGTTCTCTAGGGAATACAATCAACTAAAGACATGCTTTCCACAACACGGACCCACACTGGTTACAGATAAACATGAGGCACACACTTAGGACACAATGGTTCATCTAAAGTATGCAATTTTACAACAAGGTTTTCCCACAGAAGGTTTCTTTAGAATCATGTTTTAGCTGTAAGTGCTTTTACATTCTTTACTTTTCCCAGAGAAATCATGATAGGAAAACATGAAGTTCATGTCTCCTTTGAAGAATTTTCTCCTACCTTGTTAATGTTAATATACAGTGTAAACCAATTATTGGATGGTAAGAGGTTACTTCATTTACTTGATTAAATTATTCATTTGTGAGGAGGCAGTTAATTTCTCAAGGCTCTTAACTTCATCAATCTATTTTTCGACGTTGTGCTTTTGAACATATATGTTTTATCTTTTCAAGCGGTCAATTTTATTTTATTTTATTTTATTCCAGTACATGACTGTCTAAATCTTGGATTCATCATTAAGATCTTATTAGTTGTTAATAAGATTTCATTGGGGTCAAGAGTCTAACCAGAATTATTAAAGGTTTCACTTGGGCTTCACTTGAAGAGATAGACATAAGTATACTGTTTACATTTTCAACGGGTAAGATAGATCGAAGAGTTTCTTAATCAAGTTCCTTCTATTTATTATAATTTTATTATCTTCCAAGATTTAATCATTGATTTCACCTTAAGACCGTTCTAAGGACTCACCACAATAAGAGATTGTTGATTAGTTTACGTGGGATCACAAGGTATATTTGTTTCTCTTGTTTTCTTTTTGCTAGGTTCAAAACATAGTCCTCTACCAAACGACACATGACCAAAGGTAACCAAAGTGATGTAAGTTGATTCAAGTTTAGATAATTATAATTAGGTTGACAATTCAAGGATAAATCATATTCTGAAAAGTGAAAATTCAACAAAGGATACGCATGTCAAAACAAGTTCATTTAATCTTATTGACAATAATATTTCTCAAATTGACTTTCAAACGATAACAACCTACATGAGAACAATACAAAATTATAACGCAATGCCTTCTAAATAGTCTCCACAATTTCCATACCAATGTTTTAAAGCAAAAGAAAAACATTCGTACAACAGCAGTTCCTAAGAAGGCTGGAATCCACTTTCTACACGTGTTTCTTTTTCTCTCTCTCTTTTTTTTTCTTTTCTACTCAGGAAATCCTCCTGCACATTTGTTAGCACATGTCAGTTCGCAAGAACTGAGCACGATAAAAGCTATAACATTAAGACAATATGTTGTTATCTAACTGTTTCAAGGAAGAAAAGCACCGTTGATGATGAAAAATAATCCAAGAGTCTAAACAAGAGCAATTAAAGAGTTGTCCAAAAGCATAAAATGTCAGAATAAAAAGGGAGGCACTAACTCTATTTAATTATCATTTTCTCATAGGAGAAGTTAACAAACATCATGGTGAATTCCACCCATATCACAATAATGACCATCATTTTAACAAGATAACATTTCGAAACAAAAACAATTACAAGAAGAGAATTAATTTCAAACGTGATCTGTCCCTATTTGTTTAAGTTAGTTCACCAAGCCAAGGATTCACTATGCCACTGGAAGATCCCAAACAATCAATCGACATGAGAATATCTAAACCAACATGACTTATTAATATTAAGATGATGTGCCTATAACAGTTAATTTTATGTCAGTACAGAATAAATAAATTGGAAAGAAAAGGGATGAAACGCACAAATGACCCCGTATGGGCCACATCCTATCCTAACAATCCTTCTATTAAACTTTCTTCTAATCAAGAGAATGTCTTAAGAAAAAGGACAAACTTGACAAGACCAAAAATAACCATTATAAATCTTACAGGAGGGTTACTCAATCATTCCCAAGAACACAACACAGGATACATAGCTTCCAAAGGATCTGTCGTCAACAACAAGTTGACTTTAACCTTTCTGGTCAACATGTAACCATTCTACTACAATGACAGCAAGGAGGTCGTATCACAACGAGCATCACAAAAACCAGTCAACCAATGAGTTTCCAAACACACCAACCTCTAAGTCACAGGAGAATGAAATTTAAACATCTTTACGGAGCAAAACGTAGGGTAATTTCTTACGCATAAAACCAACATCCCAATTTTAAGATTTGAAAACTTCCTCAATAATGATCCAGTAGATCTCGTATCCTCCAACATGTGTGAAACAAAATCAAGGTACGAAAAAGAGTATTTCCTCTGACATTTTAAGCTATCCAAAAGAAATGTGAGTAACGTCTAAAGAAGACATTCCATAGGATCAGCTACATTCCTCAAAACAAAGAACAGTCACCAAGGGAGAGAAGGTGAATTCCAAAGAAAACAATCTCCAAACGGTGAACATGAATTGATATCAAATTATGAAGATCAACCATGACGCTTGAAGAATAAAGGTATTTCTTCGAGCGATTTAAAAAAAATAACAAAAGCAACTAACCTAGTTGAGAGTAATATCAACTTGGCTCAATTCAAAGATCAGTCAAGCTAAGCACACACTAAGCCAACCGGAAAGGGTTACTAGAACCTAAAACAACTAAAAGAAAAGGATAGAGACAGGAATAGCATCATTTACCTATACACAATGCACTCGCAGTACTCAATCACTATTTCGCAAATACCCAACATAAACCAGAACTACAGATCTCGAACCGAAACAAGAATAAGAACAAAACAGGAACTATAAGGTTGAGTCCAACGACAATGTTGGATAAAACATTCAAATCGTGAGACCAACACAAAGAACTCGGGAATTTTCATTACAGGACCCCCACCTCTTTTGTTTTATTAGTCTTAAGAACAAAGTTCACCCAACTAATATTTATTAAAACCCAGAAAACAATATAAAAGGCTTCAACCAGCGCAATCATTTCTAACGCCAAAAAAAATACAAAAGAGCAAGGGAAGTGGAAACCAAACAGCATACCATCACACGAGACATTTATATGAAGATTAGAGTTATTTAATGAATCAGTTAAATAACAGCATAAGAATCAATGGTATAGAGAATATCGTGCCTGATTAAGCTCCCGCAGTCGAAATCAAGATGGACAGGGCCTGCAACAGCAACCCAAGCCTAATTCCATTTTCTTCAAGCTCGTTGGGTGCCCAAACATCGAACATCTTCACGTTGGCACAGGTAGGAGTTCACGGCCAGGGTGGGTGGTCTAAAATACTTGCCATCATCCTCCCAACACCGCTCCAAGATTAGCCCTAGAACTTCTGTAGGCCCCATTTTTGGCAATTGAACTTGATCCTTCGTCATTCATCCAAACACCTCCACCATCTCCATATGCATCTGATTGTTTCTAATTTGGACCTCCTAACCTTGGTGCTCTCATATTAGGAGCAGCCCTAGTCTGAGACAAAGCAAAAGAAGATGGCTTTATAACCAAAAACAATCTCTTGGTACAGACTCCATATCCATAAAACAGTCCCTAGACTTAGCATCCTCACCTTTTCCCTGCATCCCATAACCTGCAATCATGGCTGTCCATGAGAATACATCACTTTTAGGCATTTGATCAAATACTCGGCGTGCAACTCTAAAATTCCCACATTTGCAATACATGTCTACAAGGGCATTCATTACTATAATAAACAAATCAAAACCACTTCTTAGTATGAAGACGTGGATCTCCTTCCCCTGATGCAAATTCGACAGGTGAGAAGTTACTGGAAGAACAGTTGCAAAGGTAACATTGTTGGGCTTCGTGTCAGCCAGATGCATTTGTTGAAAGAGATCTAAACTTTCCTCATAATGTCCACTCTGTGCATACCCTGCAATCATTGTATTCCATGACACTACTGTTTTCTCAGTACATGTTCTGAATCTGAAAAATATCCTGCTACCTTCATCTCCCAAGACATTTTCTCCAACATTGCATAGATCTCCTGTGCCTGTGGGTGCGATCTGTCACCTACACAAAAAGCATGCACCTTTTTATTGCCTTTAATCCAACTACACCAAGTTTCTTTTTAATTCCTCTATCCTTCATCGATCTCCTAAAAGCTCTCTTGCAAAGCAAACTGTGCTTCATGAATATTCTGATATGAAACAGATCCACCTCTATGAGATCCTCTTCCATGAGTTACATCGTAGAACAAGCAAGGTCTCAGTAGAGAATCTCTGTAATAAATTTCATCGGGTCTCCTGGTAACACTCTCACTGTCACTTAATCGATTTTGATGAAAATATCTTGAAGGAGAATCCCGAATTTGAGGATGCAGTCGAAATAGAACAGATAACAACATAGCTGGACAGCCTGCCTGTTGGAAGCGCTCAAAAAGGCCTGAATACAACCAACTAAGACGCTTTAGATGACAACGCCAAATGCATATCACAGGGCGAGAGCTATAGCTTGGTCCTCGCCTGCGTGTCGATGAAGAAGGAGTCCCTGTCCGCGAAGGCTAAACCAAACGTAAATCCATCCTCTATGGATCTCATTTACTGTCACAATAATTGCAACGACACTTCCATAGATCCCCGACGAGAACACCACCTCTCAGCACCCAAAGGAAGTGGAGGGGACACGTAGCAAGGAAGAGACAAGAAAAACCACAGAATAACAGAAAGCTGTCCAGCCCCAGGCAGATACCCATACGCATTTAATAACAGAATCAAAATAAGATCATGGTGGAGAAAAACGGGACTCCACCGACTCCCAAGTTGTCTGCACACCACCAATGAGGTAATTATAAGTTCATTTAAGAAGTGACAGAAATGTCACCCATCCGCCAGCTAACCAGGGAGAAAACTGCGTTCTTCAACCACTACCAAAAAGAATAAACAAATACAAATAAAAAAATAATAATCATTAATCTTCTCCTTGATTACTAAAAAAAAAAGTTTAAACAAGAGACTTCCTCATATGGTAGGAATTTAAAACAATTCTAGGAAGCGGGATCGGTCGACCTAGGAGGAGAACAGAGTTTGAGAATTTAAATGAAATGGACACAGTGAATGCCACTCCCAAACCGTGGCGCCACCACAAAACATGCTCTTCCTCATTTGCGCAACAAGGCTTGATCAGCCGGAAGCGACAAACAAAACAAAAGGGTAGTTTAACGATAATAGAGGATGATATGATAACAATCGATTTAAAGAAAGTAATTAAATAAAATTACATTATTCTATTGATTGATAATACAATCAAAATGTCATTAATATTATTATTAATCAACAATTATTATCATTTTACAACAGCTTGTAAAATAATTATCAATATAGGTCATAATGGTCAACTGCAATCAAGGTGGTACTGATCGACGAAGGCACAAAGACAATGCTTAGCACTCGATCGCCGAAGGATGAACAGGTGTAACGTACAACAGGGCATTACATTCTCCTCCCCTTAAGAAAGCATCGTCCTCGATGCGACATAACACAGCGGAAAAGAAATGGTTCGCAACCAAGGACAGGTAAAGGAGAAAGTACACCCTATGGTTTAAAATTTTAGTCGATTAAAGCACGGCCACAGGTAGCCTTAGGAACATTTGGTAGAAATTTTAACTTTCAAGGTTCTGTGAAGATTGGCAGTTCCCTCTTGTTCATTATTTCATTAGTCTCTTTCCATTAGCATTATTTCTTAGTTTAATTTCTTTTAAAAAATTTCATCATTGAAGAGTTTTGGTTTATTCCTTATTGTGGGTGCCCAACATGAACTGCTAACACAACACCCTATCAGGTTCACAAGACCCTACAGATTCACAAGCACACAAGTATATACTTCAAGATTGTATTACACCACAAAAGGTTACTCAAATACGGAATGGATAGGCACAGTCCACATAACATAGTACTCGTCACACATCAATGACTGACATACCAAATACTCAAACAAAAGAGTACTACAATCCACCAGACATTTCCTCAATTTGCATCAATGAAAAACTCACATAACACCAAACCATGCTACAGGTACATAGTGTCCACAAGGGAATCAATGACATATCCACAACATCACAACACATATCCATCTCAACATGAGTAACACATACATCACAAATACCACTGCCAAAACATCATGCCTCCTCAAGTATATCCCTCAAACTCTTAACATCAACCATACACACAAATCCCTCAAACTATGCCTCCCTCAAGTCTCTTATGCCTCCCTCAAACTCTTATGCCTCCCTCAAGTCTCTTATACCTCCCTTAAACTCTTATGCCTCCCTAACGAAGGCCGGTTGACCCTATGGTCCAAGACACATAGAGTTCGAACACTCCTAACCCAAGTGACATAATAACACGTGGTTCAACAACCCGCTAGTTATCTGTAACTCCTTGGGGCGTACCCCCATACAACGAAGCGGGTCCATAGGTCCAACCATTCCATGGTGCATCCCATGACCCTATTCCACACATCACGACAATAGAACCAGCACAACAATCCAATCAAAGTGCCAAGTGGCAAAGTACAAGCCTTGGGCAAGGCGGTAAAAATTCCAAATTTAAAAGAAGACCCAAAATCAAGCAAAATAAATGGCCAAATAGCCATAGTTAGTATCAAAATCCCCATGTTAGTGCCACAAACCAAGGAAATGCCCAAAATTGTAAAGCATGGCAATCAAGAAAAGCTGCTGGTCCTTACAAAATAAAGTAAAAAGCTCAATTTACGAATAAAATCAACTTATAATAATGTCACATTACGATAACTGTGTGGCCTTATCTAGCCACCAAGGGGTACTCAACGAGTTGCTAGCACTCGGAACATCGAGCCTCAGCTCATAAAATACATATCAATAATACAACTGTCATCACCTCCATCTGAATCATCCCGCCACCACTTCGACAAGGCTAAACATAGTCATAGTTGCACTTAGGTTGCATACATACAACCACATAGGGAGAGAGGAAGGATCACAGGTTGTCTACTAAACCGAGTTTCGGCTCAAGTTATTGACCCATGGTACACCATTCCTCACTCTCAACATACACTTCTACCGATTTCCCTCAGGGTCGGTTAGCGTAAGGTTCACAACATAACATACAACAACATCACTAACATAACGTGGCACACACATAACTACCATAACGTCTTACATATGGTACATATACAGGGTAGATCACGATCATACATTCACTGAGTGTAACACATCACTTTACCACATTCTGCACCCAAAGTGCAATCACCATACAATAGGGTTCATACACTCACCGTATGACCCCAAATCACAACATGAAGCATTACATATTTGCACAAATCATACATACGATGAACATAGTACATCTCAACATAACATCCATTGCTACATAACAAGGTGGTACACACATTTCTTCAAAACATGGTAAAAACATCATGATACAACTCATTTCTTTTAACATCAATCTAGTCATACAACACATTGATACACCCACATATCACAATATGCCACAATGCTCCAACACTACGTCATCCACATTATAATTCTTTTCACACATCACAAACAGTAATTCACACGTGAACTCTTCATAGAATCCACAAGAAGGAGAGAGAATACTCCCATCCCCAACATATCAACATGATGACAAACACGCACTAAGTGACATACACATCATGTGCGTTCACAATATCACAATTACGACAATAATCACATCACGTTTAAAGCACATTACTCTTCCAATATCTACCACCATCATGCAACATCATCATCATCATGCAGTATCATCATGTAAAACCACCACCACCGTGTAACATCATCATACAACACCAATCCGGCCCATAGGTTCGAGAGCATGAACCTATGCTCTGATACCAAGTGAAACACCCAAAAATTCACACACAAACAACACAGTAAAAGACAGGATATTTTTTTTTGACTTGCTTGAAGATAATACGACACTACACAAGTTCTCTAGGGAATACAATCAACTAAAGACATGCTTTCCACAACACGGACCCACACTGGTTACGGATAAACATGAGGCACACACTTAGGACACAATGGTTCATCTAAAGTATGCAATTTTACAACAAGGTTTTCCCACAGAAGGTTTCTTTAGAATCATGTTTTAGCTGTAAGTGCTTTTACATTCTTTACTTTTCCCAGAGAAATCATGATAGGAGAATCTGAAGTTCATGTCTCCTTTGAAGAATTTTCTCCTACCTTGTTAATGTTAATATACAGTGTAAACCAATTATTGGATGGCAAGAGGTTACTTCATTTACTTGATTAACTTATTCATTTGTGAGGAGGCAGTTAATTTCTCAAGGCTCTTAACTTCATCAATCTGTTTTCGACGTTGTGCTTTTGAACATATATGTTTCATCTTTTCAAGCGGTCATTTTTATTTATTTATTTATTTTATTTTATTATTCCAGTACATGACTGTCTAAATATTGGATTCATCATTAAGATCTTATTATTTGTTAATAAGATTTCATTGGGGTCAAGAGTCTAACCAGAAATATTAAAGGTTTCACTTGGGCTTCACTTGAAGAGATAGACATAAGTATATTGTTTACATTTTCAACGGGTAAGATAGATCGAAGAGTTTCTTAATCAAGTTCCTTCTATTTATTATAATTTTATTATCTTCCAAGATTTAATCATTGATTTCACCTTAAGACCGTTCTAAGGACTCACCACAATAAGAGATTGTTGATTAGTTTACGTGGGATCACAAGGTATATTTGTTTCTCTTGTTTTCTTTTTGCTAGGTTCAAAACATAGTCCTCTACCAAACGACACATGACCAAAGGTAACCAAAGTGATGTAAGTTGATTCAAGTTTAGATAATTATAATTAGGTTGACAATTCAAGGATAAATCATATTCTGAAAAGTGAAAATTCAACAAAGGATACGCATGTCAAAACAAGTTCATTTAATCTTATTGACAATAATATTTCTCAAATTGACTTTCAAACGATAACAACCTACATGAGAACAATACAAAATTATAACGCAATGCCTTCTAAATAGTCTCCACAATTTCCATACCAATGTTTTAAAGCAAAAGAAAAACATTCGTACAACAGCAGTTCCTAAGAAGGCTGGAATCCACTTTCTACACGTGTTTCTTTTTCTCTCTCTTTTTTTTTCTTTTCTACTCAGGAAATCCTCCTGCACATTTGTTAGCACATGTCAGTTCGCAAGAACTGAGCACGATAAAAGCTATAACATTAAGACAATATGTTGTTATCTAACTGTTTCAAGGAAGAAAAGCACCGTTGATGATGAAAAATAATCCAAGAGTCTAAACAAGAGCAATTAAAGAGTTGTCCAAAAGCATAAAATGTCTAATAAAAAGGGAGGCACTAACTCTATTTAATTATCATTTTCTCATAGGAGAAGTTAATAAACATCATAGTGAATTCCACCCATATCACAATAATGACCATCATTTTAACAAGATAACATTTCGAAACAAAAACAATTACAAGAAGAGAATTAATTTCAAACGTGATCTGTCCCTATTTGTTTAAGTTAGTTCACCAAGCCAAGGATTCACTATGCCACTGGAAGATCCCAAACAATCAATCGACATGAGAATATCTAAACCAACATGACTTATTAATATTAAGATGATGTGCCTATAACAGTTAATTTTATGTCAGCACAGAATAAATAAATTGGAAAGAAAAGGGATGAAACGCACAAATGACCCCGTATGGGCCACATCCTATCCTAACAATCCTTCTATTAAACTTTCTTCTAATCAAGAGAATGTCTTAAGAAAAAGGACAAACTTGACAAGACCAAACATAACCATTATAAATCTTACAGGAGGGTTACTCAATCATTCACAAGAACACAACACAGGATACATAGCTTCCAAAGGATCTGTCGTCAACAACAAGTTGACTTTAACCTTTCTGGTCAACACATAACCATTCTACTACAATGACAGCAAGGAGGTCGTATCACAACGAGCATCACAAAAACCAGTCAACCAATGAGTTTCCAAACACACCAACCTCTAAGTCACAGGAGAATGAAATTTAAACATCTTTACGGAGCAAAACGTAGAGTAATTTCTTACGCATAAAACCAACATCCCAATTTTAAGATTTGAAAACTTCCTCAATAATGATCAAGTAGATCTCGTATCCTCCAACATGTGTGAAACAAAATCAAGGTACGAAAAAGAGTATTTCCTCTGACATTTTAAGCTATCCAAAAGAAATGTGAGTAACGTCTAAAGAAGACATTCCATAGGATCAGCTACATTCCTCAAAACATACAACAGTCACCAAGGGAGAGAAGGTGATTCCAAAGACAACAATCTCCAAACGGTGAACATGAATTGATATCAAATTATGAAGATCAACCATGACGCTTGAAGAATAAAAGTATTTCTTCGAGCGATTTAAAAAAAAATAACAAAAGCAACTAACCTAGTTGAGAGTAATATCAACTTGGCTCAATTCAAAGATCAGTCAAGCTAAGCACACACTAAGCCAACCGGGAAGGGTTACTAGAACCTAAAACAACTAAAAGAAAAGGATAGAGACAGGAATAGCATCATTCACCTATACACAATGCACTCGCAGTACTCAATCACTAATTCACAAATACCCAACATAAACCAGAACTACAGATCTCGAACCGAAACAAGAATAAGAACAAAACAGGAACTATAAAGGTTGAGTCCAACGACAATGTTTGATAAAACATTCAAATCGTGAGACCAACACAAAGAACTCGGGAATTTTCATTACAGGACCCCCACCTCTTTTGTTTTATTAGTCTTAAGAACAAAGTTCACCCAACTAATATTTATTAAAACCCAGAAAACAATATAAAAGGCTTCAACCAGCGCAATCATTTCTAACGCCAAAAAAAAAATACAAAAGAGCAAGGGAAGTGGAAACCAAACAGCATACCATCACACGAGACATTTATATGAAGAGTAGAGTTATTTAATGAATCAGTTAAATAACAGCATAAGAATCAATGGTATAGAGAATATCGTGCCTGATTAAGCTCCCGCAGTCGATAATAAGATGGACAGGGCCTGCAACAACAACCCAAGCCTAATTCCATTTTCTTCAAGCTCGTTGGGCACCCAAACATCGAACATCTTCACGTTGGCACAAGTAGGAGTTCACGGCCAGGGTGGGTGGTCTAAAATACTTGCCATCATCCTCCCAACACCGCTCCAAGATTAGCCCTAGAACTTCTGTAGGCCCCATTTTTGGCAATTGAACTTGATCCTTCGTCATTCATCCAAACACCTCCACCATCTCCATATGCATCTGATTGTTTCTAACTTGGACCTCCTAACCTTGGTGCTCTCATATTAGGAGCAACCCTAGTCTGAGACAAAGCAAAAGAAGATGGCTTTATAACCAAAACAATCCCTTGGTACAGACTCCATATCCATAAAACAGTCCCTAGACTTAGCATTCTCACCTTTTCCCTGCATCCCATAACCTGCAATCATGGCTGTCCATGAGAATACATCACTTTTAGGCATTTGATCAAATACTCGGCGTGCAACTCTAAAATTCCCACATTTGCAATACATGTCTACAAGGGCATTCATTACTATAATAAACAAATCAAAACCACTTCTTAGTATGAAGACGTGGATCTCCTTCCCCTGATGCAAATTCGACAGGTGAGAAGTTACTGGAAGAACAGTTGTAAAGGTAACATTGTTGGGCTTTGTGTCAGCTAGATGCATTTGTTGAAAGAGATCTAAACTTTCCTCATAATGTCCACTCTGTGCATACCCTACAATCATTTTATTCCATGACACTACTGTTTTCTCAGTACATGTTCTGAATCTGAAAAATATCCTGCTACCTTCATCTCCCAAGACATTTTCTCCAACATTGCATAGATCTCCTGTGCCTGTGGGTGCGATCTGTCACCTACACAAAAAGCATGCACCTTTTTATTGCCTTTAATCCAACTACACCAAGTTTCTTTTTAATTCCTCTATCCTTCATCGATCTCCTAAAAGCTCTCTTGCAAAGCAAACTGTGCTTCATGAATATTCTGATATGAAACAGATCCACCTCTATGAGATCCTCTTCCATGAGTTACATCGTAGAACAAGCAAGGTCTCAGTAGAGAATCTCTCTAATAAATTTCATCGGGTCTCCTGGTAACACTCTCACTGTCACTTAATCGATTTTGATGAAAATATCTTGAAGGATAATCCCGAATTTAAGGATGCAGTCGAAATAGAACAGATAACAACATAGCTGGATAACCTTCCTGTTGGAAGCACTCAAAACGGCCTGAATACAGCCAACTGAGATGCTTTAGACGACAACGCCAAACGCATATCACAGGGCGAGAGCTCCAGCTTCGTCCTCGCCTGCGTGTCCATGAAGAAGGAAATCACCTGTCCTTCGAAGGCTAAACTAAACGTAAATCCATCCTCTATGGAAACTCATTAACATCACAATAATTGCAACAACACTTCCATAGATCCCCGACGAGAACACACCTCTCAGCACCCAAAGGAAGTGGAGGGGACACGCAGCAAGGAAGAGACAAGAAAAACCATGGCAACAGAAAGCCCTCTAAGCCCAGGCAGATACCCATACGCATTTAATAACAGAATCAAAATAAGATCATGGTGGAGAAAAACGGGACTCCACCGACTCCCACTGTCTCACGCCACCCAGGTAATTATAAGTTCATTTAAGAAGTGATAGAAATGTCACCCATCCTCCAGCTAACCAGGGAGAAAAATGTGCTTCAGCCACTGCCAAAAAGAATAAACAAATATAGTCTATAAAAAAATAATAATCATTAATCTTCTCCTTGATTACTAAAACAAATTTAAACTACACTCTCCTCATTTAGCAATTTAAAACAATTCTAGGATTGCGGGATCGGTTGACCCAGGAGGAGAACGGGGTTGAGAATTTAAATGAAATATTTACGCAAACGCCACTCCCAAACCATGGCGCCACCACAAAACATGCTCTTCCTCATTTGCGCAACGAGGCTCGATCAGCGGGAGCGACAAACAAAACAAAAGGGTAGTTTATTGATAACAGAGGATGATATCGATAACAATCGATTTAAAGAAAGTAATAATAAAATACAATCGTTGATCGATAATACCATCAAAATTTCATTATTATTATTATCATTATTATCATTTTACATCTTGTAAAATAACTATCAACTATAGTCATAATGGTCAGCAATCGAGGTCGACGAAGGCACAAAGACACTCCATGCTTAGCACTCGATCGCCTAAGGATGAATAGGTGTAACGTAGAACAGGGCATTACAAAAATAGCTAAAAAGGTCCCAAAAAGAAGAAGGAAAGGATGTGCATAGACTGGGGTGCCTCGAGGTGCCACAGTATAGGTTGGGGAGCCCTAATTTTTGGCTAGAAGACTCGTGAAATGGGCAGAAAAGTGCACTAAAATATGCGGGAATGAAGAAATAAAATATAAAATAAAGGTGGAAAAAAGTGGGATTAATTAGTACTCTATCCACTTGAGAACCTTCTAAATAATAGTCTAAGACCGGGCTAAATTATGTGTAAAGTGTATAATTTTGTGTCTACATTTTGCCCCCACGTAGATAATGTAGAAAATACCAAAAAAAGTAGTGTATACACGCAAGAAAAATAAGCAAACCACACAAAGTGGGTTTCAAACATAGGACATCACTCACAATATTGCAAGACACGCAAGGCCATCAAGGCCACAAACAATAGACAAGTGTGCACACAAGCAAAGGGAAAAGCCTGCATATAATGTAAACCAATGCGGACAAGTAGAAACAAACAAGTAGTCATGGAAACATGTAATCCTGTAAAATAAGTGTTGCACATGGAACACTTATTAGCATGTTAGAGTGATAACCAATATGTCAAAGCATGTATGAGTAAGTAGTATAAGATGCTAATTATAAAATGAAACAATAACATCTTGATAAGATGAATGTGGATGCCCCTAGCCACCAGTATAGGAAGGGTGGAAGAAAAGCAACCATTTCGCATGTAGAGTCTTATATATGTGATCACACTAAACAAAGGCATGAACGCGCATGTGTGGATGATAATGACATATAAGAAACAATCTAACATGTGTAGTAAAGTGAAAATGAAAAACACTACTAAGAAAGAGTAAATGCCGCCAAGACAATGCAACATGTTGGGGATGGATGGAACAAAATGCAAAATGGAATGATATGAGCAACATGTCCCCTGAGTGGATGGAATGTGTATGCAACAAGGTTAATTTTTTTTTCCCCCTCACCAATCGAGAATGAACCATAAACGAGAGTGCATCATCGGGAAATGGTCGAGTAGTGTAAGTTGTGTCTAGCACATTGTAATGAATGTGTATGTGTAGTGGTGATAATATACGACATGTGGACAGATGTACGTGAACCCTATAGCCAAAGCGTATATCACAACTTGGTTGAATGGAGGAGTGATTATTTAGCCCTGAGTATATATCACTATAGAATGAGGGAATGGGAATGAGATATATGAAAAGATGTGCATGGACCCTATAGCCTAAGTGTATAGCATGACTTGTTTGAATGGTGGAGTGATAATTTAGCCCTAAGTGTATATCACTATAAGATGAGCGGATGGCTTGAGGATACAAACAGAAAAATATGCGTGGACCGTATAGAATGAGTGTATAACACGACTTGTGGAATGTGTGATTCATGGTGTACCCTAAGGTGTAGGCCACTAGAAGATGATAAAAGGAAGGTGGTGATTTAGCCTAAAGCATAAACCATTACAGGATGACAAGAAGGGGTGACAATTTAACCTAAGGTGTATATCACTAACCCTTGAAATGGTGGATGAGGAAAATATTGCATTGGTGAATGTAAGGCACATTTGATTAGTAAACCCTCAACATTCGAGTATGGACTGAGGAACTAAAGTGTGTCATAGGGTGGTGAGTGCAGCGCGTAGAAAATAGCGTAGTATAAATGACCAAGTGATGAATATGTGATGTAAATGTGTGGTGTGGACAATGCAATGTAAGATGTATAATGTACACATGATAGGAAATGTATATAGAAATGGAATATGCAATGATGATAAAACTAGATCCATATGGAATGAGATCTAGTGTACCATGTATAATGTAGATGAGAGATAAATGCTTGATGGGAACTATGCAATGTGGTTTATGTATGGTGTGTAGGTGATGTTAGATGTGGCGATATGTATAGATATAATATGTAGTGATGATAGGAAAATCTAGACCCATGAATAATGTAACGTAGAATAAATATAAAATGTAAGGAAGAGATGCAAAACTAGACGCAGAGGGGATGACGACTAGTGTAGCATGCATGAGATGGGTGGTGTATAAATGACTAATAGGTGAGATATGTGTAGGATGTAGGATATGTATAGTAATTATGATAGATTTTACATGTGTATAGCCTAGCATGCAGTGTGTGGGGTTTAGTGTAACGGTAATCCCTCAATAGTCCAGTGTGAACTGAAGCACAAGAGTGCATCATTAGGTAGTAAGGATGTTGTGACGTGTAAGAAACATGGGGTCAATGCATGGTGTTGTGTCTCACTTGTCCTGAAAATGTGAGCAGGGATGGTAAATGGGAGGTATCCAAGTTGGGTTTGCACGAACACCCCGTTTGAGAAAACACATTTCACGTGAAGAGACACGCAAGCCATTATCTTGCCGCATGTCACAGTTGGTTAAGTTCACATCAACAACATGTTTGTGTGAACCTCTTTCGTGTGAACCCCCCTGTTTATATAGTGGAGGTGCTACGGAGGAAATCATTTTCCTCCACCTCGCCTCCTCTTCACGCGAAGTTTGTGCGACCGACCAGAGCCCACCACACCAGCGAGCCCACCACACTAGCCAAGAGCCCACCAGTGCCAAAGCCTAGCAATGACGCCCACCAATGACAAGCCCAGGTATGTTAGCAAAATCGTACCCATTTTTTAGCAAAATCGTAACCGTTAAAATACCATTTTTTGCAAAACCCTAGCTTTCACTGATATTATGTGGTTTTCACAAAACGACAAACATTAGAATCAGTATTAAGTGTGTCTTAATATAAAAGTAGATGACAAAAAATTGAAATTGGGTGTTTTCAAAACCTAAGGCTTGTGCTCAAATCAGTAAAAAATACCAATGTTGCATGGGAAGCATCCTATTGAATTGAACACAATGCTGCATATCCAAATGGGTAATAATCTAGTACGACCAACCATGAATCAGATAATCACCCAAGAGCATTTATACCAAAAATAACAGGTTGGAATGACACTAATGGAGAGCTGTAGTGTTTCAAAGAGCTAGATAATTTATCAATTATTGTAGGTCACCCATGCTTGCCACTGAAAAGTGTAAATCAAACTCACTTTCCACTTCCATCCTAAATCTTTGAGACTTTGATCCAGCGTTCCTCCATCTTTGTCCTCACTAGATCTTTAAGCACGCATTCTTCCTGTTTCCCAATCATCATTATACCCATTTCCATTAGCTTTTGAAGAAGCATATTTTTTTGTTGTCCATTGGCCTCATCCACAAGTCTTGAATACACATTAAAGGATGACTCAGACCCTGGTGCACAATATTGGATGACCTCTTCCAGTTTTATTGGAGTTGGAAGAAAATGCGAGAGCACACTAGTACTAGGAAACACATATCTAGTCAACCAGCTGTAGATAAATATGAAAGATGCATGTATGAATTGTTTCCCTTCAATGTCTGCATCAACCTCTTCCAACTGTTCAACCAGCTCTAATAAGGACAAAATACCCTTTGGTGAAAATTATGGGACATGAGGGACCAACCAAGTATATTTAGTGAATATCTTCTGAGCCAATTTACCATACTATGGGCCCAAGGATCGTTCAAACATACACCGCTTACACTTGCACCGAAATCCCAATTCGCTACAATAATATTGTTGCAATTCCAAAGGTATAAGACTCTTAAAGTAAGAGACTGTAACTTCCTCTCCTAGAGAAATATTTCTGGCAGCTATGATAAACATGGATTTTCCCATTACCATGCAATTTGCATTTGTGAAACATGAATGGCTGATGAAAGATGTAAGAGCCCAAAATCCCCATCTATCAAGTGTAATGCTTCCTGCCCAGGGATTGCCATCTTCATCAAACTTACCTTCTTCATCTCGTTTCCTTTGCGTCATATATGTGAGTATGGCATTGAGATACATTGAGTTTCTGAGTTTCTCCCTCTCTAGCTATAAATTCTGCAAGGTTTTGCAAGCATCGATGTTGCTCCAATTGCCGCAATTTATTCAGAACAATTCCATGTCAGGAACCTGTGAGGGTAAAATGAGGTGATGCAACTACTGCATAATTTTGGGGGATGACACTATAGAAGAAATCACCTGGGTAACTGTATCATTCCTCAGCCGCTCAATCTCAGCCAACTCGTTGTCTATTAAAGCATAAGGGTGTGCCCTCCTATACACATCACTCATTACAACAACATTCTCCACAACAATGGTATCCCCAACATCTAAATCCCCAGTAGCAAACAGGCCTCTGCCATGCCCCTAAGTTAGTGCAAGAATTTGGGTTTAATGATTTATGTCTTATTAACTATGCTAGTTTTGCAATTGAAGGAATGAAAGGAGAAACTCCAATTGAACTAATCTTAATATTATGGTTGAATCCTTCTCATTAGACTGCCCCATGACTATTTCATTCGTATGGTTAGAGTGCCTATATTCTACTCACTATTTTTTTTTTTATTTCCACCTATTTTCAAACACAATTTAGATTGTTTGTGTATCCATATTGATTGTAGATAGCTTAGTAAAGACTTGCCTTCTATATTTAAGAGAGGAGGAAAAAAGTAGAAAGGAAGACATAGTTAAGGAGATAATCTATAGAAATAAATTTTTTATTGTTATTTTCATAGTAAGTCTCTAACATTTATTATAGCAAAATTATTATGTTTTCTATGCGGTGGTGAGACTATTGTTGGTTTAGTCTTTATAGAACTTGGTGGTTGTTAGCTTGATTTTTTGTTGACAAACAATTAATGGGATTTTCTTTCAGCTGAATTGTGTCATGACTTGTTTTGAAAAGTGTAGTAAAAAATTCAAATGTATTACATATATTTATTACCAATAACATTGTTTTTTATGTTGCTTAATTCGAATAGGAATTTTCAAATATAGCTTAGCTTGATTCTGTTATCTCAAATTTTCTTTCTTTTGTAGTTTAGTAGTATGACCTTTTTATGAATCTAAAGCATAGGCTAGTTTATGAGATGTACTTTTAAATGATGTTTTGAGGAATAATAGTATTTCTATTCTCAGTGGCCATTGTATGGAATAATATGCGACTAGTTGTTTTCATTATTATGTTACGAGTATACATGTTGAGCTGTATAAGCCAAAGTTTCCATCTGAACTTCCGTAGTTTCACTATACACATGTTTCTCTAGAAGTTTGAATTAGGTTAATCCACATCATTTTGTATAATCCAAAGACAAGACCTGTTTTTGGTGCATCTGTAATTTTTGTTAATAGTTTGTTTCAATTTCACAAGATTATTCTATCAGTCAAAATTGTACATGCATTTCTTTAAAAGCGATGCATGAAATGCATTTTATACCAGAGTGTGATAATATACTCTGGACGCTTGTCTGCAATATCTAGGGACATCTTGTATAATTTAGTGTAGCTTCTAATTTTTGTCCATCTAGACTTTTTGTGTTGTGGTATTAATTTCACCTTTTAGAAGTTTGACTTAGTGTAGCCTTTTTAGATTTTGCTTAATTATGGCTATTCACTCTTCATGAATCATCATCTATTTTGACACTTTTGTAGCCTCTTATGATTTTGGTTACAATTTGTTGTTCTAATTCTTTAAGCACGCCATTTAAAAATTTGGAGACCTGTATGACTGAGGTTCAAGAGCTTTTGATATATTTGTGCATACCTAAGTAATGGTGATCATATTGATTAACATACATTGGTCTGATGGGTACAAGTGTTACAATGTCTAGAAGGACAAAGCATACAAGGTTTACAAAGTCAGAGACTTGTATGATTGAGGTTCAAAGACTTGAAGAATACCCGATTCACTTTTGAATATGTGATTAGGGGTGTTACCAAATGGTTATACCACTCAGTGAATGAATTTGCACGTAGCTTGAAGTTTGCTGGTTTGATCTCTTGTGCTCTTTAAAGAAATACTAGAACTAGAAGAGTGATAATTATGGAATGACCCCACGATAAGTGAATGCTACCATCCTTGAGTGCATGTGCATCCCTATGAAATATAAAAGCACCAAGGATTTCATATAGATTTTAAAGAATATATGAATTACTTTTGGATCAGAAATGTGCTTTCTTTCTGGATATATGATTAGTAGCACTTGTGATTGAATTTGCACATAGCTTGAAATTAGCTGGTTTGGTCCTTTGTGCATCATAAGAAACAATTGTATTAGCAGGGGTGCTAAAATTATGGAATGGACCTAGGTTTACTTAAGATATGTCAATCACCCCACGATTGCATATAGAAACAGATACAATTAAGATAAAATAACTACAATAATATATAAAGAGCATAGGTGGAAGGTTAGGAACCCTAACTAGAGTTTGCAGAGAGCTAACTTTTGAGACCCTTAGACTTGTTTTCAAGACCTATAATTTTGAACAAATATGGTGCAGGGGTTATAGAAATTTTCAGTATATATTTCTTATATGAACACTTACCTCCTAGATACATGTCCTCTTGAAAGATATTCCAAGGCTTGTTTGAACTGACTAACACTTCCCTTTTACTAAGGATATCCTTTATGAAGTTCAATAGCACCATTTCTATGCTCCAAACACTTGATGTCCATTGATATCTAACACATACTCATAAGAATATTAATATCTATATGAAGGGAAAACCATGAGATACCCATACCTTAGTTGTTGATTATGACTCCCTTGTTCATAAGCGAAACGACCCATCACTGGAGAAGTGTTGCAGACGAGATAACTGTCGAATGGAGCAAAATGACCCATCGCTGGAGAAGTGTTGCAGAGGAGTTTAGGTGAGCGAACCATCTAATGTATGGAAGGTGGAACTTGTAGCAAAGGGATTTGCTCAGTTTCGAGTTTAAAAACATGTGCGAACAGTGATGAGTTGTTGAAACCATAGTGAGATCTCATCTGGTTGATAGTATTAACTTGGCAGCAGGCATGTTATAGTATAGTAGAAGTCTTTTTTTAGCGCTTCCAGCAAGCATGTTGTCGAACTATGTCGTTATCTTTTCAGTATCGAATGCATCCTCAAATTCGGGAATCTCAATGTTCTAGCATAATGTAGCTGTAGAATTATCCTTAGTTTGAACTCAGATCCATGGCAACTGCAGGAAACAAATATTCACTACTGTGTACGATGGATTGGAATCACGCCATTCAAGGCTTTATAAAATTTCCCTGAATCAGGAGATGAAGGTTTATTACAGTGCAGAATGAAACGATTCATATTGCTCAGCATTTTTTCTCCTAGAAATGAATTGAATGTGAAGGTCAACTATGAAAATACCTGGTTGGCCGTTTTGTATGCTACATCCTTGTTACTTGTAAATGGTCTCTTTGAGAAACTCTGAGGGCAATAGGAAATATTTATACCCTTCCATTATGTACGTCCAATCAGACAATAAAATTATTCTTTTACCAGGTTAAGAGAAACTTGTTTTTTATAATGGACAATTATACTGTAGTTTCAAGCTAATTTTATCTAGCTTTATTTCTATTAGCTTTGATCCACAACTAAGGAAGAATTCATATGGTTGTTACCTGTACATTTTTCCAAGGTCCTCTTGGTTGCCCTAGTTGTTCAATGTATTTTTTTGAAGCGCTTCTTTTATGTGCTGCAAATTGTAACATAAAGAATCTTTTTAGTTTCTGGAAAAATGAGTATATTGTGTAGCTCACAGCTACCTATGCCATACTAAGATCCCAATAGTGGCATAATTGTTGATTGGAGCCGAGATTGCAGAGTGAACTACCAAAATACCGAAGGGCTCTTTGGCCAAGAATCAGTCTTAAGGGTGTCTATCGACATGTTATGGGCATGAACCTGGGTCATCATCATGGTAGCATTAGGTCTTTATTGGTAATGGCATTTTATCATCGTTTGGAAGGTACGATTGTGCTTATTATGGCAAAGCCAAAACATTCTTACTACAAGTGTTATATAATAAGGAAGAACCATGAGCTTCTTCAATCTGTTCAGTATCGAATGCATCCTCAAATTCGAGAATCTCAATGCTCTAGCATAATGCAACTGTGGGCTTATCCTTATTCTGAACTCAGATCCATGGCAGCTACAGGAAACTAATATTCACTGCCATGTACAATGGATTGGAGTCATGCTATTCAAGGCTTCATAAAATTTCCCTGAATCAGGAGATGAAGGTTTATTACGGTGCAGAATGAAATGATTCATATTGCTCAGTATTTTTTCTCCTAGAAATGAATTGAATGTGAAGGTCAACTCTGAAAATACCTGGTTAGCCGTTTTGTATGTTACATCCTTGTTGCTTGTAAATGGTCTCTTTGAGAAACTCTAAGGGCAATAGGCAATATTTATACCCTTCCATTATGTACGTCCAATCAGACAATAAAAGTATTCTTTTACCAGGTTCAGAGAAACTTGTTTTTTACAATGGACGATTATACTGTAGTTTCAAGCTAATTTTATCTAGCTTTATTTCTATTAGCTTTGATCCACGACTAAGGAAGAATTCATATGGTTGTTACCTGTACATTTTTCCAAGGTCCTCTTGGTTGCCCCAGTTGTTCAATGTATTTTTTTGAAGGGCTTCTTTTATGTGCTGCAAATTGTAACATAAAGGATCTTTTTAGTTTATGTAAAAATGAGTATATTGTGTAGCTCACAGCTACCTATGTCATACTAAGATCCCAATAGTGGCATAATTGTTGATTGGAGCCGAGATTGCAGAGTGCACTGCCAAAATACCAAAGGGCTCTTTGGCCAAGAATCAGTCTTAAGGGTGTCTATCGACATGTTATGGGCATGAACCTGGGTCATCATCATGGCAGCATTAGGTCTTTGTTGGTAATGGTATTTTCTCATCATTTGGAAGGTACAATTGTGCTTATTATGGCAAAGCCAAAACATTCTTACTACAAGTGTTATATAATAAGGAAGAACCGTGAGCTTCTTTAATCTGTTCAGTATCGAATGCATCCTCAAATTCAGGAATCTCAATGCTCTAGTATAATGCAGCTGTAGGCTTATCCTTATTCTGAACTCAGATCCATGGCAGCTGCAGGAAACAAATATTCACTGCCGTGTACGATGGATTGGAGTCATGCTATTCAAGGCTTCACAAAATTTCCCTGAATCAGGAGATGAAGGTTTATTACGGTGTAGAATGAAACGATTCATATTTCTCAGCATTTTTTCTCCAAGAAATGAATTGAATGTGAAGGTCAACTCTGAAAATCCCTGGTTGGCCGTTTTGTATGCTACATCCTTGTTACTTGTAAATGGTCTCTTTGAGAAACTCTGAGGGCATTAGGCAATATTTATACCCTTCCATTATGTACGTCCAATCAGACAATAAAAGTATTCTTTTACCAGGTTCATAAAAACTCGTTTTTTACCATGGATGATTATACTGTAGTTTCAAGCTAATTTTATCTAGCTTTATTTGTATTAGCTTTGATACACGACTAAGGAAGAATTCATATGGTTGTTACCTGTACATTTTTCCAAGGTACTCTTGGTTGCCCCAGTTGTTCAATGTATTTTTTTTTGAAGGGCTTCTTTTATGTGCTGCAAATTGTAACATAAAGGATCTTTTTAGTTTCTGGAAAAATGAGTATATTGTGTAGCTCACAGCTACCTATGCCATACTAAGATCCCAATAGTGGCATAATTGTTGATTGGAGCTGAGATTGTAGAGTGAAATGCCAAAATACCGAAGGGCTCTTTGGCCAAGAATAAGTCTTAAGGGTGTCTATCAACATGTTATGGGCATGACCCTGGGTCATCATCATGACAACATTAGGTCTTTATTGGTAATGGCTGCATGACCCTTCTCGCTTTCTTCCCTTCAAGGGTAGAGAGGATATTTACCTGTTGTATATCCAGGTCACTTGGACTTCGTAATTTATGTAGATGGGAAATTTTGTAATTTATGTGATTGGTAATTTATGTAATTTATTTGATTTTGTAATTTATTTTCTATATTAGTTGCATTGAAGCTTGAAAATTTCATAGTTCTGTTTTCATTAATATAGGAGAATATCTTAGGAATTTTTTTAAATTAAAAGTACTATTAATTAGAATTTTACTTTCATTTTTTTTACAGTCATGGCTTCTTCTAGAACTCCTAATTTGTTTGAGAGGACCGATTTAGAGATTGCAAAATTGCAATCTATTCTCGAAAATCCAACTACAGTTGGGCAGTATAACTATAAAGCCCATTGCGAAAAAATACTGGTTGATCTTCGTAGAAATAGAGACAAGTTTGAAAACATATAATCCATTTGATTCTGAATCAATAAAAAAAATTATGGATTCACTAAAATCAAGTGTCTTAGGAGATGTAGGTTATAATGAGATTACATCACGACTTTCCGATAAGGAAGTCGTTAAGTGGTCTTGTTGGAGTTTTTTATGCAGACAAACGGAAAATAAGGGCATATTATGTAAACAAATGTTCATGTCCCCTATGTGCCCCTTTGATTTATCCTAGATTTGTGGCCTCTCAAGGCCAATTTCCAAATAATGACTAATTAGCGTTATACTTCATAATGATGCTACATGTTGAGGTTCACTTAAACCTAAAGGTGAACTATTTAGACATCCCTAGTTATTTGGGGCAGGGGCGTGGCCGTATTGGCCACAGGCAGGCATATAGAAAGGAGGGAGCTCCTGCAGTTGTTGACGCGCGACAGCTTGTACCAAGGCCACAACCATTCTTATCAGGCTTTTAGGATGTCACAGAACCTTTCGTTATGACTGCACATGAGGCTGCTATCGAGGGTCTTGTTGGCATTGCTCGCGAGACCCAATTGATCTCTTCTGACCGTGTGGGTCAATACCTTCAGAGACGCGATACTAGCAGTGGAGTTGCTAGTAGCACCAGTGATGCAGGCAGCGAGGTATACGCTCGTGCATCTTTCATTTCCCCAGATGACTTTGAGGTAGTTACAGATCCCACTCAGGCATGTCGGCTAGGACGCATCATGGCTACTGACTTGTTGCGTGCATATGAGGTGATTGCTTGTCATTGCATCATTCCACTATCAGGGGTTTTAGATTTTATAGAGCAGAGTGGGAGTGTATCTTCTAGTTAGGGTACTACTACCACTGCTACAGATAGACTTCCTGTTGTTGGGATCGTCACACCTGATGTTCAGCACATTTTTGTTCCGGTGTGTGAAAATTAAACCTTTAATATAATTAAAATTTATTTTAATTGATCATTACTTTACAATTTATTAATATTAAAATTAAACATGTACTTCTGTGTTTAGGCTTCTGCTCCATTGTGTGAAGCTTCACAGCCCACACCATCTACCCGTGTCACATACACACAACTCTTGAGTGAGCACAACATGGATCTCGATGTTCCGGGTCTGAGTCAACTTGGCTTAGTTGGCGACATATTTGCTGGTGTTGAGGTCGTGGATGACAATCCCATACATTTGGAGACGCGTTCCGTAGAGGTATAAATACATGTGTTTTAATAGAATTAATATTTAATCTAAATTGAAATGTTAGAAATTAATGAACTTTATTCAAAAAACTTATTTATCAACTTCTTACATTTTATTTATTTTGTTTTACAGGGATCTACGGGACAGAGATCTACGGGTAGCGTAGATACTCCCAACATCCTCCCAGGGACAGATAATGAGGTAATCAATTGTACAAATCTATTATATGATGTATTGAATTAATCAAGAAATTGTTGTAAAATTTTGCTTATATATTTTAATATATGGTACATGCTATATATAGTTTATGACGTGTATATTCCTTTTTTTTAACATGCAGGGTGTAGCAGAGCGTAGTGAGGGGTCTGCACTCGCCCTAGTGCACGGAGGAGACTTCAGTGATATTTTATAGATTTCAGACATTTTAGACATACTTTTAGAGATTTTAGACATGTATATATATTCATACTCATTCTAGACATTATTATTATATTTGGATATATGTCTTATGACACATGTACTATTAATATATTTTGATATATGTCAGGGGTAGACACGTGTATCGTACAATTATGGATGTGAATATAAGACACTCGCCCTTATCTTTCATTTTTGAGACTCTTGATGATATCATAATAGGTATATAAAAACAAATTAGATATACTATAAAAAAAAATTGAAGACATAAAATAAAAACACATACAAATCATTTTAAGTACATACCTTAATAACCCAAATCAAATATACATCTCAATACATCTTGAAATTACTTCAATAACTTTAAAAAATCCTCGAATACATCATAAGGCTCTCAACAACTATGGATTTTCAGTGTCATGATACTCTCTTTTACTTTAACAATTTTCCAAGGACGCTCCTAAACCCTCCCAAGCTCTCGATGAAGGGACTACACCCTGACCCAACATGGAAGGTGACACAGTAAAAACATCAGAAGTGAGAATAGCAGAGATTCAAGGCAGAGGCAAAGCTCTGGTTGCAACACAACCTATACAAGCAGGTCAGATACTTCTGCAAGAATCCCCTCTTCTTAATACATTTATCCTCAGTCAAATTCAAGCATACCCATTTCATTCTATGCCCATTGCTTTACATCATTGTCTCCCACATCATCGTTTTTATCATGCCCATGATGCACACACCCTCCAAATTTCTGCTCCACCTGCAATGCCAGTTAAAGGCTCTGACCTCCTCACACACCCAATGGGTATGCAAGTCACTCAACATTCATCTGCTCCTCTTCATTGGATCCCGAAACCTAAACACAAGCATGTTTTCTGATTGTTGCTTACAATTTGGCCATCGTTTCCCCTTCCAAGTTCCAATTTCTTTTACTTCTGCAAGGGAATGATGGCACCGTGGACTCACAGGCCCATGTTTTGCATTCCTTAATCATTGTCTGACATGTTATCTCTTTCTGGCCTGTGCAAGGAACGTTGCTTGGATTTTCTTCAGAGCTCAAATGCTTCCCTGCTCTCTAAGGATAAGCAGAATGCATTTGGGTTGATGGCACCTGTTCAGCAGGGTGGGGAGAGACAGGTCAGGTATGCATATGCCATATATGCACAGGCGTCCTTTTTCAACCATGACTGCCTTCCAAATGCCTGCAAGTCAGTAGGATTGATTTATTTTCCTTGTTTGGAAATTCATCTTATATTAAGTACTGCAAGGGACCTAATAATCACATCAATCTTAAAGCAGTAGTATAAAGAGTTTCTCTCCATAGATAACCCTGAAAAGATAACATCTGAATCCGAGCCTTCAAAGAGCAGTAGTTGGACATCTTTGCACAGAAAACATGTAACTTTAAGAAGCCAAGGCAACCCTTTTCGAAAAGTCTAGCTGATTTTATTTTAGGGTTTTAGTCAGATCTTGAAGTTCCATTATGGGTTTGATGTAGCATTCAGGTATTGGAAAGGAAACTTTGTTAATGTCTTTAAATTTTTTTGCAAGGGTTTATGATGAAAGTGGGGGTTTTTGCTTTAGGTTTGCAAAGGGAAATAATGCGTTTGCCCCTGAACTCTATATGTTTTTTCTGGTTGTTTTGGAAATTCGAATTGATCTTTCCCAGGGGTTGAAGGGGTTAAGGCTCTAGAAATAGAATTGGTTTTCCTAACTTTATTTGTTTATAGGATTTTGGGCGATGCCTTATGACACTATCTCATTGTTGTAGAAATTTATTATTTAGCATTTTTAAAATAATTGGAAGGGCTTGAATCTAATGCTAATAAAAATAGTTCTATTTTTTTTATCATAATCACAAGGAATGCAGGGTATGCATATGGTTACAGGGACATCTTCTTTAGGAATAGAGGTATGTGGGTATAGGGCACAGGGTATAGGTGATACACACAAATTTTCAATATTATAACGAACTTGCATTAATATCAAATCTTTAATGAAAATTAGGTGGTTCCTCTCAGCTGTCCTCTACATGTGTGATAATCCATTCCTGTGCAAACCATTGTTGTGCAAACCTGCAATGTTTTTTAATGTTGCTCCTTTTCTCTTCAAACATCCTGTTAACACTCAGAATTTCAATAATGAGACTGGAAAATGGCTTGGGTGTTTTATTCTGACCAGTAAGGGCAACTGGTTTCTGGTAGCAAATTATGTTCACGGAGGAATCAGAAGACCTTAGGAGAATGCCCGCTACCAGCTAGACATGTTTCTGTAATAGGGTAGATGTCTGCAATACCCGTCTCCAAAACATGTGCCATACCCAAGGGCATGAATATCTTTATTTCAGTAGTTTTTATAACATTTGTTTATTGAAATTGTTTTGAACACTTCTCATGTAACTTTCCATGGCTGATTGTAAATTTATTGCTTTCTCATTGTTCAAAGAGTCTTTGTTGTTTGTTTTATTGGACTCATGGTACTGCTTAATCACACTATATTAAATTGTGCAGTCTCCATTTTTTTGCTATTTCTATTTTGCAGAATAGTCTCCTGACCCCTCTGCAGCTTGTTTCATTTAGAAATTGTCGGCTCTAACTTTATTTATCATTTGATGAAAGCTGTCTCTATAATAAATATTGAAAGATTCATCTTCCTGGTTGTTTGGATTAGTCTCTGCAATTAATATTATAGATGCACAATATTGTTTTGCATTGTAAATTTTCCTCTTTTCTTTCTCCCATTGTCAAGTTCCTCAAGCGTAATACCATCTCTCTCATGAGAGCCTGTGCATTCTATCTCCTTCCCAAAATTCACAAACCTATTTTGGCTAGGAGACCTATTTGCAACTATTCTAGTTACATGCTTGAACCCGCCTATAAACTCCTTCATTTTCTTTTGTTTCCCATTCTCCTTCAGCAAAAATTCCATCTTCTAGACTCCATCTCTCTTCTTCGTGACATTAGCAATTGTCGCTTCCCGGTTGATTGCATTTTGTTCACATTTGATGTGGAATCTCTTTATCCCAGCATTCCTACTACTGAGGGTCTCATTGCTCTTCATGTGATGGTTTCTAATTATTTTTTGGAGCATAATCTGAATGCTAGTCTTATTGATTTAGTGCTCAACCTTGCTGAGCTTATGCTTCGAGAACACTATCTCAAATTTTATGGATCTTTCTATAAGCAGATCATAGGTATAGCTATGGGCAACAATTTCACTGTGGTTTATGCTTGCTTTCCTTTGCCATTTGGAACAGCAGCTGGTTGCTTGTTTTGATACTTCGCCCCTTGCTTTCTACAGGAGATATATTGATGATGTTTTGGGAATTTGGACTGGGAGTGAAGCTTCTTTCCTGGAATTTTTCAAGCAATACCAAAGCTTCTATTCTGAAATTAAAATCACTCCCTCCTTCTCCTCTACTTCTGTCAATTTTCTGGACATTACTTTTTTCAAAGATGCTGATTTCTCTCACACTAGTATTCTTGGTACCAAATGCTTTCAAAAGCCTCTCAATGCCTACCAATACATTCCTTTTCATTCTTGGCATCCACAGCATCAGAAAAAGGATTTCATTGTCAACGAACTTCGGAGATATCTATTGCGTGAATCTGATCCAGCAAGCTTCATCAATCTCAGGAGGCTTCTTTATACCAGACTTCGTGCTAGAGAGTATCCTAAGCGGTTTCTACTTCATTGTTTCAGCCTCATCTCTCACAAGGATAAGTCAATGCTGCTCAATCGAATGCATCTTGGTGTTCGAAAGAGAAAGAGGGCCCTCCCTTGTTTTTAAGCTTGATTATAGCGCTTCCGCTAGAGCTTTAAACTTAGGGGCTTCCCTAAAACCTATACTTCATCGGCTTTGCCAAGAAGTCCCCGCATTGCACCACATCCCCCTTGCGAGATTTTTTTGGTGTAATCCAAAAAAGCTGGGTTCTTTTCTTCTCTGGAGTAGGTTCCGCTCATGACGTATTCCCCCTCTTCTTCTTTGTTCTTCGGTATTTTATTTTAATTCCAGTTATTATTTACGTTATTTAATTTAATTTTAATTCTATTGAATTTTTCTCAATTCAATTTAATTAAAAGTTTATTTAAATTTCCTAAATTTTTACCCTAATTAAAATTTTCTTACCACTTGCAATTTTGGGGGTTATACTTCATTCCTTCCCCTCTTCTGATCTTATTTTCCAATTCCAACTAATGAGCAGTGAATCCACGAAACATGTTTTGGAAATGTTTTGGATTTCTTTTGTAAGATCTTAATTAAATTTTTCTAGTCTCTCATGGATTCATGTGTTCTTCTCTTGCTCTGATCTGCCTTTTTCTTCTCAGATAGCTGTCAGTGATCTTTTTATAAAATTTTAAACTATATGTCTTAGACACATGTATTATTAATATATTTTGATATATGTCTTAGACATGTGTATTTACAATTATGGATGTGAATATAAGACACCCCCTTATCTTTCATTTTTGTCTCTTTATGATATCATAATAGGTATATAATGATAGATAAGATATTAAATGCCCTTCATTTTTGTGATATAACATTGTAAACTTCGTTAAAATTCTATATTGAATTATTTTCACTGCTTAGACCTAATTTAGCAATACTTTATGTTACATTAAACATTCCATGGTATAATGGCTTATGTTACTATTTGAATCATATATGATGAAAGTTTAAGTTCAATAGATCATTCAATTAACAACTTGAAATAAGACTCATAATGACCATAGATTGTAATAGATCATTTTTGGGGGTTATTTTGGGCAATAGATTATTTTTTACACATCCTTTCTATTTTAAAGTCATCTCACACCCATTTTGGAAACATGGAATTATGAATAAATCTACATATTTTTTTGTTTATGTAGGAATAAAATGTCATATAGGTCATGTGAACCACTTAGAGTCTTGCAAACAAATAATACAACATCACGAATTGCATTTTACATTAAAATATATTCTAAATCATATAATATCTTTGCAATTGGAAGGAATTTGTTGCTTAGAAACTTAGAAAAGAGAAATTCATCCATTTTCTCCTTAGAGAGTTCCATTTAAATTTTATTCGTAATTGATCCTTATATCAAAACCTTCCATATTAATTACATTCTCTCTTTCTCCTCCTCTCTTTCTAAGGTAGCTAACTCTATGTCTTCTTGCAACTCTTCTTACACATAAAAGGTGTCGTGCCTTAAATTTTATACCTAAGATGATATATATTTATGAACTTCAACCAACATAGTAGGCATTGCTAATAATATACATTCTTATGAAATAAGATGGGTTAAATTTGAAATCATTCTCAAATAATCTTCACACTTTTTGTAATCTTGTGCATACTAATCCATAGTTCTCACATATTTTAAAAACACCATTAATCTCTACTCATTACATCTATAACCTATACTATACATTCATCCACTTTCTTTACAACACTCACACATCCTTAGTCCATACAAGCATGTCTCTTGGTCAAATTACGCCTTCTTGCAATCTCATGCAAGACTTACACTTGAAAATTTTATGGACCTTATTTTGTTTTATCATAAACCTAGAAACACAATTTGTTCTACCCATAGCCTTTAAAGCCTCACACCATCATTGACATATTGTACCCTTATGAAAAAAAATTGTTGTTCACCATTTTTATTCTTTAGTGCCAAGATGCACCATTGTAAAAATGTGAAGCACTTAACTCCTCCAAAATACCTCATTCTAAGCACACATAATCATACCACTCTTGTGTGCTTCCAAAACACCTTGAAACATGCCACACATTTTCTAGACATGTGATTCAAAATCCATGTGGAGACTCTCGGTTTCTATGCATCTTTCAAAGTGACATCTTCCTAGTTACACATCACATGGTATGAATATCTTGGTCTAACTATAAGCACCATGTCCATATAGAGGAATTTCAATGATCACTCGCCTTGGTAGATGAAATAAATTCTAACCATTATTCTTTATAGTCAATCTTTTACAGCTAAATTTTTCTAACTATAAATATTGTAAGGCATTTGAGAGAAAATAAGGGAGTTAAGAGATTTTATTTCCCCTTTCTTAATCAACTATACCCAGAAAGATTAATACTATCATGTTTCACATTTCTTGTATTATTTAACCATGTCTCCCACATGTTAGCATGCTCTACATATTTACCATAAAAATAGTAACTTCCTTTTTTAGGATTTTTTTTAGGATACATTCCCCCTACCTGATTGTAGGAGATTTCTCTCCTTATATTTCTAGTTACTCACAATCTATGTTCCATTACATATTCTACAATCTATTTCCCTCCTATCTCATTCTCTATGACATAATGAATCCTTAATGAATCAACACAATTCCAAGCATATTGAAATATTATAAACTTGTACAGTGATAAGGGTACTCCATATACAACCTTTTGGTTCACAACTAAACAAATAACATATATCAAGAACTATTTACATCTGAATTCCCAACTAACATTTCCACATTAAAAATAATAATGCAACATACATTCACATCATAAATCATGTTTATACCATACATACTTCCATGTAACAACCATATCACAATACTTAAAGTAAACCATAAACCTTCTCACAACAAGTAAGAATCACAAGTATTAAACAACTTTATTGTATAGTGGTCTCCATAGTCCCTTCAAGTAGAAAATACAATACTATCTAGCTTAATAGTTTATTACCAACAAGGTTTAGTAATTTATTCCATGTCCTTCTATATAATACCAAGTGGCTCTGCTCGTTGTTCAATGACTTGTAAAAAAATTTCATGGTCTTCTACATCTAGTCTCCATTTTTTGCGTTTACTATTTGTAGTCCTCACCTGCTGCAATTGTAACCCTGTAGCAATCATGTGATGGGTGTAATGATAAACCTTTTTGTCTGGTTTGTAATCAACAAAGTGAATCCCACTTTGGAGTGCTTTCACTTGTTGTAAGTATGTTCCCTGCACTACAACCGAGCCAGTAAAAAATGTTGTCACTTCACTTGTTATTTCACATGTTAGATTTGTTCTCTCTTCTGTGCAATGCAACAAGTAGTACTCCACTTTCTCAATATTGGCTTCTTCAGCAATGATTGCAAATACATCTCCTACAACAAAATGTAAAGAAACATTCAATGATCGGATGTATAGTATAAATTATATACATATATATTTAATTATCAAATTATACTTGATCCTTTCAAATAAAACATACCTTGTTTAACCAGTCCAAATATGTGGTCATAATTAGTTGAAATTAATGGCACATCTTCAAAACTATCATCATGATCTGATCCATATGTGTCATCCACAACTAAAGGAACTTTCTTCCACTCACCTACATACCCATTTTTTTTACAATTGCACTCTGAATATGATTTGTTCATGCATTCATAACAAAAACAAGAATAATCTCTTGTACAGATTGTCCAGTTATTACTATCCATAGTCATCAAAGAGTGCAAATACCTAGAATTGGGAATCCTTTCACATCCATACTTTGTCCTTTGATCAATACCTTCATTTAATCATGCTCAAAAGATCAATAAATTTTAAAACAAACAACAAAAATCAGAATAAAAAAAATTAAAGTTAGTAACTTGTAGTTCACTTAATAAATCACATCAAGATCTACATATCTATGTTTTAAATGTGCATGTACCTGTTATCTCCCAAAACACTCTGTGTGGGTTTGAAGCCTGTGGGGTTAAAACATATGATGTTGAAGCCTGTGAGGTTGAAACTTGAACTGTAAAATGTTTCTTACACCATTCAACAACGGTGTGGGCATCAATCAATCGATCTCCCTCATAAACAAATCTTTGTTTCTTTAGAGCACGTTTGATGCATGCACCCGCACCATCGTGTTCTCCCTTCCCATGACCACTCTCAAAAAAACTCCATAAATGAGGAATTTTGTGATGACGATGATAACGACTGAGTGCAAAGAAAGGGCAAGAGGATTTGAATTGTGATACGCAACCATCTTACCAAAAAAAATGTTGATCTATTTGTATTCCTCACTGATGAAGATATTGAAAGAAAAAACCAAAAAAATGTTGCACAAAGTGGGTGTCATGTTCCTTGTCATCACTTATATAGAAGTGATACTCCTTCTTGATCATTCGCTTCACATATGTACTTTCAACCCCATCCAAATCCAATTGTGCATGCCTATAAAATACTTGAACCATGATAGTAACCTGGTCAGTATGATAATACTGTGTTTGAATTTCTTTTTGATGAGAAAATGAGTAATTCTCAGCAAAATCAACCATAAACAATATGGAACCAATAGAGAATGTGTCCCTATTAGTCTTGAATTGTGTAGCCTGCCACTTTGAATAGTGAGAATGTTTGATGTACGGACTAATTAAACTTCGGAAACTTTGCATGAATGTAGCAATGGGGATTTCCTCTTCTACCAAATCCAACCTAGTTGCATATTTTCCAAGCCTTGTTGAATATTTTATGTATTTGAACCTACAAAATCAATTCATAACTTGGACAAATTGTCATGTATTCATTTGTAGTAAAATAAAAATCAAAATAAAATCTAACATCCAAATTTAAAAACATAAATTTATATATATCACCTCTTGCAAGCAACCAGGTTAACTGTGTCCAAATCTTCATTTGTTTTTGGCAATAATTTCAAGTCCCCACACTTGTCATAGACATCTTTGATGCAAGTCATACGATCATCGACATGATCATCAGATACGTTGCAAAGAATTGAAGTTATGAATTCACTGACACGGGTAGGTGGGGCAATTTGTTCTCGTAACTTTCTATACACCTACAAAAAACATAGATTTTGAAATACATTAATTTTAAATCACATCTCAAAAATGAGATTTAAACAAATTTTAAATATATAGATATAAATGAAAGCACACCTCAAAATATATATACATTGAATCTATAAAAAAAATTGTACCTGATAGTGATAATCAAACTCGACGTGATAGCGACAACAACATGTGTCAAGGACTTTATCAGCTCGCACATACCAAGGATTCAAATTTTCAAACATTCGTTGTCCAATCTTAACATCTGAATTTTCTTCTGTAAACTTTATGTACATCATGTTGAGTTATTTCAAGACAATGTTTTATATGTTCATCATAGTTATTGCGAGTTATCCTATGTTTTAAAACATCCCTCACATTCGGAGAAGGACGAGTCCTTTCAGTCCAAAAATCAGATACTATCTTCACAATATTATCCTCTATTTTATCAAAACGTGGATTTCTACACATTAGTGCCCAATTTCCTTCCATAGTAGAGTCATCCAATGTCTTCCTCCTCTTTACATACCTGCTAACCTTCTTTCTAGATAAACCCAATGCCTTGGCAAAGGCGGTAACATGACGATTCTTTGTTGTATCTTCACTTACAACTGAAGTTAAAATTTATCTACGAGAAATACTCTTATCAACAGACCTAGTTTTTGTACCCAAAAAACTTATTCCTTTAAAAACATTCCCAACAAATTCTTCTTCTACACGTTTTGAATTTTTCCGTCCAAAATCAACACCCAACAATTCTAATGTTTCCCTCATATCAACATGATTCAAGAATGTGACCAACAAATGTGCTCTAGCAACTGTAGTCAAATTAACAAATTCACCATATACTATCTCTGCACTTTTTGTTGTTTTCTTTCGTGATAGTGCTTCTTGTTGGGAAAATTCTTTTAATTTTTGTAAATCCATCTTCACCAAGTGTTTCACATTTTTCTTGGGAAGTAATTCCATAACTTTTGTTATCACTTCAGCATAATGTTGCGCATCATGAGATCTGTGTCCATAAACATACACATGGGATCCTATCAAAACCCTTGCCTTTACCCAATCTAAAAAACATAAATTATTATATTTAAACCTTAGAACTAAAAAAAAAATAGGATCTATCAAGGGTTTCTATACATATGTACCAATTTTTGCAGCGTTGTCTTTCACTTGTTGTGTCTTCTCTCTCTCTCTCTTTGTGCCCTCCTACGAACAGATCTTCTAGCATTCTTCTCTGCATTCTCTTCCTCGATATATTTTCGTTTCTCATTCTTTGCATTTCCCATTATTCATCCACTTCAATAATTTTCACCTGCACACATAAATCATGATAGATCTGAATGTCTAAGAGTAAACTCGATACAAAACTATGTGCATGCAACTCTATTTATATACAAATCTCAGTAGAAATTATGTTATTTTTAATTTTAGTTTTCTATAACTTTAAAACAACTTTTCTAATTTCAATAGAATTTATATTTAATATGTAAAACAACTTTTCTAATTTAATATTACATATTTTTGGTTAAAAACAATTTAAAAAAAAAACAAACTTAGTTTAAAACACAAAAAATATGTAATAAACTAAATTTAAAACATAAAAAGCGAACAATATTAAATAAGTAACTTGTAAAACATTAAATTTAGAAGGGGAGACGCAATTGCGAAACATTAAATTTAGAAGGAGACGTTTTGGCGGCACTTTAGTGGTGCATAAGGGGTTCGCGTGAAAGGGTGTTCACGCGAATGTGGTTCGCGCGAACACCCTTTAGCGTGAACCCCACTGAGTGGCAGTGACGTGGCACCTGAGTGGCACATTTTGGCTCCAAATCCTTTTGGGGGACAATTATGAGCCAAAATATGCCACTCGGGTGCCACGTAATTAGGGTAAACAAACTAGTTAAATTAGAAAATTTTGACACAAAATTTATATTTTTATTGGCTTTCTAAAAATGTAATTTTCATTTTTTAAAAATATTTTTTGCTATTTATTTTTTAATTTTTACTAACATACGGTATTTTAGGACAATCAATAGTACACAATCAACCAAATTTGAAAAATAGTAGAAAATATCAAAAAAAATTGAAAAAAATATACTTAGTATTTGTTGAATTCTTCTTCTTACCTATGAAAAAAAAATTAATTTCGATATAAATATTAAAAGTTATTGGTATAGAAATATGGACGCCATTTATTTTAAAATATAGTTACTAAATAATTAATTAAAAAAAAATATATAAGTCAAAAAAATATGAAATTTTGACAGCACGTCAAAATTATAATCTTGAATATATATCTAAAATTTTATAGTGAAAAGATAAGTTTTCATTTTAAAAAACCACCGAGGGACAGTCATTCCTCTTTAATAACATAAGAAACAACATATGAATAAAATTAAGAAAAAGACTATATCTTTTGCCAATTTTTTTTTTAAAAAAAATATACATGTATTCTACACTCTAAACAAAACATTTCATTAGTTTTTGGAATTTCATGAATATGTACGGTTTTGTGGCTATTACCTTTAGAAAATCAATTAAACAGAAAATTCATGTTTACTAAGGTACAAACCATACCATAAAGTGGGACATTTTAGTGTGTAGATATAATATTACGAAGGGAGAGGAATTTTCTCCATACTTTAAGAACACCAACATTGGAGATTTAAGTCTATTTTAAATATTTATGGAAGGGGGAAGTGGGTAGTGACGATGCACCCTAGTGATAGTGTGACAAAAGTGACTAGGAAACGTCGTCAAGCAATTCATTTTTGTTGTGATCAAAACCAATAGGAGCTATGTTGGAAACTTGGTAGGTGATAGAATGAGTCAGATCATATAAAGATGCATTACGACAAAGAAGATAAAAATTCATCACATATTCTTCATCCGTAAAAGCAATTGGTGGGTAACCATGAGCGCACCAATGTAAAATGTTAACGTACATATGCAGGAGAAGAATCATTAGTCAATGGAGATAGTGCCAAAAGGCATGGGGAATGAGAGCAAAGAATGAAGCAGGTCAAGTGTGCCGCTAATATAAGCAAGCCAAGATTGTCCAAGTGTAAACGCCAAACCATGGGAAGTGCTGTAACAAATACTGTTAAGTGAAAAACCCATAAGCCATAAGCTGCAGTAATATGGAAGTAACTCTGGTAAAGGTGGGGTGAATTGGGTGGTGGAAATATGTCATTAAGATTCATGCCAAACCTGGGAAAGCAATCACATGTACAGATAGTATAAGAGTTAGCGAGATCGAGGGGAATACATTCCCAAAATGTCATTGATTGATATATAAGGTGTAGGTGAAATGGGGTCGCTAAACTACCTTAGGTGGAGAAGAAATATGAAACAACATCAACACTACTAGCGAATCCTTTATATAATACCATAGTATTAGTGGATGTAAGGTTTTTGAAACAATATTCACCTGGGCTATCAGTGAGAAATGTTTCATTGAAATAAGAATTTTCCACACCAAGAGGGGTGAAATCTAGTTGTTGTAGTGACTCGTCGATGATGTCTACAACATCAACTTCATCATTAGATTTGGTGGAAACCTCGGTATGTGGGTCATTAGTTTGGGTAGCACTATCAAGGAAATTAGGAGGTGGTGCGGGAGTAGAAGGGGGAGAAAAATTAGAAGATGGTGGAGGTGGAGTACTAACATGGACAAATATATTGGGTGAAAGGATGTCCGAAGTGTGAGTAGTAATGGGAGGAGAAGTGATGACAAGGGTATTGGAGGTGGGTGTACAAGATTGACCAACATCATATTTATCCATGTTAGCATATGGAATGGGCTGAGGCGGTGGGACAAGCATTTAAGTGGAAAGATCAAAGAAACTAATATTTGAATGGCTCTGGGTCAACGGTGATAGTATATTCATAACCATCATGAAGGAATTTAACTCATTGATGTATGGTGGAGGGCATGTTTTTCATAACGTGGATCCAAGGTCTACCTAAGAGGAGATTAAATTGCAAAGAAGCATTGAGGACATAGATATACGTAAGAACTGTTTTACTTCCAACGTGAATATGGAGAGAGATAGTGTTGCCCATGTGCGAGTGTAAGATGAGGTGCAAATCGTAACCATTGAATGAATGGGTGGAACTCAGTTACATCAAACCTGTCATGAGATAAAATAATTAAAAGGCTTCAGTAGAGTGGTCACATTTGACATGCATAGCGAAAAGGGTAGCCTCTAGTGTGGCTCAATATTTTCAAGCATTGTACAATAAGTCCATAAAGTGATATTTTAGTGGGCTTATTCTTGAGATTGTCAATAATATCATAACCTTTTGAAGTAGCTAATGGATCGGTAGGTGTGATGGGTGGAGGAAACGAAACAGGTGTAGCCATTAGTAAATCATGATGCGAGCACAAAGGTAACAACAACATTGATGGATGGGTCAGCTGTTGGCATGACAAAGAAAAGGGAGTGTTGGGTACACACACGCATGAAGTCGGTGGCAGTAGTAACAACATTATTGATCTTGGTAGGTGTATAGGTAGGATACAAAGATTAGGTCACGAACAAATAAGGAAATGACATGGTGGAAAAATATGGGAATACTAAACCCTAGAAGGTGCTAGAAGGAAACGTCAGGTTCACCAAAATGATTAACAAAAAAAAGGATCTACTTGGCCTAAAAGGGGAAACTAGAGTATTCATGTTAATCTAATTAGGCGGACTAAAATACTATAATAAATAGACTAAAGCAGTATGGAATAAATGCAAGTAAATTATTCTAACTGAAATGAAACCCTAAATGTGTAAGAGAAGGAAGAGAAATAGCTTAGCTAATTGGATTTCTTAGTGATTGTCAAAGTAGGTTGTCGCAGATTTGGAAATGAAATCCCTTAAGGAAGTACAAATAAACACTCACGGACCCTGTGAAGGATAAATATGGATTATCTGAGATGACTGGGGCACCCAGGAGTGTACTAGGGTGCCCTGGTCTGCAATTTGGGTGCTTTGAACACTATAAATTCTTAAAATATAGTTCTAGTATGGGCCCAAGTTGATTCATAACCCTTCTTGTCTGTCATACTAGATTCACTAGCTAAGTTGTATGGTGACCTGCAATATAGAATGAAGTATCAAACCCTAGAAAACATAAAATATGCAAATGAATGGGTCAAACTGACCTAAATTGCCAAACTAGTGGTCTTATCACCGAGTGTTGCACTAAATTTCAGACCTAGATGTAGTTCTGGTGTGTGTGTGTGTGCATGTCGTACCCTAGGTGCTCTGGTGCGAGTCGCACTTTGTGAAGTAGCGAGCAATAGTAACTATAGAAAATGTAAATAACATGTGTACATGGAATAGAATATAATCCCTCCCCCTATGTAGTGTTGTGTGTGATGCAGATCTCCTAGCCTTGATGCATGACACTATGTGGATGCAAGTGATGAAATCAATGCAACTCTAGATGGAGTGATAATAGTGTTATGACCTATGACCCTTATTATAGTCTTATAGATTTATATTTATAGGGCTCTTAAGATTAATTTCGTAATTAATCCCGATAAGGCCGACTGGGGAAAAGATAAATACAACAAATGACTAGAAAGGCCCCAAAAAGAAGCGGGAAAGGATGTGCATAGACCGGAGTGCCCAAAGTGGGACCAGAGCACCCTAGGGCGCACTAATTTTGGGCTAGAATGACGGGGTAGTTGCAAAATGGGTGGACAAGTGTAATAAAATATGCAGTAATGACGAAATCAAATATAAAATAAAGGTGGCCAAAAGGTGGGATTAATGAGTACTTTATCCAGTTGAGAACCTTATAAATAGTAGTATAAGACCATGCTAAATTATGTGTAAAGTGTATAATTTTGTGTCTATAACATCAAACAATAGAACACACAACTCTAATAATAGAGAAACCTTTAATATATAATTATCATCTATAAATAACGCATGTTTTTGTTCATTAAAAAAAAGCTATTTGTTTTATTTTCTTTTATTCTAAAAATGGAGACATCTAATGTAAACTAAACTATGCATGGAAAGCTAGTTACTTTTTTCTTTTCCTAATAATAACAAAATCGTCTTCGGATAAATGATCTATTTTTAACTCCCCCCCTTAATTTTGACCTTCAAACTTTTATTATTTTGGAGCTGAGTGTATATTTTCGAATCTGACATATTCTTGATCACAAACTCCTAAACATATCCTCAAATACTCAAATACTTTCTTTCCCAAATATTTCATAAATATATCAACAAACTAATCATCAGATCTACAAAATTCAAGAAAATTTTCATTTTTGTTAGGCAACTCTCTGATGAAGTGATATCTCATGTCTATATGTTAGTTCCACTTGTAAAAAACATGATTATTGGACAATGCTATTGCAGAGTTGTCACAAAAACTATGTGTAGAATCCTCTTGATTCTACCTCAAATCTTTCAACTCTTCTTATCCAAATAGCCTAACATGCTACTCTTATTTCTGCTACATACTCTGCTTCAGCTGAAAATAGTGTGACTATGGGATGCTTCTTTGATGCCAATGAAACCACTCCTGTTATTTGGTGAAAAATAGAGCCGTATGTTTTTTTTTTCATTTATACTTCTGGAACTGTCACTATTTGTATAACCTATGAGTTTGAACTCGTCTTATGTTGAATACAAAATTCCATGATTCTTAGTTCGACATATATACCTCAAAGTATTTTTTCTAGCATTCCAATGTGAATATTTTTGAGATTCCATGAACCTTGAGATGAGGCTCACACAATACGTAATGTTAGGTCTTGTCATCATCAAATACATGAGACTTCCAACTAATATTTTGAATAATTTTGGATCCAGAAATTATCTACTATCATATTTTCTTAACTTCAAACCTACTACAACAAGTGTTGGTGGTGGCTTCCAATTCAACATGTTAAATATTTTCAAAACATCATTAGCATACTTTTCTTGTGAAATAAAAATCCAGGTTCTGATTTTTGAACTTCAATGCCTAAGAAATAATGCATGAGACCTAAATCTGTCATCTCAAATTATTTCTTCCTAGCTAATTGAATGAATCTGTAGATAGATTTCTAGTAATGATTAAATCATCCACATATAAACAAACAATCAGAATCTCACCTTGCTGATTTATCTTGATGTATAAGGTAGGCTCACTGCTGCTCTTGCTGACACCATTCTAAATCAAATAAGGATAAATCCTATTGTACCAAGCTCTAGGTGCTTGCTTGAGACCATACAACACTTTTCTCAACCTGTATACTTTTCCTTCATGACCTTCAATCTTATAACTTTTTGGATAATTCACATAAACTTATTCTTCAAGAAAACCATTCAAGAATGTTGATTTTACATCCATCTGATATATATATGCCATTTGTTTTGAGTTTTAATTGCTAAAACCATTATCAACGTGTCCAAACATTCTACAAGTGAAAACATTTATTTGTAATCAACTCCATATTGTTGTGAAAAAACTCTTGCAACTAGCCTTGATTTATATTCTTGTACTTTACCATCAACATTGTACTTGGTCTTATAGACCCACTTCACTCCTTTCAAGTCCTTTCTTTCTGAAAGATCTACCAATTCCCATGTCTAATTCTTCTCTTTGGAATCTATGTCATCATCCATGGATTGAGCACAAAATTCATTGTTTATAGCCTCTTTAAAGTATATTGGATTTGCAGCTTCAGAAAACAATTCAAAAAATGAAAGAGTTAGTTGTATCAGCATTATAAATCTCACTAAGACTCCTTGTTTTCCACTGCAAAGGGCTATCTAATGATGGAATGTTTTTTACTGAAGGATTTTCTTATGGTGTTCTTTGTGGTGTCTCTTGTATGGTTGAATATGAATGAAATATTGGAGACCTTTTTAGATGTGGATGAAGGTGTAGCTTGTGATGCAACTTGTGGTGCATGTCCAAGATTCGAAGAAGATATAATACCTTGTTGCTCTATAGTGTCATCTGCCATATCATCATGAGGAATAGTTGTTGCTACACTAACTTTTCTTTCAACACTTCTATCCCATGCCTCATTTTAAACAAATTGTACATCTCTGCTGATTATGAATTTTATTGTGTCTAGATTAACAACTTGTAAGATTTTGTATTCTCTAAATATCCAACAAATATAAAAAAATTTCCTTTGTTGTCTAAGTTCTTCCTTAGTTCATCAAGTACATATGCATATGCCACACAACCAAATATTATAAAATGATAAACATTGTGTTTCCTATTAGTCCAAGCTTATTGAGGAACCATGTTTCAAACAAATTTTTGTTGGACACCTTTTTAAAATGTATATAGAAGTTAATACTGATTCTTATAAATATTGTTTTGAAATATGTTTTGCCTTCATCATAATTCTTTCCATTTCCATAATGGTTCTATTATTCCTCTCTTCCACACCATTATGTTGTGGTTTATACTTGGTAGTAAACTACTTTTGTATACTATGATATTTGTAAAAATTCAGAAAAGCATTTGTTAATATGATTGAAATGGTTTTAGCTCCTACAAGTGTATACATTGTAAAATACTTTTAAAATTTGGGATTTTCTAGAGTAGGAGCTTATGAAATAGCTGACTTGATAGCTTAAAATCCTTTTCTTCCTTCATTTGTCCAAGAGAAGGTCTTATCTTTATTTAACATGGTTGTTAATGGCTTGACTAATGATGCAAAATATGGAACAAATCTTCTAACCAAGTTTATCTTTTTGAGAAAACTTTGCGGTGCTTTCTTATGATGAGGAAAGAATAGCTATGAAATAGCTTCAATTATGAAAGGATCAATAGCTAAACCTTTTCTGGAAACAATATGTCCAAGTAATTTACCTGGATGGACTGAAAATATAGACTTTTTGGGATTCAATGATATTCCAAACTGTCTACAAATCTGAAAAGTCTGCCTTAAATGCATAAGATGATCAACAGAATTCATTGAAAATATGGTGGCATCATCTAAATAAACCAATATGCATTTATTTAATAGATTGTGAAAATCCATATTTATTGCATGTTGAAAAGTTACACTAGCATTAGAAAGTCGAAAAGGCATTTTTTTGTAAGCATAAGTTCCCCACTCTATGGTGAAGGTTGTTTTGTATCTGTCTTCCTCACGCACAAGAATCTAATTGTATCCGATATAACCATCCAAAAGGGACAATCTGTCTGAACCTGAAACTTTTCTTAAAATCTAATCCATATTAAGCACCGGATAATGATCTTTTAATCAAGCTTTATTAAGATCTCTAAAATCCACACATAGCCAAATTTATCCATTCTTTTTCCAAATATGAACAAGATTAGCTACCCAAATTGAATGTTTAACTAGAAAATTAATACTTAATTCTATCATCTTGGATAACTTTTTTCTCACCAATGGTTCAATTTTCAATTTTAGAGGCCTTTTTTCTGCCTAATTGGCTTAGAATTTGGCTATAACTCTATGGTATGCTGAGCTAAACTGGGATGAAAACCTCTCATATCTTGGTATTTCAAAGAAACAAAATCTCTGAATTCTTAACATAAATTGATAAATGATTGTTTTCTAGTTGAGGAACATACCTTTCCGATAAATAGTTTCTTTTCATCATCCACCAAGATCTCTTCGTAGTTATCTGATCATCAGAAATGAAAATATATTCTAGTGTGATCAATCTTTAAAGAATTGTTTTTTTCTTTAACTGAACAATATGATCACCATAGAAATGTTGTAGTTTTTCCTGATTTACTACAGAAAATTTAGCTTCTTGCTGCAGAAATATGCAGATTTGTTCATAATCATCAAAAAATTACCAATTTTCTTCGTTATCAAGTAACTGAAGGTATTATAATTAGATTTATATGTGGTTGTACTTTGATTTTTTTGATCTGTTCTAGTACTTCAAATCTATCACCAACTGTTGAAAGTCTTTTTGCATGTTTATTTTTAGCTCTTCGAATAGATTGCATGTTAATAACATCAAAATCTTCCATTAAGTCTAAAACTCTATGTTTGTAATATTTCAACAATGAATTCTTACACACATTAAATTTTTTCACTTGATTAATCACTAACTGTGAATCACCAAAAACTTACAAAGTGTTGATACCTCTTTTTTTGGCCCATTGTAAGCCATGAATTAATGCTTCATATTCAGCTACGTTACAAGTGCAAGAAAATTACAAACTTAGAGATAAAAAATACCTTTCATTTTTAGGGGAAGTGAGCATTAAACCTACACTTTGTCCTTTCTTGTTCTTGGCTCCATCGAAATGAAGCTTCCATAACCCTTTTGTTGTTTTTTCTATTTTGGAAAGTAAAGGAACTGGTGTGTTTTCTTCATGAAAGCAATAAACGCCAAACAAATCTTCCTCTTCTTCTTCGAAAGGGTCATAAGAATGTTCTTATTAAGTTTTTCATCCATTAAAAAATTAGAAACACCATCTAGTGTAGAAACATGTACCATAACATCAAAATCAGATTGATCTAAAGTTACATAATTTGTTGTAGCATTTGAAGCATGAGCCTCAATATGAAATATAGCCAGAGGTTCTAAATTTACAGTAAATTTAGTTCCATATCTTGTAGTAAATAAAGAAAATGACCAGTCCGAAGAAAGATAACCTCCTATCTTTTTTGTAAAATATCTTGATAAGCATAAGACAAAGTAGGGAGGTAAATCTACAACAGTAACATCTTGTAAGATAGAAACATTTGGGAAAACATGTAAAGTTACCTCCAAATTCTAATGATCCCAACTGTATTAGTTGTTATTCCATCTAGTTGTAATACACTTTTCTTTGTAGGCTCATACTGCAGGCCTAACTTTTCTGCAATTACTTTTGTCATTAGTGTGTTGCTTACACCAATATCAACTATGCCTTACTGACATCATGAGCTATAAATTCCATTTGTTCTTGATCATCTGATATTTTGGTTATTGAATAGCTACATTTTATTCACTTGGAGTTGAAATTTTAAGTACTTGTATTTCATGACCGTAATCTGTCTCATATCTAACTTTTGCAAAGATCAACTCATCTACTCTTTGTATTACTATATTTATTTCATACCTTAAATGACCACTTTGGAGATTCCTTTGGATCTGAAACTGAGTTGAGGCACAAAATTTTCATTTGCATTTGCTGATATATCATGGAAGACTTGTCGATTTGGCTGTCTGTAGCTTATCCTTGATGAATTTTCTGAAAACTGTTTCTTTTGACTCCAACACTTTAGAAGACCATCATAACCTCTGAAAAATGACCCTTCCAAACTCATAAGTTTTGTGCCTTAATGCTTGGAAAATTATTCTCTTGATGCATATTCCCTTCTTCTAAAATTTCTTCAATTTGCTCTTTAGGAATGCAGATATGAAATATTACTTGTTACATATTTTATCTGTTTTTGATCTCTGATTTGATGAAAATATTATATTTTGAAATGAAGTAATTTCATTCTATTTGGAATTTTGAATTTATTAGGTGACTTGTTGAAGCTCATATTTTTTCACTATTCTCTTTAACTTATTTCTTTTCTTCATTTAAATCCTTAGATTTTTCTCATTTTGTGGCATATCCTGTAACTATCCTCTTCATGGGTTCTTGTAGAGGTTTGCTAATGAAAACTGGAAGATACCCTTGCTTATTTTCTATGCTTTGATAAAAACTTTGTTCCAAAAATCAAGAACCGTTACTTGTTCTCTACTTTCTCACTCTTGATTCAGTATTCCAATGCCTTCTTTGTATACATCATACCTTGTTTTAGTAGTTGTAGATTTTGATACTCATTTTGTACCCTATACTTGACTATAATTTGATGAAAATTTTGTCTTCTTCTTGCATTTTCCTTTTCCTTGGAATCTCAAAATCTTGTACCATCTAGATTCCTTAGGCCATAAGTTCTTTAACAGATATTTGTACTTGTATTCTTGAGCAATTAAAATCTTGAATGATTTCTTTTAGTGCAGTAATAATTTATGCAAAATATTTTTCTTTCTTCATCTGCTACATGTACCTGCACACTTGAGAAAATAGTTAGAAAATAATTAGGATTTTTGGCCTCTCCTATGCTCCATAGTTTTTCATTTCTCTTTCTTATTCTATAATGATTTTGGGAATCATATGTGCTATTGTAGAATATTGCTTTATCAATTCTGTATTTGTCTCTGATGTACCGTATGCTTATGATATTTAAAAATCCATTTATATGTAGTTAGACAGTACATTAGTACAGATCAAAGCCTAAGCTCAATATTTATGTAGTTGGATTGCATTGAATTCATTACTGGTCTGGAACCATTGATCATAGTACTTTGATGATATTTGAACCATCGATCTTTATCTTGTTAGTTGGTCTGTGGTTTATAACCTATACCGTTTGATCCTTGTACGATTTGATCTTGATCATTGATCATTAACCCTACTTTGACTAGGTGGTTGGATTAGGTATTAAATGTAAGCCATTCGATCATGCATGATTTGATCTTGGTCATTGATGTTAACTCAGGATTTTTAGCGTAATTACATTGTAAATGGACGGTTCCTTCTAACTATTTTGTAACTGTCTTCTATTCCTATTTATTTCTCCCATTCGTGGGTGCTTAAAAGACACACGCATTGAATGAATTGAATATGCTCTTTCTCCCATCATTGGTATCAGAGCGGATGCCTTCTTAGCGCAGTCTCCATTGTAATCACATTGAATGAAGGAGTTTAAACATGGTTTAAATTTTGGAGACATGCATGTCTATTAGCGCCCAGAATCTGTAGAGCCATGGCGATTGGATACACGTTTTTGTTTAGCATCGCGACATGATGTTGTTTCCATTGGAATTTATTAGAGTGATTTTTCTTGAAGTGGGAGCGGCGTTTGAGAAGCAAGAGGAATCCTACGACCTATTTTATCTTAGCATTGAAGACGTGGAAGAGTGGATGACCTGCATGGGACATTCTATTTTCTGGTCATTTTGTTTGCTGCCTTGAGATCTGCGTGGAAGACTCAAGTAGTTGAAATTTTGATTTCAACCATCTTGTAACTGTCTTCAACCAAAGACTGATCGAGAGGAAGAATATGTAGCATGCAGCGTTAGGAGAAGCTGTCTTTCCACCAGTATGGCCTATTATGGAAAATCCTGCCTATTTACACTTGCCATTATCAGATTAGAAATGGATTTAACGGTTCCCAAAGGATCTCGTATGGCTGTCTCTATATTACACCTACATGATTTCTCCGTCCAACAATGTGATAGATCAACCACACAATGAACGCACAACAGAATTAGGGAAAAGTTGGAGAGTGTATGCCCGTTCATTGTGTCATCTGCCAACAGTGTTATGGTTGCAACTTGTGATGTTGTTTTATTGGTAAAATATGTTAAATATATATTTTCTACAAATAATCTCAAGAAGAAGATGCCTTGTAATCCCATATATTCTCTACTCAGTGAACTTCATAGACAGAAACTTGATCATTACATTGTGTTGAACTATCCCCTCGCAACCTAGTCTACAATAAAGAAAATTGAGGACAACGATATCCTTGCTTTCATTGTTGATGTTCGTGTAGACAAGGAAAATTATATAATGGGTGCAATGAAAATTGATAAAGACCCGCCAGATGTTGAAGGTGTTGAAGATTCTGATGTGAAGTAAGTAGCAATACATTGAAGGAGGAAAAAGGACAACGGAGGCTGGAGGAAATCCAACGACCTCTTGCAAGCCACAAGCGATGAGGCCGCCGATAGAGATTGTGGTAGAATAAGGTATTGAAGATCTATTCCTCAATTTTTGGTTTGTGTTTATTTTAGTTTCTATTTTTTGTTGTGTTCTATTGTTTTGTGATTGGATGCTGAAAATGGATTATTCTGGAGCATGTTCTTTGATGCGATTTATTTCTCAGTATTCTTCTTTAACATTATGGGTAAAAACGACTTAGTCAAGGGAAACATTCAATGGCAATGATTTTTTTCCTTTGCTGTTGAATATTAGCTAAATGACAATTGACATCAGTGGCTACAACTGAGAACATATTTTCTATGATTCTTAGAAGTGAATGTGGAATATTTGTTAGTGCATGTTGTTGTTTTCCTGTGCTGTGTGGTTGTTCAATAAAGTACAAATGATGCATAGTTTTTTGTTTGGGACCTCCTATTTGAAGAGCATAATGGGGAGCAGAGAAGCACTGAAAGCAGTGCATGATACTCGCCCTGGGTTTTTGGTAATCCTATAAAACCACTGAGGTATCATCCTCTTGGGTTCGTGGTACGCCTGTAAAACCACCGAGGTAAAATCCTCTTGGTTTGTGGTAATCCTATAAAACCACCGAGGTGAACAATTGGAAAGTGTTCCTATCCCTCTAGGTTTCTGGTTAACCTTAGAAAAACCATGTGAGACCATGTAGGCACATGCTCGTGTGAAGACCCTCTTTGCGGTGTTCTCATTAGGGGGGGGTACTCTCTATCTGGAAATGTATGTTTGTATGAACAATGTATTAAGGGGGGAATGTTAGCATAATTACATTGTAAATGGACAGTTCCTTCTAACTATTATGTAACCGTCTTCTATTCCTATTTATTTCTCCCATTCGTGGGTTCTTAAAAGACACGCAAATTGAATGAATTGAATATGCTCTTTCTCCCATCAAGGATGACTTAAGTTTTATTAGAAAATCTCGTCAAGCTTATCATTGTTCTTTTCGCTTGCTAATTTTGAGAGGTGAAGCCCTAGTCATTTTTAATGCTCACCGCTATGAATGATTTTTCAAGCTTTGTATTTATAATTTATAATTAGTTTCACAAATGTTCTAAATTTGAGCTTATTTTGATCTTACTGTGGGAAAGTATGTCTATTCTGTTTGCATCTACATTCTATCTCGGCTGCCATGAATACGTTCTCCTGAGCTCAATTTGCTGTAAAATTTTATACAGTGGTAAGTTCAGAGCACGTATCTTGAGTTATTTTTCACTATGCCATTGTTTTGAAGTTTTTTGTAATCACTTGGCACCATTCAAACTCTGTTTCGAGCTCCGTTTTTTGTTCTTTCAATATTTTTTGACCTGTCATTCCTTTAGTTTTTTCTTCTTCACGATAATATTCTAAAGATTCTTTGAATCTTCTGTGATTTTGTAATTCTTGCCTCTGTGAAACCTTCATAGATTATCTTAGAGAAAAGTGAGTTTTAGGTATTCGAGGTCTTCTTATTTTAACTTGATGCTTCGAGGGTTTATAGATTTGCTTTGATGAACAGTAAGTTTGACCTGAATTATGAATTTTGTATTGTCATTTCTATTTTATCTGGTTTTGGTTATGAAATACTTAGCCAAAATATTTTGTGTGTGTTCATAAACATTTACTCCTTTGTTGAAACTCCATGGATTTTGATGTATTAGGCTAAAACAAGTGACTTTTTTCCGATTCTCAGAGTTCTTTACAAATCTTTAACAATATGTATGACCATGGAAATGAGGCTTTTCTGTGCAAAATTTGTGAAAATTCCTTTTGTTATTTTTAAAGAAACTTTGTGGTCCTTTTAGGCCCGAATAATATTATACGGTTTAATCGTTCCTTCTAAAAATTCTTGTCTTGTTTCTGCCTCCATTGTTTATTGTTGAGGCCTTTGGTTTTAAACACACCTGAATTCTGATTTTGTTCTGTCTTGTTTCGATAATCTTCCTCCTAAAGGCGAGCTTTGTCATTTTTTAGCTCGATATTTCCGTTGCTTTGACATTTGTGTGTAAAGACTTGTATTCCTCTAGCTATGTTTTGCACTCAAGCTTTATTTTCTTCTCAGTTTGTAATTCTGAGCTATTTTTGGTTCACTAGTTGTAGATCTGTTAGACACCAATCGGAGAGCTCATTGTTTAAAGGCTAACATGTGTTAATAGGTGTACTTGTATCATTTATATTTTATACTTAGGTACCATGTGCAATAAATCTATTGGACCGAGATGGTTATGTTGTTAGGAGTCCTTCTATGAGCATCTTGTACTGGTAAACATTTCATCCTATGAAAACACATGTAATTTTGATCTCCTTGCATGTGTAAGTTACGAATCTTGATATTTGATTTCCTAGCCATCCATAAATAGTTTATTGAAAGAGTTTATGGTTGTAAAATTATTTTGAATTTTGGGTACTTTGTGCATTCATGAATCTTAATTTCAATTAAAATATTCTTGCAAGGTAACAAATAGAGATTCCTTTCCAATAATAACCAATGACCTTCTACCTAGAAACTATGAAACTACCATTTGAGCATTGTAAATATGAATGAAAGAGGAATTGATGACAGATCTACTTGTTTGTACACTTGGTAAATCACTTGGCATGAGCAATGTTCTCCTATGTAGTGTATGATGAACTAGGTATTTATTGAATGGTTGTAGCTTGTGATTTACTTACTCAAGTACTAAATGACACTCATCTGTAGAACTTTCTTTCTTATCCTTTGATATCATTTATCATTGAGTCTTGATTTTGAAAGGTGTATTTTTTTTTGTAATCAGAACTTCGATATTTCATATTGTATGTGAAGGCAACACTTGTTACTTTTTCTATCAAAATTTTACTATGTGAAATTCACTTCCTTAATTCAAACTGTGTTAAATCACTTGGATTTTGTATTTAAAACCATGACTATGCCTTACTGATATCACGTGCTGTAAATTCCATTTGTTCTTGATCATATGATATTTTGGTTATTGAATAGCTACATTTTATTCAATTTGAGTTGAACTTTGAAGTACTTGTATTTTGTGACCGTAATCTATCTCATATCTACCTTTTGCAAAGATCAACTCATCTACTCTTTGTATTACCATATATATTCCATACCTTAAATGGCCACTTTGTAGCTTGCTTTGGATCTAAAACTAAGTTGAGGTACAAATTTTTCATTTGCATTTGCTAATATATCATGGAAGACTTGTAGATTTGGTTTTCTGTAGCCTGTTCTTGGTGAATTGTCTAATTACTATATCTTTGGACTCTAGCACTTTAGAAGACCATCATAACCTCTAAAATATGACCCTACCAAACTCATAAATTTTGTGCCTTCATGCTTGGAAAGTTGATCTCTTGATGCATATTCCTTTATTTTGAAATCCGTGTAATTTTCTCTCAGGGACTATAGATATGAAATATTACTTGTTACATATTTCATCTCTTTCTGATCTCTAATTCAATGAAATGTTTCAATGTCTTATTTCTATACATTGTACCTTATTTGAGCATTTTCTATAGATTTTGATACTCATTATGTACCTTATACATGATTGTAATTTGATGAAAACTTTCTGATGAAAACTTTGTTTTCTGCTTGCATTTTCCTTCTCCTTGGAATCTCATAATCTTGTACCATCTAGATTCCTTAAGCCATAAGTGTTTTGACAGAGATTTGTACTTGTATTCTTGAGCAATTAAAATCCTGAATCATTTCTTTTAGTATAGTAATCATTTATGCAAAATATTTTTCTTTCTTCATCTGCTACATGTACCTGCACACTTAAGGAAATAGTTAGAAAATAATTAGTCTTTTTGGCCTCTCTTATGTTCCATAGTTTTTATTTTCTCTTTCTTCTTTTGTAATGATTTTGGGAATCATATGTGATACTGTAGAATACTAATTTATTAATTTTGTATCTATCTCTGATGTACCTTATGCTTATGATATTTAAAAATTCATTTGCATGTAATTAGACAGTACATGAGTACATATCAAACCCTGAACTCAATAATGATGTCATTTTGTTCTTTTACTTTTCACGTACACTTGTAGATAATGGAAGAGTTGGATTAAAGATGGAGCTAGAATTGGAGACAAGAAGATTAGAAGAAAAACTCAAGGCAATGATCTATTTATTCTATACTCTTTTACTTTTAACTTTATGCACATGTACTTCTTTCTTCAATAGTTATGAGTTACATCTCATGGCTTGTGTGAGAAACATTAAATTTCTTCATGAATAAATAACATTATTTTATGTAACTGAGATGTATACTTTTTTCTACATTCATCTTTTATGATGGATATTGGTTGTATAATGAAATAAAAAACTCAATCATATAATTAAATGTATTTAAAAATGCAGAAATAATGAGTTTTGAGGTACATGTAACTTAATAATGAACTCACTTTCATGTAAACTGCAACTCTATTTTTTGTTCCTGAATTTAACATTTCACCTAAACTGTGATTCTTGTCTTCATCAAATAAATGCATTAGTCCTCCAGGAATTTTGTGTTTCCTTGTTGAAGATGAACATGGAATGGCAGTCTATGTGAGGTGTTACATTTTGTAACAACACACATAGCTGCATATTACATGTAGCTAATCAATTGCTGCAACTTAAAATACAATAAAATTGTAATGCATCCCCCTAGTTAGGTCCATTTCATCAATGGCTTTCATTGTAAACAAAGTTTCGAGTTGCCCATTTTTTTCACAAGTGCAAAAATTGTCAACACTTACTACACTTGGAATCAAAACACTGGTGAATTTTTCATCAACAATATCATCATTACAAAAATATTTAGAGTTCTAAATATTCCATTTTCTTTTTCATGACCACACACTCCCCCTCCATGGAAAATAACATCTATTGACACAAAAAATTTGATAACTTGAGAGGATTATAAAGTCTATATGCAATAAAAATACAAAACTCGCTCTTTGGATCTAACTTCTTTCTTTTTTGATTAGGTACATGAGCATAATCTAAACAACCTTTTTTTGAAATAATTGACATTAGGCTTCTTTTCATACCATAATTCATATGGAGTCATCCTTTTGAGAGAGTCATCATCTTGATGCTCCAATAATCATAATCATTTCTACTAAATTCTGGAATGAGAAGAGAGCTAGAGTTTTCCTTGATTAATTGTTAGAGAAATTTGAAACAAAATACTACAATCCAAACCTTACTTTGACATCAATTGAATATTTAAAATACAAAACAACTTCAATATTCATAAATATGAAAAATCAAATAACTTACAACCATAACCAACTTGCCATAAACCACCCAAGATAAGGTTAGACTCACACAAACTTTCCAACTCCTCTGATTATTAAAAGTATTCGCCCATTACATGTATTTATGGATTTACATAAGCACATGCTTTTCCTAAAATTATATAATTATTAAAATAAAACTACTATTATTTTTAATAATAATTAAATCTAATTTTAAAGTAGGCATAACATGGCTTTATTTGATTTTTAAAATATCCTCACAAATCTAATTTTAACTTCATCAATTGTATGGATTTTCTTATTTTTATCTAAAGTCGTTGCATGTATTTTTATTATAAAAAAATAGACTCAATATAACTACACTAAATATACTCAGCAACAGTTAATTCATAGGTACACACCCTAAGTTGCAAATACATGTATGGCTTGTTTCATAAGTTGGAGGGCGTCTGCACAGTCCTGGCAAAACTGTTGCGGATCTGGAACTACCTCTTCAGACACCAATGCTATTAGCTTTCCTTCCCCTGCGTAACTGATGAAATGTACCACCATCGACTGCACAAAAACACAATACAATTTCTTTTTTAATGTTATCCTTTAGCTCTGTAACCATTATTATTGTTTGTTAAATAATAATGCATGAAGTAAATATGCATTTTTTAAAGATATATAAAGCTTGTATCTTATATGTGTTATATATTACAAATGAAATTGATCCAAGTTGGTATACTGACCATATAGTTAACTTGACTTGTGGGAATAATGTGAGTAACTGGGTTATCATCATATTGAACCTCTTCCACTGGCCCCATCACATTGGAGAAGCCTAATGTAGAATTCACTGCTATTTTGTTGGAAACATATGCCACCAACTGTAATTCATAAATAATTGTGAGGATGGTCTTTAAAAATTTTTGTTAAAAGATTAAGTCAAAATAAAAGGGCTATATTCATGGATATTTCTCTATTAGCAAAAAAATGATCGATATAAGGAATAAAATTATAAAATTCTATCATCTTAACAGTTCGCAGTTCCATAGTTCATTAAAGAAGATATTACTTTTCTTGAAGAGTCTATTTATCACATATATTTACAACGCTGATTGGTCAACCAACCAATGGGATGCTTACCACTTTTTAAATTGGATTTATCATTGGTTGGTTGACTAGTTAGCCTTGCAAGCATATGTGATGTTTAGGCTGAATGTTTTTTTCACTAACCCACTAAAGGATTAAAGACCTCTCATAAATCTATAAAGCAATTTTTATTAGGAAGGGGAAAACATGTATCCAACTAAAATGATACAAAATTATAAAATCTTATCTGTTAAATCATGTAGTATCAGTCAAGTAAAATATAATTACTGTTTCATTGTAAAGGCTGAGAAAAAACCATGTATCAAATTAAATTTATTTAAATTCATAAAAAATATATAACCAATTTAATAGTAGATATAAGATTGCATCTAGATATCACTTATATTAAATAATTGACTATAAATTAATTATAGAGTCCGATTTTTTATAAATTATTATAAAAAATACTTGTAAGGCAATGATAAACTGTAAATTTGTAAACCATAGATCAAGAGCTAGTACTAACACGCATAACACACCCAATAATAACAACAAATTAAGTTGTTCTCCAACCAAAAACTATTCTCCTTCACTCTTCCCAATATCCACCTAAATTAACCTAGAAAGGAATAAATAAATAAATAAAGTACACGTCTATCTTTTGGGATAGCATAAAGAACATTACCTTAGTTGGAAAATATTTAGCTATTGCAAATGTCATGGAGGCCTCTAATGACAACTTTTTTAGACTAGAAGTAACTGTGGTAAATCGACAATATTGAAGTGGGTCTTCGTAATAGAGGATTGGTAATGGAAACAACCAAAAACCTAATTTATTACCCCACATTGATTGAGAAGGATTTTTCATGTTGTTGTCCAAATCCTGCCAAATATCATTCAATCACACTCATAAAAGCTCATATAATTTACAAAAACTACCACAAAACATTACACAAACTAAAACAAAAAAGAGCCTTCGTACTTTGAGCATTGGAGAATTTCTCATGTTCACTGCAACCGTTGCTTGAACAATTGTCTTTAATGGAACATTTACATCCTCTGCACTGTGATTACTACCTGCAATCATTTTCTCTTGGAGTTAGCTCCTTTTTTTTTTTTGAATTTGGAATGGAGAAAACAATGGGATTGTATTTGATTTTGGAGCACAAAAAAAGAAATTAGTTATTATCATACCATATTGTCGTCTGCTCAAATATCGCACAAATCCAGCTGAAAGAACGCCCATAATCACATCATTCAAAGTCTGCCATAGAGTTTTTTGTAATTAAAGACTAACCATATAAAAAAAAACTCTAAAAATTTATTGGGTAGAAATGACTAGACGTACATCTCTCAATCTTTAGTATTAAGTCGAAGGTCCATGAGTTTATTTTTTGTTTTTAATAGAACATTACTCAAGTTTGCACAGTTAAATTGTTGACCAGTCAATGGGATGGTTACCAATTTTTAAAGTGCTTTGTCAACAAATCAGGGGAATGAAAGAAATTAGTTTCAATATATATATATATAGAGAGAGAGGATCTAACAACTATTAAACCTCTATTATCGCTGGATCTAACAAATTTTTAATTACGATAATAAAGGTTTAAGAGTTGTATATATATACAACTCTTAAACCTTTATTATTGTAATTAGAAATTTGGAAATGTCTTACCAAACACCATTATTTGGTGTTTTGGCCTAGACTTTCATTTACAAAATAAATAAATCTAAAATAAATTAAAAAAAATCGAGTAACTTTTAAGTGAATTTAAGAGAGTAGAATATATTCGTCTATGTTTCATACGCCAAATTCTTAAAAATATACTGATTTCTTATTAGCAGACCATCCTTCAATAAAAAAGAACACATAAATGAGTGGGTGTAAGAATGTTCACCCCATTAACTGCCTTTTGACCAAGAGAATATCATCAATGCTCAGAGTCACGTGAGCCAGACGCTTTCGAGAAACTGCCGCTCTGCTTCCTCCTCTTAATGAATTCCTATCTTGTTACCACAGCAGGGTGGCTCCATAGTGGAGCAGACATAGGAATGTGAGCCACAAAGCAGTAATCTTAATCCAAACCGTTTTCAACAAGCCTGTGGAAATAGTTTGGCTAGAACTTGTCTGGTGTGGAATAACGGTGGGTGGTAATTTAGCATGAGTGGTTTTGGTTGTGGAGTTGAGTATAAGGGACAACATGGAGACACAATCTCCTAGTGAATGATGGATTCTGAAAACAAGTGTGGCTGCTGCATTCCCAGAAGAAGCGTTCAGTACATGAACTTCCCACAGAGGCCTGCATGGGTTGAGAGGAGGAGCAGTCACCAAGCAGGCTGTATACTCATTCACAAAGTTGGGATTTTCTATAAAGGACTGGCTCAGAGATGGCACGATCACATGATCATCTATCACCACCTCTCTCAGACACCAATTCAGATTGCTCTTCCTATCCTTTATCTGCACCCATTTCACAGACATAAATCTTAAATCAAACAAGTTTGCTAGCTCCTGCACCTCTCTGTGCCATTGTAAGGCCTATTCTGTATCTGCACCCATTTCACATACATATATCTTAAATCAAACAAGTCTTAAATGCCTATATCGTCCATTAAACAATGATCTGCCATGTATTCGAGAGAAAAATTACAAGTCACTTCACACACACACATAAATCAAAAAAATTCTTGGCACCTCTATCACACATAAAGCATATATCTACAAGGTGTTTGAGAAAAAAAAAAAGGGGAAAAGAAGAGGCTAAATACTAACCACAATACTTGAAAATCTTTGGTGCTCCGCCAAATTATTTTGCAGTGAAATTTTCAATGACTGGACATCGATTTCTTTCTTGAATCCCACAATGCCCAAGATGTAACTGTCAAATAATTTATCACAGTTGAGGCATGCCACTGGACTCAAAGGTTCTTCATGCTTGGACCTATTAACCATACAGTTTACATCATCTGTTTTCTTCACTGCAATCTCTCTCAGTTGTATCATGGCCTTTTCAAGACCATCACCATGATTATGAGTATTCTCCATACAGAGATGTTGGTCTTCTGTAAATAACGCTTCTTTCCCTTGGGAGCTTGAAAGGCTATTTCCCCGGAAAGATCTGACAGCAGACACGACAGTATCGGATAGGATGAAAGTCGTACGTCGTCGATATATTCATATTTTAATATGATCCAAGCACCTCTACTGTACATGTGGCAAGCGATAGTTGGAGAGTTCCCATGGCCAATTTAACCTAATCGATAAAGATGATGTTTTGGAAATTTTGGCTTGTGCTTTGTGGCGGCCACCATTCCCAGAGGCGGCAAGGTTGGCGTGATGGCGTGATGACAATTTAGGCCTGCACTCTCTGACATGTGAAAGAAATATTATTTTAATGTTAAATACCAACAACAATATCCGAAATCACCCCTGCCCTTTGCCTTATGTAAAATCACAGGAAAATTCAATTTCTGCATCTAAAACTAGAACGAAAAGTTGGGAACATGGAAATACTCTGTCATCCTCTTCCACATCCTTTCGTTGCGTGAAGATGAACTAATGCATCACAAACATCCAGATATGTGAAAACCAGTATCATTAAGCATGAATTTTGAGCATGGATCGTGAACCTAGCTCGTAAACATGTCGCTTATTAAGTACATCGGAGGAGAGGAGACGAAGAAAATTCATTTTCAATTCGACTGTCTGTGTTTTTCATCTGTAGCTCTATCCATTGTTTCAACTTCGTCACTAACTTGTGAGAAGACTTCACAAGAATTCCGTTCATATGCGGTAGAATATTAGAATTATTTAGTGTTGGAACAATTTAAAGATGTCGAACGAAAAGATTTACAGAAGAAACTTTGTGCCCGTTCGTGAATTTTTCCTCCGCCTGAGAACTTAAAAGTTAGAACAAATAATAAAGATGATCCGGCTGGTGCTGTGGACGATGGGGTAAAGAAATATGACAGGAGTTCTTTACATTTCGATGTTCAGACTTTTACGTGTATATAATATTTTGGAGTTTTAAAAAGTACGGTAAGAGTTTTAAATTTCATGTTAGTTTTATTCAAAATTGGAATTTAATTTATAAAAATTAAATAAAGATTCTAGGAATTTTTAATAAATTACTAGTGTTTGAATCATTTTAAGTTTTTTTTTAATGAATAGTCAACAACTAAACATTTTAATATTTAAAAAATAACATTTAAAGTTATTGAATTTGTTGAGACTTTATAATATATGTCGATGTTTATTTTTAATAGACTATGTTTTTTATTGTAAAGTATTTTTATGTTGATAACCGTTTATTAAATGTGATAAGGTGGTTGTTAGTGCAAATAGGACGGTTTGAAACTATCTTTTGGGATGTGTTGATGTTCGGCAATTTCAATGTCATGGATTTCCTCAACATTTTTACTATGCATTCAATGAATATAAAGCGGTTGGTTATTTACCACATATAAGAGGAACATTGAACAATTGTAATTTTTTCCTAAATAGCATTGGTGTGACTTTAGTTGCCGACACTTTAGGGTTCTAATTTCCTGATGTAATCGATCGAGGCCATTCATTTCCATTGTGCAAGTTAGCAATTGTAAGAAATGTTTTTACAACTTATAGTGAAGAAGTGTCAATGACAATGGCATGTGGATTGACATTTGACCCGGACAAACATATATCCACGAGTCAAGCACTAGATCATTTCCATAATTACCATTCTTTTCTTTTTGTCCATTGCGAAGGTTAAAGCCCTACTATATTTTTTTTATTATGATACCACAAATAATCCACAATAACAAGTGTAATCCTGTAGGACCTTTTGTCAATGGTTATAAAAAATGTAGGATTGAAAATTTGGTTGGGCTGCTAAGGATGCAACTTCATGTTTGTCCACATTATATCCCCTTTTAAAACTCTCAAAACCCTTGGCATCACTTTTTCTTTGTTGATGTGTTGCAAACACATGGAAAAAAATCCTAGATAGTTATTGTTTAAGAAGTGATTCATTTATATTGATAAGTAGATTATGGGTATGGATCTCTAACATGTGTCGACATCACTTATTAATTCAAAGACAAGATTTGTAATGCCCCATTTGGAGGACCCTAGTCCTTGTTTCGGTGGCCCTGTTGCTAAACATTGAACATTTGCGAGTGCTCTCATTATTCGTTAGATGACTTCTTCCCTTTCACAGAGAAGGATTAGCATCCTTTGTCTCTGTCTTGCCCCTTTTTTGTTGTCATTGCCTCTAGTTGTAGACCTCGTAGTGTCCTTTGTGAATACCCTGTTAAAGGCATATTGTGTTCTATTATCCTAGTAGAGGGCTAGAATGACGTTTTGGTGTGTTAGGATGTGTTCGGTTAAAGAGGAATATCCATAATAATAATAATAATTAATTTCTCTATTGTCGAGCTTGACTTCTAACCGTTACGATTATAATTAATAACTATTTTAAGCTACAAAGTAATAATAATAATAATAATAATAGTAATAATAATATTACTATTATTATTATTGTTGATTGGTGATTATATTTTATTTTCAATTGTTATCAATTTTAAGTATTAATTATTATCGTTAAGTTTTTTTTTTATGTTGTCGGTCGCTCCCGTAGACCGAGCCTGGGTTCACGCAATTGAAGAGGATGTCTATTATTGTTGCCTTGGTTAGTCATTCAAATGTGTTGCCTTAAAAACTGCAACCTCTAGTCTTTTTCCCTTGGCTCCATGCAAGCTTAAAATTAATAGAAAATAGTTGCATTCACCTACCTTCATGCCATCCTTTATGGCCATCTATGCGACCTACCTGGCGTGAGGGAGAAGTTGTTCCACGAGTTGTTGTTTTTTTTTCCTTTTGGCAAGTGGTGTGTGGTTGGGCGCCTCCACCAACTATCTTCATTATTTGACAGGCCTACTTGTTCACTAATCTACCATGATTTATAACCCTGACACCTCATTTTGACCTACTCACGCAAAGAAACCTTGGTGGCCACGTAGCTTGCATTGGCATGTTCTGGATAGTGGATTCATTGATGGTGAAATGAAGGTCTATCGCCTTGATGTTGCATGGGTGGGTGTGGATTCTCAAAATTGTGTTGTACAGGCAGTTTCAGTGGAGCGTAGAACCGAAATTCTCCTAGGAAAGTGCCGTGAGGAAGTATTTGGCTATATGCAGCAACTACAGGGAAGAGAAGTAAATCTTATCTCAGAAAATCAGTGGCCTCCAGAGAGATTTAAGTGCGACAGCTGCCGCAGGGCGATCCCAAGGAACCGTTGGTGTTGATCCTGATGTTCTGGTTTCACGCGACCACAGTCGTGATTAGTTGTTGCAAAATCTTGCAGATGTAGTAGAAGAACGAGATAAAGTTTTAGTTGAGCTGTCTTGCCTTTTCATTTTGGAAAGTCACTTCTGTCCAGCTGGTGAATTTAACATGGAAGAAGCTCGATCAAATCTTGAGGCTGGGTAATGCTTCTGCACCTCTTCTCAGTTCACCCATTTTCTACAGTTGGGTTTCTTGTTTTCTTCTGGGTATCCTCTGATTCGAGATTGGGGATTGTTATAGTTGCTGTTGCTCTAGGAGGTGTCCTTGCGGCTGGTAGAGACTGGAAATCAGGCATGTTAAGCACTGCCTAATCTAACATCTACTAGTTTTAAAAATTTCCTGAAATTAAATCTTTTCATGTTTTGAATGGTATTTTGTTTGGAACATCTCTTTCCTCTCTCTACAACGTTTTCCACTTCGTGCTTGTATGAACGAATTCTCTGCAATAGTTCTTTGTGTGATCATGTTGATAAAGGGTTTAAGTGGTATTATTATTTTGGTATTATCATTGTTACTTGATATTGGAAGTTGGGTATGAATTTGTGCTTTGGAAAGTTACTAGATTCACTCGATCTGTTGTTGTTAGGCTAATTGTGGATATATTCATTTGTATAATTTTCTGTGATTACTGAGGCTTGTAAGATATGGAATGCCCTGCAACTTTAGGATGTTATTACTCTTAATATACTAAATCCTTTGATTTGAATATGATTTTTTTTTTATGGCTTATCATTTTGTGAAGACAGTTTTGGGGGTTTTTGTCGTTCGACCTGTATGGGGGGGGGGTCGACTCATTGTCTTCAAATGGAGGATTAGTTTATTCCAAAACAAAAAAACCATCTGGTTATTTTAGTCAGGTTTATGTGTGATTGTGTCTATATCTGTAGATTTGCATTTCTTTGTTGGCTTATCATTTAGTCCCTAGTTCGAATCCTTGTGTTCGTAAATAATAATAAATAAATAAAAACTTTGCTAATCATATTGAAGTGGAATCCTAGTCTCTGCTGATGATGGGTTTTCGAATAAGCTAATACTACCTTAGTTGATATGGATTCGTAGGTGAATCCATGGTTTTATATCAATTTAATCACGCATCTTCCTTCTAAATGATTATAGTTGTTGTAATGAAAAATAGTTGCATATTGGTGCGGGTTTAAGTATCTGAAATGATATTAATCCTCTGTGAAAGTTACCTATAAAGGTGCATAGAAGATCTGTGGAATGGTTACTTTGTTTTAGGGTTATTGTACGTACCCAAAATTGTAAGGTACTGTACTGCGGAACGGTGTAATAAGTGCCCCAATGATGATAAAGGTCTCTTCGCAAGGTGTTCGGGATCCAGAGAAGCTTTACAGATATGCGTTAACATCCCGCATGCCCCGCTTAGCCCCCGCGTGCTTTGGTTTTCCCCTATTTTTCCCTCTTTTCTTGGCTTTTTGGTCTTCAGTGACGAAACCCGCTGCCCTGAAGGGCGGCGGTCTCGTGAACGCCACCCTGAACAGGGCGGCGGTCCTGTAACCGTCGCCCTGAGCAGGGCGGCGGTCCTGTGCACGTTTTCCAGAACACTCTTTTGACGCGACTCGCGTGAAATATCACGACTCACCAGCTTTTCTTGCCGACTTGAGCATGCATTAATGTTTTTGGTCCCCTGGAATAGTGTTTTTCTTTTGTTTAATGTTTAGGAGTTTAGTTTGGATTTGATTTTTGGATGTTTGGATTCCTATAAATGCATGGTTTGTACACATGCAAATGGCCTCTGGATTTTTCTCCAAAGTTTGCTTTTGAATTTCTTGTTACAGAAGTTTTAGTTTTCCTTTGCTTAGGATTCTTAGTTTTCTCATTGAGTGCTTTGGTTAGTATTGTGTTGCAGCTGGTAAGCCACATATCCAACTTGTGCAAGTGCAAACATTATTTGGGGCCACCATTTTCACTCCAACTTTCATGTTTTCAGTGTTGTGTCCCTTTAGTTTGCTTAGGATTGGTAGCATAGTTTGTTGCAGGTTTGTTTTAGCTTTGTGTTGCTGTTGGTAAGCCACAGATCCAACTTGTGCAAATAGTATTATTGTTTTGGAGTAGAATAGTCTAGGTAGCCATTAAAGTTGCAGGTTTTGCTCTTCATACAGACTAGTTTCAGGTTCTGGACACTTTTGTTGCATGATTCGCAGTAGACCCTGCTAGGAATTGCATAGGGCCAAGCTCTGTACTCTTGCGCTATCCCTCTCCTATCCGCATTCTATTCTATCTGCATTCTGAAGGCTGGTCCATTGATCCAAATATCTATTCCTGGGTTGATGCAAGCATTCCACGCTCTTCTGGATTCACTTGAGCACAAAAAACTAAGAGATCATACTAAGGGGACGAGAACACACACACCGTCAGATTCGCCACTGTTCTGCGAAATCTAGGTTCCATCTTTCAAAGTTTTAGTTAGAACTTATCAAATAAAGTAGTTAATCGCTTTATTTCAGTTATTTCCATTCTCGATATTGCCAGGGAGGTTGTGGGGATTGATAGTTTCTGAGAAACTATGATTCATTCCTCACTTCTGAGGTAGGATCGAGAATCTTGCGGATAGATTAGTTATTTCGTTGTTTAGAATAGATATACGAAATCGCACAGACAAAATAGCTACACTCAGCTATTTTGTTTGTTTTACGTTGTTAGTTTAGTTGTCAATTCTAAATATTTTTAAATAGCTGCTTTCTTATAAATTTCCAGAAAATACAAAAAGAAATTATATATGCTAGAAGTGCACTTAGATTTTACTTTATTATAGTTTGTTTCATTACTGCTTTTGCATGACAATTACGGGACCTAGGGAGCCCAGGGAATACATTTTCGAGCCAATTGTGCCCCAGCCCAATACCGTAGTGGCAATAACTGACATTGACCAAAAACTTAGGATACAAGTCTTCCAAACAACAACAGACTTCCAACAGATCAGGACACAGTTGAGAGGGTTAAACATCGAAGACGACCAAGCATATCTGTTTTGGTCAAATCAGCCAAACTACAGATTACCCTAGAAAATACCCACATGACTGTAGAAGGGCTCGAAAGAGAACAAACATTCGGGTGTGATCCTTTAGTTCCACAGCCAGATGCTGGAGACACCCTAGTAGATATAGATACCAGCTTAAGAATCCAAGTTGCGAGAACGCCTGTAAGGTACTCTGAGAAGATCACACAACTGTTGGTTCTAAACATAGAAGCTGAAAAAGCTTACGACTACTGGATACTAGGGATCAGAACTTGATCTCCCGTATGACCATAACGGGACCAAAACAACCAAGATTCTATGGTTGTGATCCACAGATCCCACAGCCTAACGAATCCATAAGAGAATTAGACATAGACACTAGCCTACGTAAATTAGTATTTCAGTCTACTCCGACTCCACCTCTCATCATTCAACAGTTATCCCTACTAGACACAACAACCAACGAAGCTAGAGAATTTTAGACTAGGCTAGAGAATCGTCCATAGAGTTGATTATATTCACCATATGACCCTATCAGGAGAAATACACGAAACCATCCTGGGTCATTTTCCACGCATCCCACAACCCATAGATCGAATCACGCTGGAGCTCGATATTGATTGGAGCCTTCGAGCAGTCATCCTCGCTGATCGAT
>JAHRHJ020000317.1:0-83619 GCA_019776745.2 Taxus chinensis | reverse complement strand
GGGTATATAAAAATAAAAAATCCTTTTAATGCGGACTCATTTGTATGGTTTGTCTTTTGTGAAAATGATAGAGCGCTAAACGAGTTATGCTTTTTCAGGAGGAAAGGATGAGGGATGATATCCTACTAAGGTGGAGAGATCTGGTTGGTTAGAGGAGCCAAGTAGGTGGGTCCATGAGCACAGGGGGGTCGATTGTGATTGGGTGTAGGTCATGAGGATTATATTTGGTGATTGGAGATGGTAGAGGTGGGAGAGGGATCTGGTGGACCACCGGTGTAGTGGCTCGATGTGCCACCATGGAGATGGTAGAGTAATGAGGTAAGATTCAATCCCATTCCTTTTTTTTGGGGGTAGATTGGGTATATAGGTCAGGTAAGGAATATAGGTTTTGGGGGGGGAAAGGGAATTTTGAATTTGGGAAGGAAAATAGGGTAAAATAGGAATGGGGAGAGGTGTGGTTAGGTGACTAAGGGGTGGGGTGGAGTTAAGGGTAGATTTAGGTAGGAATGGGTAGGTAGAAAGGTAGAAAAAGGTATATTTTAGGAAAAAAGGGGTTTGGGTGCCACGTATTTTGTTGCGATAGTGACCGGCATCAGTCAATGGGTGGCCGACGTCAGTGGTGTCATTCCGGTATCGGTCACAGATAAGGTGACCGATGCCTATTTGGGAGAGACGAGAGACTGTTGTTAGTTAGGGGTAACCGGTACCGGTCATCATGTGGAGAAAAGGTGTCTAAAATAGCCCTAGGGTGGGTGGGTGAGATAGATAGTGGGAAAAGAAGAGGTTGTTGATGAAAAGCATAGCATGGGTAAGAGGTTGAAATAGGTATTGTTTGAGTGATAGTGGGTGAGGGTTGGGGTGGGTAGATAGAATATGTGATAATAAGGTGTAAGGGGAAAAAGAGGGAGAGAAATAGGTGTAAGTGAGGTGTCAAGAATGATTTTTGGTACGATTAAGGTGTATTCATGTGATGTTTTGTTGGATGCAGTTGAGAGATCAGTTGTGGATGTGAGATAGGGTGCCGCCCTTGCTCATCATGGTTCGAGGAGGTGCGATAGTTGAGGATTGGTAACATGTTGCAGAGGTTGGCCTTGATTGGGGTCAGACGCTACCGACATGTAGTCTGAAAGCTGAGTTTGATGGTCACCCTCATTGACAGATGGGATTCGGTGACCAACACATTCCATCTACTGACGGGTGAGATCACGGTCACCCTGGAGGATGTGTATAGGATCCTGCAGTTGCCGATAGTGGGGATGCGTGTATATTCGATCTCCTTAGAGGTGTATGAGGAGTTGATGCTGACAATATTTGGTGAGGTCTTGGCGGAGTTGAGTTTCCACAGTGCCATATTGAGTTACTAAGAGATGTACCAGGCCCGTCCAGAGGAGACTAGGCTTGTTGTGTTGTTGATGGAGGTAGTCTACTATTTTTCACTACCAGATGCAGAGGGTGGGAGATTCCCATGATCATTGATGGGGGTCCTGCATGATATGGTGATAGACCAGACCCATTTTACATGGGTGCCAACATTCCTGGTTCAGTAGCTATACAGGGTTATGGGCTTATGGGTGTATGGCTACAGAGGTTCAACTTATGTTGCACTTTCCTACTTCATTGTTGGGCATATGAGCACATTGTGTGTGTGCACCCAGTTGGTATGCCCCGGGTTGATGTATTCAAGTCAGGTTTGGTTCGGGTGGGTTACAAGCAATGGGTGCCTATTATTGGAGAGCACTTGAATGACTAGAGGTGACACATGATGTCACCTACTATAGGTGTTTATTAGAGGGGTTGTCCAGTGTGGACATCATTTGGAGACCATATGTGGGTTTTCCCTCATATAGATAGATGACCACTGAGTTAGATGGATTACAGCTACTTAGATGGATAAATGGGTGCCGTGTAGGAGAGCACGAGATGATACCCATGGACAGGGTTAGACGACAGTTCAGGCTACTTCAGGATATACCGCCACCTTTCCCACAGTACAGGAGGGATGACATGGAGAGGCCTCTACCTCTACCACAACCGACAGTTCCGATAGGGCAGGAGGAGAAGGTGAGAGACTAGTGGATTGATGATGTCGGGGTTATAGATAGATACAAACAGTGGTGGGTTGCACACTTATGAGTAGTACCACCAAGGCTGGGGTAGCTAGATTTAGCCACCATCACAGTGTAGAGGGATGCCCTACAGGGGTAGGTGGTGACCCTGATTACATAGTTGGGTATGGTGTAGGGGAAAATGAATAGGTTCAAAGGCACATGTTGTTATGTTACAGGTGTAGGTGGCCACTCTACAGGCCAGGTCACACAGGGACAGGTACCTGCACAAGGTGGAGATGGAGATGGGGTATAGGTGGCCACCCTATAGGTGTAGATTATAGGTTTACAGGGCTAGTTGGCCACTGCACAGGTGCAGGTTATGGCCCTTCAGGCCCAGATACAGGCAGGAGCAGGACAGGGTCCCTCAGGATAGTCATAGGCATAGGGATAGGGTCCCTCTTTATAGGTATCAGTGGAATAGGGTCCCGAGAGATAGGTGTAGGGGCCGAGGCTGATGGCACCACCACAGACAATACCGATAGTCTAATTAAGAGATGCCTTAGGTGAGGTATGATATTATCAGGATACTTTGATGGCTGCCAGGATAGATTTTCTATCCTATGGGGAGTATAGAGCACAACAAGCCTTGAGTGAGAGGACAAGGTCACACACCCACAGTGTGGAGAGCACAGGGGGCCATCGAGCCCTGAGATAGGGTCAGGGTGAGGCCACCAGTTCATGGAGGCCAGCCCCAGGTGAGGTACTAGTAGAGCTCCGGCCAGGGCCGATGATGGGTGGTGAGATGCTAGCTGGATGTCATACGGGGGTAGTGGAGGAGGAGGAGACAGGTGAGATAGATATGGAGGATATCCAGCATGGTGATGTCTGATAGCCATATATACCTCCTATTTTGTATAGTTATGTATTTTTTTGATATATACCAGTGAGGATGTACATGAGAGTTTTTTTATTTTTGATATATACTGGCCTGCGTGCCGAAGAGAATGAGGATGTATTTGAGAGATTTGAGATGATTGTGATTATTATTGGGATATATGTTCACATGTATTTTTATACAGACTTTCTGATTTATAGATGATGGTGTTTATAGTATGAATGGTGTACATGTTTTAATTTTCATTGTTATATATATATATATGGAAATCAGGTGGATTAGGCATGCTAGAGTCAAGGTCGTGTAGGCATGGTGGAGTTAGGTCAGTTCAGGCATGATGGAGTCAGGTCATAGGCATGGATTGAGTCAGGTTGACTTAGGCATGGATGGAGTCAGGTTGACTTAGGAATGATTGAGTTTAGGTTGGTTTAGGCATGATTGAGTTTTAGGTTGTAGGTATTGTTGAGTTAGGTTGGTTTAGGCATGGTTGAGTTTCTAATTCATTAATTTGTGTAATTAATGATGATGTGGATCATGTTAAGATGCTTTGTAGGAAAATGTATGATAATGGTAAAGAAATGGTAGACAAGATGAAATGAATGTATGAGTGATGATGGTAAAGATGTTAAGCAATTGTTGTTTGTGTGGTTTAATTTCCAATGATTGATATAAAAGGAAACTAACTAGGGTAGAATGTGAATAGGAAAGGGGTAGAGGGAATTGGTTAGGGTAGAGAGTGGCTGAGCTAACCTCCAAGGGCCCCATGCCCTCAGAGTGCTGCCTACATAGTCCCAACGAAAAGGGACCTCAGGTCGATGTAGTTCTCCCATAAGCTAGGGAAGATTATGATGAAATAGTGGAATGGGCTGATAGGTGTGAGGCATGGGTGATGTAGGTCATAGAGTTTAGGTTATGATTGAGTTTAGGTTATAGGCATGGTTGAGTGATTTTTAAACACAGGTGTCGAGGGTCTGGTCCTGTATAGGATAATCAATAAGTAATGAGGAAGGTGAATGGTAAGAGATGGTAAAAGAGCTGCTTAATTGATAAGAACCCTAATGAGTCTACCATACCCTAGATGGGCTTATGAATGTAAGACCCTACAGGCCTTGCATAATGGACTATTCTAAGGGTGAAGAAAAGTCACATGATCACGAAATGTCATGTTTGTGGCAAGTCCCTTGAGTAATGAGGAATTTAGGTGAAAAAGGCAAGGGGTGAGAATGGGAGGTTTAGCATAACTTAGTGTACGACAGCGTGTTTCTTGGAAAAAGAAACCTAGAATCCAAAATAGGCAAGTCCATGACAAAAATTTCATCTTTTTTTTCATTTCCTTATTTTTAATAGACTGATCGATGTGGGAAGTCTATATGGGATGGGTATATTATCTCCTTGAGGTCTTCGTGAAGCTGATCAATGCGGGAAGCTTTTAAATATTTATTATATTTTGTAATGATTGTATATAGCTGTCCTTCAAGGGAGCAGTCTATTCATAGTTGTAGATTAGAAAGAAGAGATGTCCCTTTTGAGGGAGTTATCTTTTGCTGGAAGTTTGACTCAAGGAGTTGTATCCCTTTTTGTTTTTAGACGTTTAAGTCATGGACAAGACTATAGAGGAAGATTAGGTTCTTGTTTAGAAGACAAGATCATAGTACACAAAGATTAACTGTGAAAGAGGTGGTTTCGAGTGATGAATGACCATGGGATTCCATCTTGAAGAAGATGAAAAGTATCCATGAGAATCATGCTATGAGTAGAGCCGTGGTACTCATATTGAAGACAAGGCTAAAAGGTGATGGGTAATCACATGATTCTTGTTTAGTCATGGATCCTCAAAATGGGTAATATGGAAGGTGAACAACACTCAAGGGACGAGCAACCAAATGACAGAAAGTGATATAGGACTTGATATCAACAATAAAATGGTTGAAGATGCAAGGCATTAAGGGGCTCAGGTTCAGGTTTACCTTTGAGTGAAGACAAATGATAAGCACCTGATCCATAGGCATGGGTAACGATATAGGGTCCAAGCCAATTAGGAGAAAAATTACCCCATTTACTTTTCTCCTCTTTGGTTACATGTTGATTTTCCTTCAGGATGAGGTCACCAACCTGAAAGGTTCATTCGTGAACACATTTGTCATAGGCACATTTGATACATTTTTGGTAGATTTGGAGATGGTCAAGAGTGTTGAGACAACATTCATCTAATAATTCAAGTTGCGCCAAATGATCCTGGTGAAATTCATCATCGTTGAGCATGTCTTGTAGTGAGATGTGAAGAGATGGAATCTGGACTTCGAGAGGTAAGACAACCTCAGTACCGTAGACCAGAGAAAAGGGGGTGGCAGCAGTCAAAGTGTGAATACTAGTGCGATAAGCCCACAAGGTGAAAGGAATGTGCGTATGCCAATCCTTCCCAGTATCATTGACTACCTTCATAAGAATTTTGTTCAAGGTTTTATTGGTTGATTCAGCTTGACCATTGGTTTGCGGGTAATAAGGTGATGAGAAACTAAGTTGGATGCCAAAAGCATCACATAGTTTGCGTAGGGTTTTGTTTTTGAATTGTTTTCCATTATCAGTGATAATGCGGTGAGGGACACCAAAGTGACAAATGATGTGATGGTTGATGAATTCACATATTTTCTCAGCTTTGGTGGAAATGAGGGGAATGGCTTCTACCCATTTAGTGTAATATTCAGTAGCGGTTATGATCCATTGGTGGCGTTGTGAAGAATGGGGGTTGATCTCACCGACAAGATCCAAACCCCATTGAGAAAAAGGCCAAAGGTCTCACGTGACCTGTAAGGCATGACTAGGGGTGTGATGGAGATTAGCATGTTGCTGGCATTTTATGCAGTGTTTGACATAATCACAACAGTCACGGTTTAGGGTTGGCCAGTAATAGCCTAGGCAAAGAATGCATTTTGCGACAGCCAAACCACTAAAGTGACCTCCACAAATTCCATCGTGGACTTCCTTAATGGTGTAAGGAATTTCAGAACTTGTAAGGCATCACAAGAGAATGCTGTCGAAACCACATTTTCAAAGAAGACCACCCATGATGACATAACGGGAGACATTTTTAAGAAAGGCACGTTATCCATTACGAGTGAGATCAGTGGGTAAAATGGAAAGGGAAAGATAGTCTGCATATTGCTTATACCAAAGGTCACTTGGGTCAGGAGCAAATAGGTTCCGATAGAGTAGACTTCATGAGGTAAATAAGAGGGTGATTGTAGTCTTTGTATGGTGACAAATATTTTAGAGTCAGTGGTGAAGCAGGTATTTGAGAAGCCAAGCAGGCCATGGTATCTGTAAATTTATTGGTAGAACGTGGGGTGGTTTGAAGTGCGTAACGGTCAAAGGTGGTCAAAAGTATGTCCACGTGATGCTTATACTTTTGAAGTATCTCATTACGACACTGGTATATACCATTGACTTGGTTTATGACCAACTGAGAATCACCAAAGATGTTGATTGACTTAACATCTAAGGCATAAGCAGCCTGGAGACCCAATACGAGTGCTTCGTATTCAACAATATTGTTTGTACAATCAAAATCGAGTTTGAAAGACAAAGGCATAGGTTCACCATCAAGTGGAATGAGGATAACACCAGCCCCACCCCCACGCTGACACTTGGAGCCATCGAAGAAGAGTGTCATTTGGTAAGCGGGTTCGTCCAGGGAAAGGGTAGCTATAGACTCATCTGGGAAGTCGAAGTTAGAGGGTTGATTCCTAGAAATAGGTGCGTCAGCCAATTGGTCGGTGATAGCCTAGCCCTTGATGGAATTTTGATGGATGAATTCAAGGTCGAGGTCGGCCAGAAGCATAAGCCAACGTGCGGCACATTGATTTTGATAAGGTTTGGCATACATATAGTGTAATGGGTCAGTATTAGTAATGACGAAGGTTTTGTGGTTGAGTAGGTAATGGCGGAGTTTGGTGGCGATGAAAACTAAGGCTAGGAAAAGTTTTTTGGCATGGGTATATCTAGTTTCATAGTCAAGAAGGGTACAACTTATGTAATAAACCACTTGCTCTCGGTTTTGGTCATCACGATGAGCGAGCATGGCACCTAGAGAATGGTCAGTGGTGGAAATATATAGGTAGAAGGGTTGGTCATCCTTAGGAGGAATGAGCACTGGTGGTTGAAGGAGGTATTGTTTCAAGGCTTCAAAGGCTTTATGGCATTCATCATCCCATTTGAATGAAACATCTTTCTTGAGAAGATGATGGAATGGTTGACAGTGGTCGGAAAGCTATGAGATAAAATGATGAATTGATTGCAACTTTCCTTGTAGGCTGCGAAGTTGATGGAGATTAGTGGGTGGAGGCATTTCAAGAATAGCCTTGACTTTAGTAGGATCGACTTCTATGCCCCACAAAGAAATCATGAAACCTAGGAGTTTTCTGGAAAGTACCACAAAGACACACTTCTTTGGTTGAAGATGAACACAATATTTGATGAGGTGGTCAAAGATGACTTTAAGAATGGGTAGGTGTTTGGTTTGATGCTTGGATTTGGCAAGTAGATCATCTACGTAATCCTCCAATATGCGATGCATGATGTCATGGAAGATGTAAGTCATGGCTCGCTGATATGTAGCACCAACATTTTTTAGGCCAAAAGGCATGACTCGATAGCAGAAAGTCCCCCAAGGGGTGATGAAGGTAGTCTTGTGTTGATCCTCTGGGGCTAGTAATATTTGATTGTAGCCCAAGAAACCATCCATGAGTGATAACATTTCATGGCCAGCGGTGAGATCAACTAGTTGGTCAATGCCTGGTAGTGGGAAATCATCTTTGGGACAGGTGAGGTTGAGGTCACAGAAATCCATGCAAATGTGGAGTCCCCCTGTCACTTTCATGATAGGAACAATGTTAGAAATCCATTGGGGATAATCAATGGGTAGAATGAAGGAAACTGAGAGAAGGCACTGAAGCTCTTCTTTGACCAGAAGAGCAATGCGAGGATGCATTTTCCACAGCTTTTGTTTGATGGGTTTGGCATCAGGAATGGTTACGATATTGTGAACCATGATTTTTGGGTCAATACCAGGGCATATCAGCATAGGACCAGGAAAATGTGCATTGCTATGGTCCTAGAGGAAAGAGGTGAAGGCTTCCTGTTCAGTAGCATCTAAGGATTGGCCGATCTTTAGAATGTGCGGGTCATCCTGAGTATTAATGTTGATTTCGATGGTCGATTCATTCAACATGGTTTGTGTCTTAGAGGGTAACGACCGATGAATATAAGAGTCTTCTGCACCAAGGTAGGTGAGGATAGACTCATCATCTTGACATTGAACGACGTTAATTGAAGGTGTATCATCATCAATCATGTCAGGATACAGGAATGGGAGAGAAGAGGGAGCCTCACCATCACGTTGATAGGTCAGCGGTCCCAGGGAAATGGTGTTTACGAAAAAAAAAATTAGGAGGAATAGATTCAGGATCTATGGACTCCGTGGGTGAAGATGGTAATGTGGGTGAATGAGAGGGGGAAGATTTCTCATCCTGGATAAGGTCGATGAACCTTCTTGGAGGGTGGAGCATCAAAACCAATGCCACTATGGTCATTGTGTTTATGAGAGGTATAGAAATGATAGTATGGTGGCCTTGTTCATAAAAACTGAAGCCAAATCCTTTCCACGCGCACCGGTGGAGGAAAGTGTGAGTGAAAAGTGGCGGTTAGTGAGGGAGTGTAGGTCAGATGAAAATGGTTGGGTTTGGGATGGAGGTTCGGGTTTATAGGTGGCCATATCAAGCCCCCCATACATGAGGTTGGTGTGAATGTGGGGAGGGCCATAAGGGAAAATGTCACCAATGTGGATGTCATAACTGGGGTGTTGACGTAGATTCCCATACTCTTGTGGGGTGAGGAAGGTATCGATATTGTATAGGTGGTATTCCCCCAGAGTGAGGCATTGAAAAACACCTTCTAAGGGATCAGTAGTTGGTATGTGGGTAGTGGGTATGGATGGTTTGCTAGATGAAGGGGTGCCAGTGGTAGAGGCTACAACTGTAGTGGGGATAGCAAGGTTAGATGCAGCAGAAGTAGTGGTAATTTTGGTGGATGGGCTCGTGGGTGAAGGTGAAGTGGTTGTGGTGGCAGATGCCTTGACTGGTACAAGCACATCATTGGGTCGATATAGCATGTTACAGGTCTTGAAAGGTGAGGGGTCAGCAGGGATGGTGTAATTATGTCCCTCGTGTTCAAATTTGAGGCATCGATGTAAATTCAAAGGGACACAACCCATAGCATGGATCCAAGGTCAGCAAAGTAGCAAGTTATACTGGAACTCCCCTTCTAGGACATAGAAAAGTTCTGGGATGGTGCAGGGACCTACGCAGACATGGAGAACAATGGTACCTAGGGTAGAGGTCATGGCATCATTGAAGGAATGTAACATAATAGGGTTACCATGCATGTAATTGGAAGGTATTTGCATTTGGTCATATGCATGGGAGGAGATGATGTTAATGCTAGCACCACCATTGATCATAACATGTCATATGCATATATTATCATAAAGACAGAGATGAAAAGAGTGGGGTGAAAGATGAAAAGAGTCAGGGTCATCAGACTGGAAGGGAGTGATCTCTTCATCTGAAAAGCTGAGGGCGGCCACTTGGCGAGTAGGGTGGAGGTTTAGAGGAAGGCAAAGACCTAGTGAGAGAGGCCACATTGTGGGGGGTAATAATGGAGGCTACAGGTGTGGGGTCATTTGGTAAGACTTCGATAGATTGAAGGACCTCCATGAGGGCTTGATGATGTGACTCTGAGGTTTGGATGAGGTCATATAAAGACATTTTGAGGGGGGATTGGTGTAGTTGTTTTAGCATTGTGTGATGTGTGACCCCGTCAGAAATGGGATATGCAGGACCTCGAATGATGACTTTGGGTGTGGGTGTGGATGGTATATTGGGTACAGGGTTGGTTGATGGGCCACTTGCTTTTTCCTTACCCTTGTCTTTCTGAGCACAAGTGGTAATGTTGATCATGTTAATCCAATGGGAAGGGGTAAATGGAGAAGATGTAGGATGAGTGGTATAATGACATGAGGGACAAAAACCTAGTGGGGAGAAATCCTTGTGAAGTGAGCTAGGCACAATGGACATTTGGGTGGTGATTTGGCCAACTCTCTTATACAAACCATGTTAATTTCAAATCTCGGGGATGGATCAAAGAGTTGTGGGGGTGGAGATCTTGGTCACTGAGTAGGTGATGGGAGAAGATCTGTGGAAATTGGTGAAGGTGAAATGGGGTCCTCATCAAGAAGATCATCATCATCAAAGTTTTCTTCAGGAGGACATAATTGGACAAGAGTGGTTTTTAAAGCCTTACAGTTCTCTACATCGTGTCCTGGCACATGATGGTAGGCACAAATTTTGGTTTTGTCAAACCCTTTTGGTTTGGGTTTGAGTGGGTCGTAAGGTCTAAGAGGTGGTAATGTGATGACGGAAGTTTCAGGAGATTGGTTAAGATTTTGGCATAGGATCCTGCTAGTGGATCACAATGGGAGGTGAATGTGGGTTTGGGTACAGGTATGGATGATTGTGGAGGAAGAGGTTTTACAAGAGGGGGAGTAGGTTGGTTCACTAGTTTGGTGTGTGGTGTGGTCTTAGGTCTTGGTTGCATCTGCTTGGGTAGGGGCATGGTAGAAGAACTGGCAATGGAAGGTTTGGTTGGTTTAACTACCTTATTGGAGGGTAGCATTTTTAGCTTTAGGTTGCATCTTTTTGGGAAAAGGTGACATGTGTGTATGAGATGTAGAGGGAAAAGAAGATGGTGGAAGAGGATGGGTTACCCACGGGGGTAATCGAGGTGTTGTGGGGTAGGTGGTGTAGGTTGGGCAGGAGGCATGAGTGAAAGAGAAGAAAATGTCATGGGTAGTGAGGTAGTTATGGACGGTAGTGGTGGTATGGGTGGTAAGAAGGTTACAGGTGATGGTGGAGGTTGTGTGAGTCTCTTGGGTACATTAGAGGTTCGTGATGAGGAGGTGGGTTGTTGCATTCTTGGTTTACCGGTGGATGGGGGTTGTTTTGCCAGGGTCGAGGGGTGAGGTCCTAGGATGGATGGAAGGGGTGAAGGTGATAATGGTGTGGTAGGAGAGGTTGGTGTATGAGGTCTAGGAGATTGAAGCTTCATTTTTAGGGGCCACTGTGAGTTTAGTGTTAGTTTTGGAAGATGTGGCTAAATCTAATTTGATGGGTGGGTGAGTAAGGCTAGCTGTCGGTATGACCCCTATGGTAGTGATAGGTTTAGGTAAGGGAGATGAAATAGGTGAGGGTAGGTGTTTGGGTGTAGATGTATGTTGGGCTATGGGAAGAGGTGTGAGTTGGGCCAGGGGGTGGTGACATGGAAGGTGTTGCAATAGTCATGATTGTGTTTGGTTTGGTTGCTCGAAACACTTTTGGATAGATAGTGGAGGTATCAACAGGGACAACTACATTTGTGTTGAAACAGGAAGTAGAAGGCATCCCCAAAGTAAGGCTCTATCGACATAGTCTAGGCAATCAGCCAAGCATGAGAATGGTACTGACGTAGGTGGGGTCGATGTGGATCAAGTGGAAATCCCCGTAAAATGTGTTTGAGATACAGGGAAATGGCTAGCCTTGGACTCTGTGGGTAAGAGAGCCGAAAGTAGATCAACGGGATCTTGAAAGTCTGATGGTGACTGGTCATATAAAGGTAGTGGTATTTCTATAGGATCCTCTCTGGGTAGAGGATAGGATGGACTAGCTGAAGTGGACTCTCCTTGTGTTGGTGTAGGTGGTGGACCTACATCTTCTATGAGTAGGAGAGGTATCACTGATAACTGATCAGAATTTTGAGGTGTCAAAGGCGGCGTGCTAATTATAGGCTCTTCCACAGGGTGAAGAAGAAAATGAAGGGGGTGTCTCTGTGGGTGGGGGAGTAGATGACATTGGTTCTTGTGTAGGTAGGGGAGCTCGGGCTAAGATCTCATCTATGGAAGGAACATGAGGCAATTGGGAAGCAACTGGTATGTCATCGAAAATAGCATGGACCTCGCAAACATTGCTATCACTGTTTGAAGTGTCACCAGCTTGGTTGGAAGATGGGGCATGATTAGGGAATGGCTTCTTGAAGATGTGTAGGTTTTGGTTAGCGGGTGCATTCGGGATATCCAAGACTAGATTTCCATTATCTAACATTTCTTGGACAATATTCTTGAAGGTGATGCAGTTATTGTCGCTATGACCTTTGACACGATGATAGTTGCAAAAGTCATGTTCCTTATACCATGAGGGCATGGGTCACTCAGGGTCAAAACCAGTATGTGGTTTTATAGGTGGGAGGGTAATGGCACCAGCCTTAACAAGATTTTCCAACACAGAAGAATAAGATTCTCCTATGGAAGTGTACTTTCATTGTTCCCATCTGAACTGGAAAGCTTGGACAAGAGAGAGATTAGAAGGGGGTTTGGCTGGGTTTGATTGATGAGGGGGACCAGCTTTGAGAACTACGACATTGGCAGACCCTTTGGGTTTTGAATAGTTGTTTTGGGGTTTTGAAGATGAAGAAGCATCATTTGATTTGAACGTGATGTTCTTGTTACAAAGTTGAATCTTCTTCTCTTTGATAGCATAGATTTCCAATTTCCATGCCATAGTGAATGCCTCGTCAAAAGTATGGAAGGTCTGCACCTGCAGGGTTGGTGAGATGTGTCTTGCACAAGCCCGAGTAAACAACTCTATGAGTTCAGTTTGAGGTAGTTGAAATGTGAGTTGATTGATTAGGCTGCGCCAACGAGTGACAAAGTCAGCGATAGACTCATCATCGTACTGTCGCATGGAATAAAGATCAGTCATGGTAACCTTCTTGACAATATTAATTGAGAAGTGGTCTAAGAAGGCTTGGGCTACTTGATTGAATGAGTAGATGGAATGTCTTGGTAGCCCACTGTACCAGTCTAATGCAGGTCCTATTCGGGGACAGTGGGAAAGTCCTCAAAAGTAAAGTGTCATCATGGGCAATCAGGTAACACCCATGTTTAAAGGACCACAAATGTTGTTGTGGATCCTCTTTGCTATTGAAGTGGTTGAACTTTGGCATTTCCCAATGTATGGGGTATGGTCGAATAGGAATGGATGGGTGAATAGGCTCATTACAAATTTCATCATAGGTGAGGGAATTGCGTGAGCCAGAAACCGATGCTTCTAGTGTCTGCATCTTTTCCATCATCAACTTGATGAGGTCATTGGTAGGTTGTGATGGAGGGACACCTCCTATGGCATAAGGGGGTGGATATTGAACCTGATAGGGAGGTTGAGAATAGGGAACCGACATAGAAGGAACATATCCAGAATGGGTGACAGACGAGATAGGGGGTTGTTGATAGTATGTGTATGTAGGTGGGATGGTCGTCGTGACTCTGGTAGTGATTGGGGGTAGTGTTTGTGGGATGGAGAGGACAAGATTCTGGAATGGAGTAGGGGTCACCGACACCACAGGGTGATTGTGTTGCAATGGGTATTTGTGAGACAATGGGTGTGGACTGGGCTATGGCTTGGGTGGTCGATGAGGGGACAACAGATACGACAGGTGAGTGATACTATAGACGCAACGGTCATGGTGGGTATGGGTCCTAGCTGCGAAACTACTGGGGGTGAAGCAGGTGAGGGTAACACTGCCACATTATTAGGGGCTGATGCAGAAGCAGGAATAAGGGCAGGAGAGATGGATACAGGCATGTCGTATATCAACTGACCTGAGGAGTCTCAAGTGGAAGAGTGGGAAAGGTAGAACTGTAAGGCCACAGGATTCTGATCAAGGAGTCGTGCAAACTCTTCATCACCTGCAGCAATGGTGGTAGGTAAGGTTGGATCCATGGGTGACAGGATGGAAGGTGGTGAGGGACTAGGTGGGAGTGGTTGATGACTAGCATGGAATATGAGGGCATTAGTCTGGCTGTGAGTCAACACCATGTGAACAAGTGCTGACCTGGTAAGACTGTATTCTGTAGATGACACAGAAAATAGTAGAAATAGAGAATAATGGGGTCCGGGAGGTGAATCTGGTCAATGTCTAGATTTTGAAAATCAAACATAGGAAACCGATGATGGTCAGGTTGACTAGTGATGGTTGAGGGAAAACTGATGACGGTCAGGTTGACTGGTGATGGTTGAGGGAAAACTGATGATGGTTGCTGAAACTGATACCAGTCACTGTGGAAGAAAACCAGTCTCAAAGAATGAAACATGAATGTTGGATGTGTACTGAGAAAACTGTGTATGACAGTAGGTATCAACAGGGGAGAAATATGATGATGCCCTGAGGGCCAGAAATAGAACAGAAAGAGTGATGAAGGCTATTCTAGGTAAAGTAACTAGAAATCCAGAAGCTGACACCGGTTAGGGTTTAACCAATGACAGTCAGATGTGAACCGATGACGGTCACTGGACCGACGTCGGTGACTGTGAAATTAGAAAGAAATGAAGAAAATGGGTTTTGTGAATTAAATTAAGTGAAGAATCAAACTCAGAAACCTGAGAATGAGGAGATGGGGCCCTGACACACTCAGACAAAGTCAGAATACTCCAACTACGATGGTGGAGTGTGCAAGGAAGAAGAAAAATGGAGAGTCATAGTCTCACACCTCAAAACACAAGTCAAGAAGAATGCTAAGAAAAAGCACGATCCTAACAGTGATTTTCTTATGTTTGTTTAGCTTATGCTATTTAGGACTGACTGTGTGTATTTAGAACAAAATTTTTGGTTAGGAAGGCATCCTACGAAGAAGGATATCTAAAAGGAGAGGTTTCAGGTATGTTATGGTGGGGGTGGGCCATCCTCTGAGATGATGACTCGACAAAGGCAACGAGCTGGGGAGTACCTGCCAATCAGATCATGTGATCACTGACAGATGTTCCCGGGTAAGATGTTGTTTAAGAAAGATGTGTATATTTTGATTTTGTGCAAGTTTGGTAAGACACAGAGAGAGAGAAAAAAATGTGCTTTCTATGATTCTTTGTGTCAACCATCAGCTGGGCATGACTTCCAGCATATAGGTTGCCCTCAGTTTTAATGTGAGCTAATAATGCAACAAATTAGAATGCAATGCAAGTGTTTTAAACCCAAATCAAAGTGTGATATTCGATGTAGCAAGTGATGAACAGGAAGAGGGATGCTCTTTCACTAATGCAATGCAAAAGAAAGGAAGATGTGTTCTTTTTAAAGCACCAAAAATATGATTATTTTTAGACAATAGAAAGAAGGAGAATGATTCCAAAGAAGAAAATTAATGTGGAAGCTTTTCGAAGGGAAACAAACACACAAATTTCACCTAGGAATGAATAAATGCAAAATAACCCTTGATGGGTCCCACCGGGTGTGCCAAAATGTTTCACCATTTTCTTTACGTTTTCAAAGTGACAAAATAGATAAGGGTAAGGGCCAAGGAGGAATACCTGTTAAATGTTGGTCGGTTGATGGTTGTTGCATGCATTCTGACTTCTTGATCCAATGCTGACTGTGAGAGCTTCCTTTTGGCTAGGAGGAACTACCTGTAATAGAAAACAAGACCACAAAAAGATAGTTAAATGATATATGACAGTGGACTGCCTAGCATATGCTAGTTCTGGGAAGTGTGATACTTCCTAGATGGCTGTCAATCCACTGTTTAAAACAAGTTAATGTGAGAAATAAACAAATTCCTACTGTAGTTGATATGATTTAGGTATCTCATTCAAGTACAATAAGAAAATCTTAACATAACAGGCTAGGCTATGGTCAGATCAGAAAGGTAGGTAGTTGTCAAGGTGTTGGAACTGGTCAGGGTCAGATTCTAGGTTGTTTAGGTCAACTGGTGAGATGATTGTTGGGTCTGTTCTTGGTCAAGGTGTAAAACACAGAGACTGACGTTGGTCAGGTATGACCGATGCCGTTTAGGTAGAACCGATGATGGTTATGGATAAATGGCATCAGTATGGTTGAGGTAAAAGAAACTCAAATAGATCAAATGGTAGGGGCTGATCTGAGGTCAAATGAGGTTGGGAGAGTGGATGAGAAGGTCTGTGGAGATCTCAGGTATGCTCAAAAATGGATATTAGGTCAGAATGGTGATTTGGTGGTGTGGGTAAGGGAAATGGTTGAGTTACAAGCTAATAAGAGATGGAGGAATGAACATGCAAAGTATAAACTAATGATAGGAATGACAAAAGTTAACTATGCTGAAATAGACAATGCTGGTAGAGATGTACTTACTGTGATGTAGATTTAGATGGCTGAATGGAGGTGGCTGTTGATCAGAAGAATAGTGTTGGATATCGTAGCAGTGGCTCCCAGAATGATTCTGTGAGTGCAATGCTTCCAAAATCTGTCCTAGTGATGGCTCTGGATGTCTGGATACGTGAAAGGATGCTTGGTTTTGCTTGCATGCAGCTCTTGGTCTCCTTTCTCTTGCTCTCAAAATGTGCCAACCAAAAAATAATGTTGTTTAGGTGAATAAATGGTAACCGACGATGGTTACAAGTTGACTGGCATCAATTTAGGGGTGACCAGCATTGGTTAAGGTTGGATTCCCTAGGTTTACTAAAATGGGTAGATATTTCTAATCTTTTAGCTCAAGTTCATTCCTTGATCCATGGATTTGGAACAAAATTGTGTTTTAATGAGTGGGAATGTGGTTAGGGATATTTTAGGGATTGATTTTAGGGTTAGACCAAATCTTAGCTCATTAAGGCAAGTAAGACTTAGTTATTGTTAGTTATGGAAACATGCCAAGAATAGGTCTAGGGTGAGGTGGCTGATGAGGTGTCTAGGTGAGGTGGTAATTAGGTCAATTAATGTAATTAAATATTAAATATTGTGAGGATGGGTATTAATTTTAATTAATTAAATTAATATTAATGTGGGGTGAAAGGGGTCATGGTTAGGTGAGTATGTTTGAGCTTGGTTATTTGACAAGGGACCAAGGGGAGTGTGACCCAACATGACCATTGAAGGTCAGTCATACCATATGCTATAAATGAATTCAGCTCAAAACATCAAAGTGCATAAAAGTATGATGATATAGACCCACTATAAGAGTTGGTATAGGACCAAGACACACATGACAAGATACAGAACTAGGCTAATGAAGACCAAATCCTTTTCCATTGATCACTTCATGAGAATCCAAGAGAAAACTCAAGTACATTTAGATTGTCAAGATTACTACAAAAGGTTAAAAAAGTTAGATAAATTAGTGTATGGACATAAGAACAAGATTAAAAAGTCATGGGTCATACAAGAAATAGCAAGTGAAGTGAAGTATGATTTGATATTCCATCATCAGGTTGAAGACCTGTAACTACAAACCCGTGGAACTTTTTACTAGTTGCTATGTTGGTGCAACACCTCATACCATTGGGGATTAGTGTCTCTAATGAGTTGGTGCTCACGAAAAGATGACCCATTAGTGCTTAACATTGAGGATTGGTGTCTCATGATTTTGTGCTCACGAATCCATTGAAACTGAGTTTTCTCTTACAATTAGGTTATTGGTTGTCTCCAGTGATTTGGTGCTCACAAAATATTTGAGTTGGTGTCTTAACATTTGGGGACTGGTGTCTCTAGTAGGTTGGTCCACTGAATGGACAAATATTTTTAAAGATAATTAATTTTGTGACTGGATTTAATCACTAGTAGCTCCAATATATTTATTTTCTCCATGGATTTCTCCTGAAATGGTTTCGACCATGTAAATCATGTGTTGTAGGTCAACTTGTTAACCATGATTGTGTATCATTGTTACTGACTTGTGGATGTTAAAGATTTAAATACAGTGAAAAATTGGATTATATTGAATTCATCCCCCCATAATTAAATATACTTTATGACTCTTCTACAATTAGGATCATAAAACACGAGGGTTCCTTACAAAACCCCCTTTCGAATGAGGATAAAAACATGTATTCTCAGAAGCACATGAAGATACTAAGTCTACATGTTACAAGATCCTTGTAAGACCAAAAATATCCATTCAATAAGGAAGGTTTAAGATAAAACTGGACCATTGAATGGTATCTTAGTTAGAGCCTCCCATTTGATATTTTGATAACTCAAATGTAATTGGATTTCTAGTTGTAGATGATAGTTCCAACAATTCCTATAGTGCATCCAACTTGGAGATGAACCCCGGCAATTAGAGTCTGTGTCCCATTTTAGAAACAAGTAAATGAAATTGATGTGGGTTTATTTACTACACTTCTAATCAAGCCGCTAAAGTTTGACCACTATTGATACTGGTTTCAGAGAAGTTATATGGAATACCACCTCAATTCAATAAAATTTGATAACTCCACCATGACAATTATTTTCTCATGCTTCACCTACCATTTCCAAATCCTATGGGCTAGGTCAAATGAGGGCATTAAAGGTATAATGGGAGCTTTTTACTACCTTAAAAAAATTGACTTCTGGAGAAATGTGAGTTCATCAATAGCATTAGAATACCTATTTCATGAATCCATTAAGGATGAATTTATGTGTACAAAGTATTAAGATCTATTCCTCAATATGTTTCATATTCTCAAAGTAGTCTTCATTGCAGATATTTAGGATGTAAGCCAACCTATACTGAACCCATTGACTTATGGAATCCTCACTAGCAAATGAGCTAAGGAACCTTAATCATAAATTTTCTAACTTGCAAATTTATTCACCTTAATAGTACCCATCAAAGAAGGTGTTAATCATAAAAATAACCTGGTTTAATCCTACAAAACTTCACCCCATAAGGATCTGGAGTACATCCTAGGCCTGACAGGGTCTTGGTCCCTAGTTCAAACCAAAACTAAGTATACTACCACCAATGGACGATGCATGAAACCACCATATAAATTGTCCATCTACTAAATATTTAAAGGTAATGCGACTTACTTCTTATTCCATGATTCTTATTCCCAATGCTCATATTCCTCTAGATAGTGAAGCACGATGTCTCAATCATTATTTCCAACATCCATAGTGAGTTGCTTCAAACAAATATGTCTAGGTTACTACCCACTAATCATACTCACAATCTGGTACCTGATCACTTACATAAAAATCCATTATGATTGTCTCAAAAATCCCATCCAGCTATGTGCTTCATGCACTTGATCTCATGCTCCCATGATAGAAATCCTCATGCCTTCACTACGGTGGAAGATCAAACACCTTGATGTGGTTGACTAGGCATGCATATAGTTGATTTATCTAGAGATCTCATGAACTGTAAAATACCTATTTCTCCACTCATGCGTTGTACATGTGCAGCTCATGTTGATTCTTATCACATGTATGACAAAAGAGAGCACTTGGTTATTCAAGACTTATCATGATTTCATCATGACACCCTATCACATGGCAGCAACACTATGCTTTGACTACATAAGGCACTAGCTATTCAGGAAGTCACTTTGTCACTAGGTGATCTGGGTTGATGAGGGTGGGTACTTGAGAAATATATTCCTATTCATCTTGCCAAGCTATCCTTTCAAGCACACTTGTGGTCCACTTGAGCCTCATCAACATCCTTTCTTAAGCATTAATATATGATTACAACAATGACTACCTCATTAAGTCAAATCAGTTAAGAATGTCCCACTTCCTGGCCAACAAATATTTGATAATTTGACTAGTAAGATAAAAATTGTAAAAATACCTTCTTAAAAAGAGGGTAATGAAATTAGAGTAGCATGGCTGAGATGCCCTACACTTGGGTCTATAGATAATACCTTCTTTCGAGATCACGTGGCCCAAGATTTATTCCTTGAGATACAACAAATGTGCATCATCTTTTAAATTAGTCAGACACCCCTAACTATCTGTTGAAGGTCAAAAAAAATACAAAAAATATGCTGACATAATGATACTGCTTGACCCCATCATTTTGATAAAATTGTTATGTCATCCAAGTAAATTAGAATAATACTTGTTTATGAATCCCTTCAAAGAAATATTAATAGCCCTTTGAAACATTGTCTCCCAGCATTTGACATAGCCCTAATGAAAAAATACTTTCTGTAGCAACTTGATATGTTATTCATTTGACATCTTCTATAGTTCACTTCATGATTGGAGACATCAACCAAATCAGTCATGCTTCTCATAACTTCTTCATTACTGACCTAACTTAACTCATAGTATTGTAGCTTCCCCTTAGTGCATACCCTAGAGAATATTCCTACATACCTACATTTGTGATATAACACCATGCATGAAACTTCTCAATTCCTCAACCAACTTGGATAATCCATAAACAGACTTGATTATGCCTATACAAACTAGTAACAACTTTAGGACTAAGATCCATAAGGCTATCCTTCAAACCAAATTAGTCCAAATTCTAATAGCCATAAAAGCACACATACAATATGACACACACTCCATCACACACATACAAATGCATGAGACAACTTACATATCTAAACACCCCTTACCAGGTGGAACTATTTGGATTTTATCACCCAATTGGAAATACGCTGTGGTATTCTAGCTGAATTAGAAATTTATCATAGATTTAGGCCTCACGTACCTTTGGGTATATCGATGACTCCAAAGGAAAAACCACATAAAATGAGCCTTAGATCGGCCATTTTCCTTGGTTACCCCCTTTCAACCTTCTTCTTTTCTTTTCTTACATTCTTTTAATAAACATGATGATATTAAATTTGTTACTTTATTTGATTTTTAATAAACTACATAAAAAATGTTTATCTACTTCATTCTTGTTATTGTTATCCAATTTTTCCCTTTGGCATAAATTAGATAACAGGAGAACAACTGAGATAGGTACTAGAAAAAGAGCTCACACATGCAACTCAGGGATTCATGAGAAAATCCATGTCCTAAGAAGCATCTACTGGAAAAAATAAGTAAAAACACGACAAACATCAAAATTCCCCGCATGCACTTCTGATCATGCCTTTAACACGAAAAGATTCAAAAAAATTCAAAAGACAAGAGCTACAGGGTCAAAATTTGTATGTTGGGCCTCAAAGGGGCACCGAGATGAGAATTGTGATAAAGGTGGTTTCAAGTTGAGGTTGATCGGTCAAGCTCCTTAGTGAGCTCAATGAGATTGTGGCACAATGGGGAGCCCGAGGTTGAAAGAACCATGCGAAAGTGGGTCAAGGATGGGCTCGTGCAAGGAACATGATCTCAGACTGAGGTGAATTAGAAGTTTACCAAGCCATTTCCAAATGCAAGGACAAGGAGGTAACTTAGCCATAGAAAAAGTGGATGTGGTAGGAATCTCAGTCCAAAGGTGAGCTTGTGATAATTGCAGGTCACATTGTAAAGTAAACTCATAAGTGACTCATCAATATAGAATACACTGCCATGAGGGCTAGGACAATATGAAATGGTGCTTATAGAAAATGAAAAATAATTGGAGGAAATATTTCAACAACAAGATTGCTATAGAAAATGGACTATAGGGTTGTCAGGTAATTTAGTTAAACAAGGTGTGTAGGCCTAGCATGAGATAAAGAAATTGACCTTGTGAGAGACAAAGCAAAGGACTCGACACATGTGTGAAGCTTAGTGAAAGAGCCATGACGAGAAGGATTCAAGTCACCAAGGCCAAATGGGATGGAGATCTCATTTTCATGAGCTATTTATTGAGCCATTGATTCACAAGGGGGCTGATTTAGGTCGGCAAGGCATGTGGAAGGAAGCTCGACTCAACGAGTTATGAGTTTTGGTCGAGCAAGGAGCTCTTGCATTACAAAGAGGAGCCGAGTTTGGTGTTGACTCGGTTTGATGAATATGACGCGTTGAATTAAGTAGTGAAAGAAGTTGGGAACCAAATTTTGAAGGTTTGAGACTTTAGGCATTTCATGTTTCGGGGTTCACAGCCAAACAAGAGGTAAAAATGAGTCGAATCCTTGAAAGCTCAAAAGATCAAAACCCAAAAGGGTGAGGGTGATGTGGCAGGATGTGAGTAGTTGAGGGTCAAATCTCTTTTGGGGTTAATGTAAGAGAAATTTTGAGGTTTTGGGGGCACAAAAACCCAAAACATTGGAGGTGAGATATCCAAAATGGATGGGCTCAAAAATCTGAAAGCATTTAAACACTCTCCTAAAACAAGAAATACACATCAAGTTGTAAAGGAGGATGAGCTGACAAGTTGACACATAGAGACATCCTAAAATAGCTTTGAAAAGGTGGTCTTCGATCTCGCAAAGTGTAACGAAATGGGTGGGAATTGGTATGCATTTGGTGAGTCAAATGGCTATGTAGAACCCAACGTAAGATAGTGAGTTACTAACTGTTGCATGAAGAAAATAAGAAAATATGTGGGGTTACAAATGGTGGAAGCTTTGCGTTGAATTTTTGAGATAATTTAGTGGCTCAGTCAAGTTTTGCATGCAGCTCGATAGTGAACTAGATTTTGCGGGGCCAAATGAGCTCACAAAAATGAAGAAGGGTGAGCCGATTTGCCAACACAATACAATGCATGCTCAGAAAACACAAACCCCTTCTAACTCAAAGAACCATATTTTAAGCATCAAGAGTCCATTTCTTGCAAGAGTATAGTCAATGCAAAGCTGAGAAGAAGCCTGACATGATCGAGACATGAAAAGTGAGATCTTTTAGGTTTTCTAAACCCCAAAATTACAGAGTGTAGTAAACCTCAAAATGTCATAACTTTTTCTCCTGATCTCTATTTCACAAAAAAGGCTAGTTATTGGAATCGTGAGAAGAATCTCTATAGCATGGAACCATTAAATTTGGGCTTCCAAAGGTCTTGCACTTACAAAATTAGGTAAAAGTGAGTAGTAAGGTAAATTACATTAATGAAGGTTTGCAGGAGAGTAGGTAATGTTGATGCTATAGGAGCTATACTTAGGAAGCTATCAAACCTATTTTCCCCTCAGGCCCATTGTAGATTAAAAATTCATTTTTATGGGTTTTGGGGAAATTTTAGGATTTCATCTCTCTCTTCCGTTTCCTAAAATTTCTTCTATAAATAAGTTGAAGGGTTGTATAAGTAAGTGGTTATTCATTTTCCCCCTCTTCTACACCCCTATTCTCCATTCCTTCAGCTGAGCTATTGTGAATTTCATGGGTCTTAAGGATTTATTCTCAAATTTTTAACGGAATTTCTTTTCTTTCCCCTACTGAAATGTATTGTGAAAATTCATATGGAGCAATGAAATTGTGTGTGTGTTAAGTCTTCTAACCTTTCATGCTTTGGTTGTTATTTCTTACTTTTCATTACTATTGGGTGTTTTGTGCAAATCCCATTGTTCATTACAGGGTTTGGGCATGTAATGTGTTTGTTTAGGAAATGATGTATTTAGTGTAGAAGTTAGTCTATTGGTGCAATGGTCCACCCTCTCCAAGTGTACAATCTTAAACATTATTTTGCAGGTTGAGGGAAGTGGATAGCACTCCTTTTTGGGTGTATCACCACTATTAGTGTAGGTTTTAATTTCATGCAATCCTGTCTATCTTTGTCCCCTTAGAAGCACTAGTTTTAGGGTTAGTCAGTAGTTTTACCTACATTAGGAGTAGGTTTGTGGTATGGTAAATTTATAAGTAGGGACCGTCCTTCTCCAGAGAGCTATCCCATTTCACATTAGGTCCCACACTTAGGATAACTCAATGTTATGGAAATCACACAGAATGTCCCGTCTCATAACTTGGCCAGTTGGGGGGTGTTGTGATTTTGCCATTAATATTTTTGGCACACCTGGTGGGACTCATTGAAGTATGATGTTTTCATTTTTACAAGTGTTCTGCCATCAAATAGTCCTTGTTGTCTATGAAAACTAAGTTCAAAGAAAGGTACATTTCACAGAGTTTACCTTGAAATTACAGAGTCTCAAAAACTGACAAATTTCAAATTTCGGAGGTTTCACCCTGACAGGATCAAAGTCTAGAAATCATTTTCCTCAGAGGGTTTTTCATGTGCATAATTATCCCAAACTTCACTAATAGGATAGATTAGGGAAATAGGTATCTAAAACTGGCCTTAAATCTCATTTTTGAAATTTTAAATACTTTTTACACTATGGGATTTCAGGTTTCGGGATTTTGGACCTTTCCAAATTTTGGACTTTCATAATTTCAGTGGTTTTAAAATTTCAAGACTTTCAGAATTTTAGAGTCTTTGTGATTTCAAATTTCATAACTTCAGAGGATTTGGAGGTCTTCATTTTGGAGTTTTAGGCGTTGTTCAAGTTTTAGATTTTGGAGTTTCCTTACTTCGAGCTTTGGAACCTAGGGAAGTTCAGGAAGGTATATGTATAAGTAGTCACTTCACTTCATCAATATGATATACTCTTGGTGAATATTTCATCCTTCACATGAAAATTTTAAGCATAGCTAGTGACTTCATTGATTCCGTAGCATCCTATCTCTAGTTGCAAACTTATTTTCATTTTTTCACTTCATTCATGGATCTCCAAGGAGTTGTTATCCAATTTGTACCCTCAGGTGAAATTAGACAAACATAACCCCATAGAGAAACAATGAGAGATTGATTTGGCCAAGGGAGATCACACTTCAAGATTGGCCAAATAGATTAGGCATGCTAAGCAAATTACTGAGGAGTTTGAGAGAAATGAAGAAGCTCCAATGTCAGAAATTAAGACTTTGGAGGTGAGGGTGTTCGGAGGTAGGTTGAAATGAAATTGGGTGACTCAGCAGAAAGAAAAAGCGTGAAAAAAGAGTGGGAAATCCAAAACCCGAAGTCTAAAATTCAGACTTTAGGGTTTCAAAGTTTCAGAGGTTTCATGAGTTTAAAGTGATGAATAGTTTCATGTGGAGGAGGGGCAAAGGTCCAAAACACAAAGTCTGAATTTTAGACTTTGGGGTTTTGGAATTTCAGAGATATGTGCCACCTGGATGAGTAAGAAGTCTTGAATCCCCAAAACCCAAAGTCTCGAATCCCTGAAACCCAAAGTACAGAATCCTTGAAACCCAAAAGGTTTGAAACCTAAATTCCAAATTTCATACTTTGGGGTTAAAAACATTTCGGAAGTTTCATGGACCCATTTGGATGAACAGTAACTCAAACTTTGAAACCAAAAATCCCTAAGTCCTGAATCCTGAAAGTCTAAAATTTTAGATTTCAGACGTTGCAATGCAAGTTCAAAGTCCAAAAATATAGAGATCACCACCCGCATTTATTGCAGTATGACATCCTCATCTTCAGATACCCATAACTTTTGACTGTGACCTCATATTTGCACAATAAGACTTTTCTGAAATCTCTCAGTAAGACTAAGTATTTCAAAATGAGGAAATACAATTTGCCATTTTAGAGGGTGCTTCCATATTTCTCACCTACCAAAATGATGGGTATGGGCTTCTTTTTTTCCCCAACAAGGCAAGTACATGGAGGTATGGGTTTTGTAGTGGTACCTATCATTGTTGAAGGCGATTTCAATGCAGTTTTGGGTGGTTGAAGCAAAGATATATAATTCCTCTCTCTCCCTTTCTCTCATAATTCTTATATATTTTATGGAGAGGATCATTTTAAAAAGTTAGACACCTTGTATATGCCCCTCCCTTCTTCTTCTTGTCTGTAAGATACTTTGTGGAGATTCCAAAATCCCTACGGGACATTGTAATGAAAAATATGTGCCTTTGAGCTTGAGTGTGGTGTATTGTATCAATTTCCAATGAAATAGAAACACATTTGTGGATGTTTTTAAACACGCTTTTGTGTTTTGTTACATCCATTCCACTCTTTCATCACATGAAAATTATTTTGCACTGATGTGTTTTCATTGTAACATTATAGTTGTGTTGTGTTTATTGTGTTGGTTGTCTAAACACTCCTTGGTGCATCACCTTCCCTTAGACTAGGTTTTGATTTTCCTACATTTTTCTCTATCTTTGTCTCCTTGAAAACATTATATTAGTGTTAGATCTACAACTCTCTGCACTTTGGAGTATTTGGCACTAGGATAGGATAGGAAGTCGGCCTTCTCTGAAGGGTTATCCAAATTACAAATTCCCTTACTTTGGGATAACTCCATGTTTGACGAATCACACTAACTTCCTCAACCATTCACTTGTGAGAAATCAAGGGTGATATGATTACACCATAATATGAGCTCTTCCATTCCATCATTTTAGTTCCAATCCTCTTCATTTACAATAGTAAGATGTCAACCCTTAAGTTTCCTTAAAAAATATACCTCTCTTCTATGGAAATGGAGATCAATCCCCGATTGATCACATTCAAGATATCGTAAACCACTGTTCCATTCACACCATCATAGAGGAAAATATTTTCCTTAGACTCCTAGTTACATCTCTCAAAGGAAAAACAAAATATTTCTATGTCAGTTTAACACCACAATCCATCTCTACTTGGAGTCAACTGGGAAAACAACCACAAAAAAGTTTCAAGGAGAATGTGGATGTAATTTACCTCATATAACACCTCAGCAAGATACAATGGGATCTAACAAAATTCATTCTGTATTTTAACCTCAGATTCACAAGGACCTAGAAAATAATCCCTCAAGAATATAGACTCTCTCAAGGTTTGGCATTTTTGTATTATCTAAGGTCCTTTGATGTTGACTTAGCTATATTAATCCAATCACCAAGGGGTAGTAGTTTTCCTTGGGTATTTTCCATTGCATCACAAGCCGAGAAGATTTTTATTCAGGCTGACAAGAAAATTTCAATCCATGATGCTGGAATCTCTCCTTCACCACCTCATATTCTTCCTTCCCCATGTGAAAGCAAAGGAAAATCCATCTTTCCTTGCCAAAATGAGAAAATTTAGAGATTCATCATTCCTTTCCAAAATCAGGAAACCTCTCATTTTCCTCATTCTTCATTTGATTTCTAGAAATTTTTCCATACACAAGGCATTCCCTAAGCTTCACAAAAGCCCCTCCCATCTCCACCTAGGGTAATATCTGATTTCCCTAAATCATGCACTAAGATTCTCAGGAATTGTGGAATTCAGTATGGCGTCCCTACCTTCTATCCATATATTACCAAGAAGATGTATCATATAAAATTGGTAGAAAGGTAGAAATATTATACCATTGGAGAAAGGTGCATGCCTATACAACACCCCAAACAAAAAAAATTCAAGCAAAATCATATTGTTGTTTCGGAGGCAACATACCGGAAAACTGGGGGGCATGTTTCGAAGGATTATTTGGCTTCTTAAAATGGAAAAATAAAGTTACTTGAACATAAATTACCATTACACAAGCATGAGAGAAAAAAATATCTTTCACACACTTCCCCTTGAACCAATTCTATCAAAAATGAAAATGTTGTGACGGTTGAAGATTGGTCCGATTTGGATTGGAAAGATGAGCAGGTGCTAATTTCAAGGAAGGAGTTTCATGTCAAAATAGGGAAGGAAGGTAAGGAAGAGGATGTAAATGGTGAAGTTAGGGGGGAAGAAGTGTTCTTAAACACTATTCATTCCCAAGGCCTTAAGGGAGAATTCAGTGAAAATGAGGAAAGTGACTTGTTTGAATGTAGTGATCCTTATTGCTCTGCATGTCTAGAACTAATCAACACTTTTGTTGAAAAAACCGTGATGAAATAGGGAGTGAGGAATCCCATGAAGAACTACCCCCAAAATTAGTAGTTGAAAAAGTGGAAACAAATTTTCTTGTACAAGTTAAGTAAGGCACAATTCAGCTTGCAAGCAGATCCCTTCAAATAGAAAGTCTGAGGATGCCCATATTTATGGGGAAGAGTCTCAAGAGAATAGGAAGGTCAAAATAATTAGTCCTTTCCCAATTCGATACATGGATTCATTGGAGCCAACAAAGAAGCCAAAACTATGTGTTCCCACTTCAGGGCATGAGGTAGGAGTTCAAGGCACTAAGGGTCAGTGTCAAAGCCTCAAGGAGTTCAATACAAGTCATCTTGAGGGGTTGTATCTCTTGCTCATTTCTGGTACCTTGGTTTCCAAAATAGAAAGTCAACTTTGGGACAACTTTCCAATGTTGTCAAGATCCATGGTCAATGCCAAATCACATGCATGGTTACAAGTTTTAAGGAAGGGTAACTACTTCCCACAACCCATTGCATGATTTATTTGAAGTCCCCTTGCTTCCGGTTAGTGTAGGATAGGAATAGGATTTGTTTCTAGCATCACAAGTGCTTTATATACTCTGAATGTCCACTTGGACATGTATGATTTGATATTTTATATATAGTTTTTGTTTCATAGTTTTTGTTTGCTCCATTTGCACATAGTACATGGTGTTTCATTAGGCATCCTGCATACAAAAGAAGTTCATACTTGTGGGAAATAGTTGAAGATCCAAAAAGAAAATAAATGTAGATAAACTAAAATCAAGGTTAAGGAAAGATTTTGATGAGTTCTCACTTTTCAAGTCCTTCATGATCAATCACAGGTGAACTTCTAGCATCCTCCGCCAAATTAGAAAGAAACCAACCTCTAGCAGTGAGCCAGAACATGTCAAGTGGAACTTTCAGAAGAAAGAGAAAGGATCAAGTTTAATAGAGATCCATGATGTAAAAACTTAATAATCGTCTTGTTTAAAACTCTTTAGCATACAATACATGTTGAAGCAATCATCAGTTAATGTGCTTCGTACTTGGCAAGGATCAGGCTTCTGGATAGTCCATTTTAGTCTCACATAAAAAGGTTACAGAGAGGAACATGTGAAAATTATGAGTTAAGATAATTTTCCACTCTCACAATATTTATTTTGAGAACTTCTTATGAGAATTGAGAGTGCAAACAATGGAACAAGTTTAGGTTCAAAAATTTGCAGGAGGTCTCCACATTTTAATTCAAAGGTTCAGGGTCAATCTGTAGGAATATAGTGATGCCATGCTTAATGGAAATATCGAGGCTACTAGTATAGAACATCTAGCAAGAAGATGTCCCCGCGAGTCACCAAATTGTTATCTAATTTTTCCCTTAAGGCTGAATTGGACAACAAGAGAACAAATGAACTAGGCACTAGAAAGAGCTCACACATTCAACTTGGGTTTTCATCGTAAAATTCATGGCCTAAGAATCATCTACAAGAAAAATAAGTAAAAACACAAAAAACATCAAAATTCCTTGCATGCACTTCCGGTCAGGCCTCTAATACGAGAAGATTCGAAAAAGTTCAAAAGACAAGATCTCTAGGGTCAAAATTTGTATATTGGGCCTCAAATGGTGGTACCAAGATGAGAATCATGCTAAAGGATATTTCGAGCTAAGGTAGCTCGATCGAGATTCTTAGTTACTTTGATGATCTCATGGCACAATGGGGAGCCTGGGGTTGAAAGAACCATGCGAAGGTGGGCTGGGGATGAGCTCATGAAAGAAGCTCGATCCTAGGCCGAGGTGAATTGGAAGCTTACCGAGCCATTTCCAAATGTAAGGACAAGGAGGAAAATCAGCCATATACCAATTGGATGTGGTACGAATCTTAGCAAAGAGGCGATCTCAAGACAATAGCAGGTCACAATGCAAAACAAACTCATAGGTGGCTCATAAATATAGAATACACTACCATGAGGGTTGGGGAAATATGAAATGGTTCTCATACAAAATGAAATAGTTGGAGGCACAAGTTCAACAACAATATCCCAAAAGAAAATGGACTCAGGCATTCAAACTAGGAAAAGGTTAAAACTCGGGTGCTCATCCAAGCTATGGGTTGTCGGGGCATTTAGTTGAACAAGGTCCGTAGGCCTAGCACGAGATTAATAAGCCAAGCTCGCGAGAGATAGAGAAAAAGACTTGACACAGGTGTGAAGCTCGGTGAACAAGCCATAGTGGGAAGGATTCAGGTCATCAAGTCCAAATGGGATGGATAGATCATTTCCACGAGCTATTTATTGATCTAATGAGTCATAAGGGGGCTGAATTAGGTCGGCAAGGCATATGGAAGGAAGCGTGACTCAGCGAGCTATAAGTTTCAGCCGAGAAAGGAGCTCATGCATTGCAAAGAGGAGATGAGTTTAGTTTTGAATCATTCTAATGAACTCAACACATCAAGCTAAGTAGGAAGGGAATTTGGGAGCCAAATTTTGAAGGTTTTAGACTTCAGAGATTTTACATTTTGGGGATTCACCGCTGAGAAAGAGTTAAAACCAAGTCAAACCCCTGAAATCTTGAAATCCCAAAACCCAAAAGGGTGGGGGAGACATGACACGATGTGATAAGTTCAGGGGTCAAAGCTATTTTGGGGTCAATATAGGAGACAATTAGGGGTTTTGGGGACACAAAAATATGAAACATTGGAGGCAAGATATGTGAAATGGTTGGGCTGTAAAATATGAAAGTGTTTAAACTCCTGCCCAAAATAATTAATGCATGTTGATTTGTAAAGGATGAGGAGTTGGCAAGTTGATGTGTGGAGATGTCTATAAATAGCTCGGTGGAGGTGTTCTTAAAGCTCACCAAGTGTAAGGAAATGAGTGGGAATTGGTACATATTCCCTGAGTCAAATGTCTACGTAGAAACCAATGTAGGGTAGCGAGTTACCAACCAAGTCCATTGTATGAAGAAAATATGAAAATATCTGGGGTTAAGAAAATATGTGGGGTTATAAATGGTGGAAGCTCAGTGTTGAATTTTGGAGATAATTTATTGGATCGTCTAGGGGTTCTCATGGAGCTCGATGGTGAACTAGAGTTTGGGGGCTCAAATGATATCACATAAAATGAAGAAGGGTGAGATGGTTTACCAACACAATGCAATGCAAGCCTAGAAAACACAAACCCCCTAACTTAAAGAACCATATTTCAAGCATCAGGAGTCCATTTCTTGCAAGAGTGTAGTCAATGGATAGTTGAGAAGAATCTTGACATGATGGAGACATGAAAAGTGATATTTTTTAGGTTTTATAAATCCCAAAATTGCAAAGTCCACTAAACCATGAAACGACATAAATTTTTCTCTAAATATTTGTTTCAAAAAGAAGACCAGACACCAGAATCATGAGAATAATCTCTACAACATGGAGCCATTAAATTCAATATTTTGGAGGTTTTTCACTTATGATATTCGAAAATAGTGAGTAGTAGGTGAAGGCTTTTAATGAAGGTTAGTGGGAGAGTAGGTAATGATGAGGCTAAAGGAGCTAGGAGCTATACTCAGGAAGCTATCAAAGATATTTTCCCTTTGCACAAGTCAATACCATTAACGAAGCAAGGATTTTGGAAGATCTTCAAGGACCCATTGCAGATAAAAAAATCATTTTTATGGGTTTTGGGGTAATTTCAGGATTTCATCTCTCTCTTCTATGTCCTATAATTTCTTCTATAAATACATTGGAGGGTTGAAAAATAAATTGGTTAGTCATTTTCACCCTTCTTTGCACCCATACTCTCCATTCCTTCAGTTGAACTATTGTGAATTTCATAGGGCTTAAGGCCTTCATCTCAAATTTGTAATGGCATTTCTTTCCTTTCCCCTAATGAAATGTATTGTGTGAATTCATATGTAGCAATGAAATTGTGTTTGTGTTAAATTCTTCTAATATTTCATGGTATGGATGTTCTTCCTTTCCTTTCATTACTATCAGGTGTTCTGTGCAAATACCATTGCTCATTGTAGGTTTTGGGTGTGATGTGCTTGTTTGGAAATGATGTATTGGGTTTGACTGATTTTGTGGTGCAGAACCACCCTTTCTAGGTTCATTTATTCATTATTTTTGTAGGTTGGAGAAGTGGCTAGCACTCCATTTCTAGTGTATCTATGATCTTAGTGTAGGTTTTCATTTCATGCATATATTTCCTTGTCCTATTGGAAGCTATATATTAGGATTAGTTAGTATTTTTTCCTACATTAGGAGTAGTTTGTGGTAGGTAGGTTAGGAGCAGGAACCGACCTTCTCTAAAGAGCTATCCCATTTCAAATTGTCTCACACTTAGGATATCTCAATGATATGCAATCACGCCAAATGCCCCATCTCAAATTTGGCCATTTGGGGGGTGCTATGATTTTACATTGACAGTTATCACTCCTTCTCAGGACAAGAAAACACAATTTCCCAACAAGCTTATGAACGTGAGACCACACCTTTGATTTCCCAACCTTGTGTTTTTATGCTCTTACTTCATGAAGACCATGTCATCCAAAACGATCCTCATATTGAAACCAATCCTTCTACCTCTCATCGGTCCATTTCCTCTAGACCAGCTACACCTCCCTGTCTCTTCTCCTTTAGAGACTCTTGGACCTCCTACTATCCCTTATGGATGCTCAGAGTTTAAGGAACTCCTTGATGCTAATCCTATCACCCTTTATGACTACCTATCTCGTAATTCCTCCAAAATCCCTCAATCCCATCAATTAATACTCAATTAGTGGATCCCATTCCACCCAACTTACCTCATATCAACACTATCCCCACTTCATCTACTACTGTCACTAGTATGCCTATTCAATCATCTCAAGAATTGCACTTTATTCCTCCTACATCCAAACAACATAACACAACCTTACCCCTTATCTCTACTTCACATATCCATGCCAATGTAATCACCTCTCAAACCTCAACCATTTAAATCAATGCAAATCCATCAACCTCATCATCAAGGATCTTATCATTACATACTTCCTACTTAAACCAATGCAAGTATCCTAACCACCTATCACTTACATCCCAACTAACCCCATAACAAATCAATCAAATGTTCCTATTTCACAAAAACCAACTCAATCTAACCAATCTTACCACATCTCAACATCAAGCTTTATCTCAACCAATCCAATTGCAACCCCTTAATTATATTCCCCCTTATCAACCACTTCCACCAACACCAACACATCCCCAAACATATCAAACATATCAACAACCCAACCCATTCACCTCATATGCATCTCAAACTCATCCTTCAACATCTCAACCATTCAATGATCCCTTACAAGCATTATTGAGTAGAATGGCCAACCTTTAAGCCTCATCTTTCGAATCTAAGACCACATTTTCATATAAATAAAGCTACAATGAACCCATTAATGCATTCGTCCCCATGAAACCATATCCTCCTCATTGGGAATTACCAAAGTTATCCAAGTTCAATATTAAGGAGGATCCCCAACAACACCTTCGAGATTTTAGACATGCATGTTACCTTATCACCCATGATCAAGATCTCATGCTTCACACATTTCCCATGTCACTAGTCCAACCCCACATTGGATTGGTACAATAGTATCCCACAACACTCATTATTCACCTTCACTCAACTTGTGCAATTATTCCTAGAACATTTCTCAATTAACATTGTGCAAAGATTACCATCACTACCTCTATGCCATTCGATAGTTTGATGATGAATCTATCACAGATTTCATCACATGATGGCATAACATCATTAACCAACTATCATTCATCCCTTCCAAAAACTGAGCTTATTGAATTATTCTCATGGTCTTGTGTGAAGCACATCTCTTCAACTCTTCAAATTCAATCTTTCCAAACCTTTGAAGAGGCATTCACTATGGCTCGCAAACTTGAACTTCACGCCCTTGAGCAAGGCCACCTTAAGCTTCAATCAAACAAACCCAAAACCTGAGTTCACCAAATCCTCCATGCATGGTGATAAGTCTAAAATTCACCAATACCATCATTGTTCAATATTCATCCACATCCAATTTTCACACGGATCCTCTGCAAACAAATCCTAGACCACTTCCTAACTATACCCCCTTGGGGAATCATATAGTTCATATTTGACAAGTTAATGGCAGTCCACCTTATTCAACTTCCTCCCATCCAACCCATTGATGACTCACAACCCAAACCATATGGTATCATGAGGGGAATTATTGTAAATATCATCAAGTCCAAGGTCACGACATTGAGAAGTGTTGTTCCTTCAAAGATCATGTCCAACAACTTATAAATCAGGGGGATCTCCAAGTGGACAATCCTAACACATCACCTAATCAACCCCTTGATGTCTCTAAACAACCATTCCCCAATCATCCATCATCAAATCAATTCCACCCCCACATCTTATGAACCTAATGCTCACACAATTAACACCATAAATCAAGAGCCTACATTATTTCCTACATCCACTACCTCATTATCTACCACATCTACCTTTACTTTAGACACTTCTTCTACAACAATAACCTCATCAATATCCACACCCTATCTCTACACCTACCACATCTCAACCTATCACATCTAGTCCTCCATCCACATCTATATTCAAATACCCTACTATTACATCTACACCACATATATTTTCAACCATCTCATATACCCACTACCACTACATCCCAATCTATCATATCCAATTCTTCATCAACATCTACCATTCCTACATCTATACCCACTTCCACATCAATCACATCTACTAGCATAACCATACCTACATCTACATCTCAATCTACACACATATCTATGATACACCCTAAAACATTTCTTACACAAACACCCCCACGTAAGACAAACAAAGATAATATTATTACCCCATCTATAAAACCAATCACCCCTACACCAATCAATCCTAGACCTATACAATCTATAACCCCTTTTGATCTCATCAAGTGCATCATCCAAAAACCCCTTCCATCTACAATATCCACATCTACAACACACACATCTCAGTCCACATCTACAGACCCCCTAGTTGAAATTCATCATCATTCTTCCAAAGGAAAATCCTTACATCCAAATTAAGAACCTTGGCATACCCATCCAAAAATATCCATTACACATCCACACAAAAAGTTGGAGCTCCCTCCTCCCAAGCCTAAGTAAACCAATGTTAATCATCACTCTTAGGAGCATCTCCATCCATCTTAGGACCAGGACCTTCATCTAAGACACCCATCATCAACCAATCCAAATCCAAGCAATCTAACCCTCCTTCTAGATCTAATCCTCCTTCAAGATCATCTAACTCCCAAATCATCAAAAGCAAATCACATATATCCACTCTCTTCCAACTAAATTTGAACCAAAGGCTCTCATGAAGCCTCATCAAAGAAATCCACCTATTTACCTTCACCTACCATTCCCAAATCCACTTCATCTATAACCTCTTCTTCAAAACCCCCATTGGGTCCTATACTGAAATATTTCAACACCTACTCCAAACCTCAACAATCACCCTTCCTCCTATCAAACCTTTTGATCCACATGGACACTCCAAAATCCTCCTTGGTTCGATCCTAATGTTGTGTGTACTTATCATCTTACCCCAGGCATGACATTGAGCATTATAAGGACCTCCAAACTCTCATCCATAATCTAATGGTGAAGGACGACCTTCTCATCCATGAAGACCACCCTCTTCCTTCCATCTCATCCACATCCAAATCCAATCCTCCAATCAAACCCTCACCTCCTAAGGAATCTAAGATGGGATCTTCACCTAAATCATTCACTTTAATCCATCCTCCAAGCTCCGTTTCTCCTAAAGATAGGCCCCTCTCTTCATTGATTCCATCCACATTACTAATCCTCCTCACCCTCATGATCCTCAATCGTCTATCCAATCAAAACCTAGAGGCATCATCACTTCTCCTTCTAAAATCCTACCCAATCTCCTTTTGCATCCTACTAACTTATCCATATCTATATATCAAGTTTCCTAAAGTGATGTAATATTTCTCGCTGGGGGAGAATCCACTCCTCTCTCTTAGTCCTCTCACGTCTCCTCCTTCATCCAACCATCCCATGAAATCGATGATGACACTGTGTCTCTTTTTCCCCTACTTCTTTAAATATCCAGAATCACTCTAGGACTGGTCTACTATCAGGCTAGGTCTCTTCCTCTTAATCCCCACATCATCTCATCTAATCTCACCTAATCCCATCCAAATCTACTTATCCTTCATCTAATTTGTTATCTCATCTTATCCAATCCACTTATATATTATTACATCTCATTCTAAGTCCACCTTTGTGGCTATCTTTGTGCCTCTCTTGGGGCACCATACCTCATCCTAAGCCCACTTTTGTGGCCATCTTCATCTCACCATGGACACATATTTCCTCACTATTCAAAAGATAACACATAATCTCATCTAATATTCTACAAGTTATCATCTTATCCCATCCAATCAAACATCTCAAGGAGTGTGACTTTAACATCAGTGACCTTGTCCTTAAAGAAAATCAAAACGTCACTACTCTAGAAAGGAGCCAACATGGAAATTTTTCTCCCAACTGGATTGGACCTTACATTATCATGCATAAGTATGGGTCTGGGGCCTATCATTTGGCTTCCCTTGATGGTAAACTGGAAATGAAACCTCTTAACACATTGCACTTGTGGCCTTTCTATTATTAACATACCTACCAATGTGAACTTAGTCATCCCATTGGTCATCCATCCATCATTAGCCATTTCCATATTTCATCGTAATGATTTGGAATTATGTGGTCTACCATCACTTTCCTAGTTGTGACCTTGAATATGGGCACCACGGCTCTGCTCATAGTATATTCCTTATGGATAGGTTCTTCCTTCTTTGTGAGAACTATGTGATCATTACATCCATTACCCTCTTATTTACCTACTAGAACCACGCTAAGGGTCCATGGGTGTCACTTGTACATTCATTATCCCATCCTAAGTGGTCTACCTAACTATTCCTATCTCTTCCTCATAAAAAAGTTCAAAATTCCATGGATGCTCATATCAAAAAGTCAAAATAAAACATACTTCTCCCTCAAAGGACAATTGTTCATAAAAAGCAAAAAAAAATTCAAAAGTATAGACTGATCCCTCGAAGGACAACTATCATGCATATATATTATCCCTGTCATCTATAAAAAAAATAAAATAGAAAATCCAAAATAAGCATAAAGCAAAAAGTAGACCACTCCCTCGAAGGATGGATACCCTCCTTATATCATGGCAGCAAAGGATTCCCACATTGATCAACCTTCTATCTCATAAAAAAAAACATAAAAATTCAAAAGCAAGCATCCTAAGAAAGCTTCCCACATCGATCAACTTTCTCATCTGTAGAAAACTTCCCATATTGATCAGTTTGCATTCCCATCACCCAGAGCTAGGGCATAGACCTAGGGAAACCCACCTATGGAGAACCTATATTCCCACGTACAAGTCACATCTAAACCCCCTTTGTCATGTTAACCATTAGTTTATAAGTTCACTTTCCATATTTTCCTCATGATCCTTGGAATAACTAACTATCAGTTGGTTATGTGTTAACACCTACTATTGGCTGCAAGTGCATTGGCTTAAGTGGCTCCTTTTCTTGTTTACCTCGACGGAAGCCTGTGTAGTTTTATTAATCTCAATCAACTAAAAAATTATAGAGAATGGGCTGCAATATTTATAGATATTGCACAGCCAAATACATCCGGGAAATTGAGTTGCACAGGTGCAACCAAAAACTAGAATAAACAAGCTTCCAAATCACCCAGGAAGCAACAATTACATAAAAACAAATATATTGTTGAAAAAAATATAACAGTGTGTATACAGACAAATATGGTTGATTAACCATATAACAATATAACTTATTTAATTAATAAAATTAATTAAATAATTAACTATGCATAATTAATATTTAGGATAATAAAATTTATCCTAACATTCCCCCCCTTAATTGTGCATTGTCTCAAGAGATGAGGAGAGAAATGCTCTGAACAACTCGAACTTGTCACGTGCAAGTGACTTTGTGAAAATATCTGCTCGTTGTTCAGCCGTTGGACAAAAATTGAAGCTGGATGTTGTGCTTCAACACATGTTCACGTATGAAATGAACCTGAACCTCAATGTGCTTTGTTCTCTCATGAAAAACTGGATTGCGAACAAGTTTGAGAACACCTTCATTGTCAACATACATGGTGGTCGGTTTGTCCTGTGGTATTCCAAGTCCTTCTAGTATGTGACGTAGCCAAATCACTTCACAGACAGCTTCTCCTGCAGAACGATACTCGGCTTCTGTGGAAGAGTGAGAAACAAAGTGTTGTTTCTTACTTCCCCATGATATTGGTCCAGATCCCATAAAGAATACAAATCCAAAAGTGGATTTTCTATCATCAATGTTACCTGCATGATCTGAATCCGAATATCCAGTCAAGAAGAAGTTTTCATTCTTCTTGTATTCTAGACCAAGATCCACTGATCCTTTGAGATATCTCAAAATGCACTTTGCTGCTTTCCAATGACAAATTTTGGGTTCCTGCATGAACCTGGATAGATAGCTCACTGCAAAGCTGATATCTGGTCTAGTGTAGGTCAGGTAAATGAGACTCCCAATCAGCTGCCGATAGAGAGTGGCACTTACCTCAGGAGATGGATCTGAACGAGATAACTGTAATCTGTTCTCCATAGGTGTAGCAATTGGTGTGCAATCCATCATCCTAAACTTCTCGAGTTTGTCTTGGTATATTTCATCTGAGAAACAAAATATGTGATTCTCTTTCTACCATACTTCCAGTCCAAGACAGTAGTGCATAAGCCCGAGATCTGTCATGTCGAATGATCGCTTAAGATCTTTCTTTGTTTCATCAATCATCTTCACTGAACTGCCAGTGATGACTAGATCATTGACATAAACTACAACAATCACCATCTCCCCCCCTTGCTTTTTGAGGTAGAGATTGGGATCATATGGATTTCTGAACAAATCCATGTTGTACGAGATGCTCATCAATCTTGATGTACCATGCCTGGGGTGCCTGTTTGAGGCCATATAGAGATTTCCTGAGTCTGCATACCTTTTCTTCTTGACCAGGTACAACATATCCCTCAGGTTGAGTCATGTAGACTTCTTCTTGTAAATCTCCATTCAGGAAGGCACTTTTTACGTCCATTTGGTGAACTTTCCATCCAAACTGAGCAGCTAGAGCAAAGATCATCCTGATCGTTTTGATCTTAGCTGTGGGAGCAAATGTCTCCTCATAGTCAATGCCTTCTTTCTGTGCGTACCCCTTTGCTACAAGTCTTGCATTGCACTTGTCCACTGTCCCATCTGCTTTGTACTTAGTTTTCAATATCCATCTACATCCAATGGGTTTCTTCCCTAGTGGAAGATCAACAAGCTGCCAAGTGTTATTCTTCATCACTGATTGATATTCAGAATCCATGGCATCTTTCCAAGCTTTTGACTGTAGGGCTTCCTGGACTGTAGAGGGCTCGTCTGATTCAATGACTCTACTCATCAAAGAAAAGTTAACTTCTTCTCTTGCTTTACTGTGAGTCTGTGGTCCAGGGGTGGATGTGGTGGAGCATCCATTCTTGCATCTCGTAATGTGCTTGAACCATCCAGGCATACTTGCATCTCCCATGGGTTGTGGTGCTATGATCAACACCATCATTATCACTTTCATCTTCGTTTCACATGTTCCCATGGGAGGAGTTCTGGTTCCTTCTTCTCAATCTCTTATGATTTTCTAGTCTTAACATCCATCATCCCCATCATCACTCTTCATCTTATGCTATGAGGGAACATTAGCTTCAATTTTTACAACTAGATAAAAAATCTACATCTTGCGAGGGATCCAGACGTGGAGTCTCTGCTTCCTTCTTCTTTTGAAAAACTCATGTACATCTCTTGTACTTGTTTTTATAGTAGACTTTCCATCTGGTAGCTTAGGAAATCAGTCTTGATACCCAAATGTCTCTTCACTAGTCAATGAAGATGAGATTTTGTGCATGACTTCATTCTACAATTTCTTTCTGTTCTTTCTATGTCCATCTGGCTTTGTACCTTGTTTTGAATATCCATCTGCAATGGAATGGGTTTCTTCCCATGGTGGAAGATCGACAAGCTGCCAAGTGTTATTCTTCATCACTGATTGATATTCAGAATCCATGGCATCTTTCCAAGCTTTTGACTGTAGGGCTTCCTGGACTGTAGAGGGCTCATCGATTCAATAACTCTACTCATTTCAAAGCAAAGTTAACTTCTTCTCTTGCTTTACTGCGACCGTGGTCTAGGCGGTGGATGTATCCAGTGGAGCATCCAACGCATCTCGTAATGTTTGTACACCATTTAGGCTCATACTGCTGAATTGTCCCCCCCATGGAGTCGTGGTTCTATGTGATCAACACCATCATCCCCATCATGCCACTTTCATCTTCTGAGGGAACATTAGCTTCAATTTTTACAACTGGTGAAAAATCCACATCTTGTGAGTCTGGAGGAGGAGTCTCTACTTCCTTCTTCATCGAAAAACTCAACATCTCTGACTTGTGTAGACTTTTCTGGTCTTAGGATCCATCAAGTCTATACCAAGAGTCTCTTCACTGTACTCCCAATGAAGATGAGTTTGTGTGACTTCATGTCCAATTTCTTTCTGTTCTGTTTGGGTATGTGCATGCTTGCTTTACACCCGAATACTCTGAGGTGTGCAATAGATGGTTTCCAAATTTGACCATGCTTCTTGTGGTGTTACTCCATCAAGAGCAACTGTGGGCACTCTGTTTGAACAAATACACATTGTCTTTGCTGCTTCTGCCCAAAATGTCTTTCGAGTCTGGAATCATCGATCATGCATCGCACCATTTCCATGATAGTACAATTTCTTCTCTCAACAACACCATTCTGTTATGGTGTGTGTGGAGGAGACATTTGTCGACGAATCCCATGAGTTTGTAGGTAGTCTATGAACTCATCACTGGTGAATTCCCCCCCTCTATCTGAGCGGAGAGTTCTGATGTGACGACCAGTTTCTTTCTCAACTGCCACTTTGAACTTTTTGAATGTTTCAAAGGCTTCACTTTTCTTGCGAAGACAAAAAATCCACATTTTTCGTGAATAGTCGTCAACACAAAGCATGAAGTACTGGAACCCTGAATGACTTGGCTGCATCAGACCGCAAAGATCGGTATGAACCAGGTCAAGTTTACCATGAGCTCGAAATAGTACTCCTTTGGAATGAAGCTCTGTGTTGTTTTCCTGCTAGGCAGTGAGGACACTTGTCTGTATCCTTCTGAAGAGATGGTAGCCCATGTACCATATTACACCGGCAAAGTGTTTCGAGATATTTGAAACTTACATGACCAAATCTTCTGTTGATGCCACAACTGAGCTGAGGTGGAGTTCTTAGCCACAAGTGCTTGATCATCTTTGTGACAAAATCAAGTTGGAACATGCATCCCACATTGGAGGCTTTTGCAATTATTTTCGAGCCTCTTGATTTATCTCGAATCAAACACATTTTCTTGCCGGATTGACTATCAAAGTCAATTTTCAGGTTGTGATCTAGGAGTTGACTGACTGAAAGAAGATTCTTTGTCAACCCAGGGACATATAGAACATCTGATAGTCTGCATTTGATGAACCAAGGGGTAGAGAAATGTTTCCAATCCCCTGAACTGTATATGAAGAATCATCTCCCAACGAAACATGATTTTTCGATGGCGTGTCCCTCATTGAAATAAACCAGTCTCTGTGGCCGGTCATGTGTCGAGTGGCTCCCGAATCAACATACCAGACGTCACTAGATGACGTGGATGGTTCACTTGATTGAGCAGTGAACAAGAAGTCTTCATTGTCTGACTGTTCTTGTTGCTCAGCAATATTACCTTGCTGGTGGGGTCTTCTTTTCCAGTTCCCCTTTTTCTGCCCTTGATGGTAGTTAGAATGTCCCTTGTAAGTTTGTTGTTGTTGAGGTCCAGAATTGCTTGATGAACCTTTCTTATATGTATTAAACCAACATTCTTGCAAGTCATGTCCTCTTTTGCAAATTGGACATCGCTTCTTCTGTTGATTGTCCCCATGATACTGATTTGATGTTGGGACTTTTGATAGGATTTAGGTTTTCCTTTACCTTTTCCTTTCCATTTTTGATGTGAAGACAGTGCCTGCTCCTCTTCATCATCCTTGTTGTGCATTGCTTCCTCTTGTTGCAGTAGGTTTACTAGCTTGTCAAAACTAATTGTTGTATCTGACAAGTTTAGAGTTGTGACAAAAATGCGGTAAGAAGAGGGGAGAGCTCTCAGAACAATGGGAACGAGAGATTCATCTTTGACCTCTTCTCCTAGGGCTAGAAGTGAAGCCCTCAACTCTGCAACTCTTCTTAGGAAGGCTTCAATTTTCTCATTCTGTTTGAATTTCAATGTATGTAACTGACTCTGCAAATTGAGTATGACATTCTTGTTCTTGGCCTCATATATTGTGCTCAGCTTATCCCACACTTCTTTTGCTGATGTGGCATCTCGAATGTGGGCTTGCACATCGTCGGACACTCCAAACAAGATGATGAGTTTTGCTTTCTGATCTGCTCTATCAAATTGTCGTTGTTGTGTTGCATCCGTTGGTGATCTGGTTAGAGTACCAGTCACAACAGGCCAGATTTCTTCAAACTCAAGTTGTGTTTTTATTTTTGTCTTCCAAGCAGCATAGTTGCTTCCTCTGAGCAATTGTGAATCCGGAAGAAAAAATTTGGGGGCATTGGTGCCCATTTTGCAGAGATCACTGACAGGGTTTGGCTCTTATCACTCCAGGTATAAGGTCTCCCAATCTATATACCATCAGTCCGATATACCGAACCTTTCTATATACGCACCCTTCCGATATACCCGTCGGTACGTGGAAGAAGCTCGCCCTTTCTATATACCCGGCGGTACGTGAAAGAGGCGTTAACGTACGTGAAAGAATTCGATACGTGGTACCAAGACAGTACTGATGGGGTCTGTGTGATTATTGACACCGGCTCAAAGAAATATCCTCATACGCGCGCGTAACTTCGCTATATACTTGGATAATTTCTCAGTCCGGATTTATGTCTTGCAATCGTTCACAGACGGATGGGATGGTTCATAGTGTGTGCACTGTGACCTTATTACTCCCCGTCGATTTATAGGGACGATGCCCAGACGACATTGTTGCAGCTATATTATGCGTTAAGTGCAGTAGTAGTCGCGACGGCTTTACCCGTAAGCGCTTCCCAGAGGCACTGTATATACCGAACGCTGCGAATGAGATCTAGGATCTCGTGAGTGTTACAGAACCAATTTTACTATTTTTTATTACAATTCTGCCAGTTTCTGAGCAGTTACAAAGTTTTGCAGTTGACTATGGCAACCTGCAAATTAGTACAATATGCAGTACAATTTGAATAAAAAGGTAAAAAAATTCAGTTTCGGGGTCCTGGTGACCTCCTGAGCCCACCCAAAATGCTAAAAATTGCAAAAAAATAACTGAAAATGCAATTTTTAGATGGGTCTCCTTTTGCAAAAAATGTCTGGAATGAGAAAACAGACCAGATGGGAGAAAATTTTTTTTTACCCTAAATTAGGGATTTCTCCGCTAAATTTAGTTAGTTGTAACTAAATTCAAAAAAGCCTGCTAAATTTAGCAGTTCTGCCAAAAAATCCGCCAAATGCAAAAGGAGAGTTTTTGAGTGTTTTTGGTGGGATTTGACCCTCAAACCTCTCACTCCCAAGGCGCATGCACTAACCAACTTGCCCACTTGGGGCGCTTGGACTATGAAAGGAAGGAATTTGTATTTATTGACAAGTAAATGGACTTACCTTTTGGAAAATGGATGCCACGTGGTGCATGCTGGTGAAGAGGCATTTTTTAGGGTTGTATTTGCCTAAAAAAATGGATCTGAAGCTTTATTTCCTTGCTCAGGCCGCATTTTTTCCTTGCTCAGGCCGCATTTTTTCCTGTCCTTTGGCCGCGTTTTTTTGTGTTTGGGCGCTGAGTTTCCTCCTGGGCCGCATTTTTTTCCTTTGGACAATGTACAGGCCGTTTTTTGCTTTGTACTGCATTTTTCCTTGGCCACGTGTTTTAATGCCTGGCCGCGTGTTTTAGTGCCTGGGCGCGTGTTTTAGTGCCCTTGGTCGCTGTTTTTTTTTCTGTGCTGGGCCTTCCTTTTTTTTGTTTCTTTTTTGTAGGTCCTGGAGACTGAGAATGGCGTGACAGAGGGAGAAGGTGCACGTTTTTGCTCGCTGTTTTTGCTTGGGCACATTTTTCTGGAAAGAAAACTGTTGTCATTTCTGTGGAGGCTTGAAATACTGACGGTATGAAGCGTTTTTGCCTCAGCTTGTTTATCAGGTCCTATTTGTCTGGCTCGACTTTACAACCAGCGTAACAACATTTTTTGTTACAAAACCGAGGAATGGGCGCAACTCGGCTGTCTCACATTTTTTGTCATTCCTGACCACTGTTTGATTCTTGGAGGCTGCAAATAGCAGGAGGGCATTACAGACCTCCAAAACAAGCCAAGCAAATTCTCTACAGTAGAGACAAAACCCTTATTGGGAAAAGAAAAATTTTTTATTATTTTCAATACCTGGAGCAATTTTTGCCTGGTGCTGAGTGCACCAGTGCAAAAAAAAAATTGCATTCCAAACACCTGGAATGAACAGGGGGATGTGGGGAGGCAGGGATGAGGCTGGGAGGTTGCAGGAGGCTGCACAGGCTCTCTATTGCTGCATACTCTTCTCCAATCTTCTCTATCTCTGCTGCTCTCTTTTTCGACTCCTTCACAGGGCCAGAATTTCGCTCTGGTACCAAATGTAGATTGAGAAACAGGGACGGAAGCCTGTGTAGTTTTATTAATCTCAATCAACTAAAAAATACAGAATGGGCTGCAATATTTATAGATATTGCACAGCCAAATACATCCGGGAAAATGAGTTGCACAGGTGCAACCAAAAACCAGAATAAACAAGCTTCCAAATCACCCGGGAAGCAACAATTACATAAAAACAAATATATTGTTGAAAACAATATAACAATGTGCATACAGACAAATATGGTTGATTAACCATATAACAATATAACCATTTATTATTTAATTAATGAAATTAATTAAATAATTAACTATGCATAATTAAAAAAAAGATACATGAAAAAAGATAAGCATTTACAATCACTAAAAATAGAGGTATAAAAGACATAGTTTGAAATAAATATAAATGGAAACCTTAGAATAGTCAAAAAATATAAAAAATACATATTTAGAAAGAGGATAGTTTTCTTGATGTTGTAGGAATTTTTTAAGAAAGATAGAAAACGTTTTTGTAGGATTTAGCATGGTGGAAGGTGAGTTTTTGCATATTTTGTCAAAAACATGCAGGTTGTTGTGTTGTTACAGGTCCAAGGCACAGGTTTGGGAAACCAAAGCAATTCCAAGCCTGTAAATTCTTGGTTTGCGGGCATAATAAAGGGAACACGTACGCATTCTACATAGTATAGGTATTATATATATTTTTGGCATGCTTCTATTTACAAAAATAAATGTTTAAGTATAAGAAATAATAAACTTATACTTTAAATTTATTTTAGTAAATATAAGAAATTAGGGTCACTCTGCACCTTATGGAACTAGTCTCACAACTCCATGAGTCACAGTTTAGGAGATAGTTTTTTATAATCTAATCTGGTCAGTACATAGGTAATTTTCAGGATTTCAGCATTCAGCCTAAAGCTTTTAGCGTTTAAATTCTACAATCGATGTCTATTTTGGCAATGAATATAGTCATTGTTTAGGTTTTGGGGCCTTTTGGATTGTTTACTGACATTTGTAGGAGTGTTAGATGTGTCAAAATTAGATTTTACAAACCTCACAACTCTCAAAGGAAACAACAATTGCTCAAATATATGCACTCATGAAATGCCTTATAATACATAACAAATCAAAACACATGTGTTGGACATAGTGTCATTGGTGTTGTCATTGATGTCAAGTTACATTGATGGAAAAGGGTGTCTAGGTGGCATAGGAGTCAACATGAGGTGTCAATCATCAAGAAGCATGAAGGTTGATTGGTAGTGCCCTGTTTTGGTGTCATGAAGTGTTGCATTGGTGAAGTGTTGGTTTGGAACCAAAAAGGGCAGCTTCACTATTTTTAAATTCTTCATGACACCTTCAAGCCTTAGAGAAAAATGGATGTCTCCAACATGTAGAGGATTTACGTAGCTTTCTAATGCCTATTTTTTTCCCCTTCTAACTCCTTACAGAGCTCCTGGAATCTTCTAGAGAAGTTAGGTTTCACCATTAGAGTGTTTGTTCCCTGCACCTAGAAAACCCGATGTTGAGCAGATAGTCCTTGAATGATCAAACCTTTCCTAAATCTTCCTAAATTACCTTCAACACTTCCAAGATTCCCTGACATCACCTTTGGATGCTTAAGATCTTTCCTAAAATCTCCCAGAGGGTGTTTTAATAGCTCTAGAATGGACAAAATAACTAGCATGGAAATTGAAAATTTTGAAGCATGACAACTAAGCCCTTAATTGAAAATAAGGCTTCTCAGTCACTGTGCATCCTTCCTCTGGTGATGTAGGAACATCTTGTTAATAATCAATTTTGGCTTTCTTAGGTGACTAGGGGTATCTTGGGTCCACTTGAGATGGTCATAGCTTGTACTAGTCCATTTGGACTCCATAGGAAAGAATAGGGAGTTTCCCTCCAAATGTATAATTTGAATATTTGAACTAGCTCTAGGTATGTTATAGGCTTAGGTGTTAAGTGACACAGTCCTCTCAGACTGAGATATCAGATTTGGAGGTTAGAGACTATTTTGCAAAGCATTTTCACATGTAAATATCTTGTTTTGGATTGTCTTCTTATCTATAATGGTGTTCAAGGCTTCATGGAACCCTCACAGTGTCCAGGGAATGGAAAATAGATAGAAAGACTTACTTAGACTAAACTATACCCTATTTTAGAAGTTTAGTAGTATGTAGCATGAACATAATGATTCAATGGAATCCTTGAGTCTATTTCAGGGCATTGATCACAAGGAATTGGTGTTGTAAAAGTCAAGAAAAGGTAATAAGCCATCTAAAGGAGGATTTCTTAAATTAAATTTACGTTCACAATCCTAACTATGTGTGCCCAGTCTTAAGGGCCTAGAGTAGAAAATTCATTGTAAAAGTTAATACTTATGCCTGGTAGAGTCCTTGATAAGTGTGGAGGAAGGTAATAAGAAGACCAAGAGTTTCAAAATCCCTAGTACAGGTTGGAATAAGAATAAAAGCAAAGGAATGTGTAAATACAATTTAGTAGTGTTAATGCCCAGTTTGAGGGCTAGGAAAGATGTACTTTTAGAAAAATAGTCTTTATTCCATGTGTTTGAAGTTGGTGGAGCCTCTGAAAAGTTGGAGGAAGGCCTAAGGGCATTAAGGACTCATAAAATCAGGGCATAAGGACATAGTATTGAGTGGTTAGTAGGTAAAGGAAGCAATGTACAATCATGTTTATTTCTTGTGACTGTCAAGACCAACCTTGAGAAATAGTTGTCTTAGGAAAGAAACTCATAAGGAAGTTGTATCTATCATTGAGGGAGTGGTGTTATAATGTTTTTAATCCTTGAGGAATAGGGGAAAATCCTTATACAAATTTAATCAAGAAGACCTATTGACTGTCCTGCACAGTTCCATAAAGAATCCTAGAGAGAGTAAGGGTTTGTATGAAAAGCCTTAAGTGAAAGAGGAAGAGTTGAGTGATTTGCATTAGTGATTAGGAGAGGGGTAAGCATAGTGAAATGAGTGAAAATAATATTGAGTAAAATCAAGGTGAAGGTGAAAAACAAAGTTGAGAAGATTGTTTAGAGCTTGAGCAAACAAGGAGTCTTAAAAAGCCAAAAGTTGAAAATCTAGCAAGATGATGGATAAATGAGTAATGGAGCATTGAGGTGTGCTTGAGTAAGGTGTATGGGTGTGTTGAAAGGTGGATGTAAGGATGAAATAGGTGGTAATCCATTAAACCCTTAATTTTTCTTTCAAACCCTAACTAGACCTACTTGAAACAAGGGAAAAGGAGAAAGTTGAATTGGGGAAGTTGTATTTTGAGTTGAAGTTATATAAAGAGGATTGCAGGCTACTCTGTATCATCTGCCCAAATTGAAGTTAGAAAAAGTATGCTTATGAGGTTTTTTCCATGCGACTTATGGTTATGAGTACTTGAGCATGCTAGTAAGGGATGCCCTTGAAGTGTTCCATGTGGTGGAAGATCTTAGAAGTGAAGTTTGAGGTGTTATTTCATGTTGGTCTCAAATTCCACTCACTTTCCTAACCATGATTGGAAATATCATAATATTAATGGGAAAAAACATTCTAAGATCAATGGAACAACTTTCAAGACTTGATTTTTCTTGAACCTAAAAATTTAGGTCCATTTTTGTCTGGAACCAAAAGGGGCAGCCACAATGTTTTGAAATTCTTCATGAAACCTTCAAGCCTTAGATAAAAATGGATGTCTCCAACATGTAGAGGATTCACATAGCTTTCCAATGCCTATTTTTCTCCTCTTAACTCCTTACATATCTCCTCTGGAATATTTTTGAGAAGTCAGGTTTCACCATTAGAGTGTTTTTTGTCTACACCTAGAAGGAACAATTCTTTGTTAAGCGAAAGAGGGTTATTTAGTGTGAAATGAGAAAACCTTTCCTAAATCTTCCTAAATTACCACCAAAACACTTCTAGGATTCCCCAACATCAGCTTTGGATGCTTAGGATCTTTCATAAACTCTCCATGAGGGTGCTTGATTAGCTCCAGAATTGCCAAAATAACTAGCATGAAAATTGAACATTTTGAAGGATGACAACTAAGCCCTTAATTGAAAATAAGGCTTCTCAATCACTATGCATACTTCCTATGGATATCCTGTTATCGATTCAACCTTTACCTTGGCTCAAAGTAAAGTCCTAATAATATCATTCAGTGTGTTTTAATGTGCAGGGAATAGTGTTTAAGGTGATTGATCAACTCATTTAGTATTGATGAGAGACTACTTTTGCCGAAGGCCTAAAAAGGCCATTCTGTAGCTAATTGAACACCCTCTGGAAGTGTTTAGAGAAAATATAAAGAATATGAGGGTGATTTCAGAGACAATTGAAGATGTTTAAGTAAATTTAGGAAAATTTTAGGAAATAAAATCTCATTCAGGAGCAATCGATTTAAGATTGGGGTTTCAGACATATGTAAATTTAGGAAAGTTTAAATGAGTAAATGTTTAAGACTGGGTTTTCATATGCAGGGAATGAAAGCTAAAACGATGAAAGATGACTTCTCTGGATGACTCTAGGAGTTATATAAATATTTGTGATTAAAAAAGGCATTAGAAAGATATTACAATACTCTACAAGGTAGAATCATCAATATTGACTTAAGGTTCAAATACTTCTTGAGGTACATCAAAACTTTGTAGCTGTCCCTCCCAGTTTAAAATTTAAATAGGGCCCAAATTTTGAGTTGCAAGTAGAATTAGATTTTTAGAATAGTTTCATTTATTGTAAAATTTTATTTGATGTGTTTCAATGAAGTATGGAGGTCAAGAAAATGTAACTCATCCTCAAATTTCATTCAAGGATTCATCCCCTATCTGGAGGACGAAACCCATTTCCATGAGGAGCAACTTGAGAAAAAAAGGTGTCCAGGTACCTTAAGCATGCTTCCACCTAGGTTTCATCTTGGTCAAGAACTTGAATTGTGAAGGATTATTCATGTTCAAAGGTGAAATGTGGAGCTAAAGAAGTGACTTGATGATCATCATGTCATAACATTTATGTTCAATGGTGAAATTTGGAGATCAAGGAGTGACTTGATGATCATCATATCCTACCCAATTGTCCCAAATCTCTCCAAAGAACAAGCTAAAATGAGCTAGTCATGCCACTGAGGTATCCAGGACCATCATGTGTGAAGTATTAAGGCATCATCTATCTCCATGAGAGACATATGAGAAAATATGTGTATGAGAAGCATGAATTTGATTCCATCAAAGGATGATTTTAGAGCCATGAAAGGTGAGGGGATGATCTTCATATGGAGCTCCCTATTTCCAAGAATGACAAATCATCTCATTTCACTTGGTGTATTGTTCTTAAAAACTCATTCAACACCTAGTAGTGTGATCACACCTTAAGGAGGAGGCACATTACAATCACCTCATTTTGGTCATAGGACAAGAATCCCATTCAGGGAGCAATACTCTACAAACAAAGTGAGGACCTCATTTCAGTAAGAAGTAAATAAGCATCATAGAGTTGATTCATGGTCACTAAAGTGAATTGTGGACCAAATTTCAAAATTGGTACCAATTCGAGCAGTGGTAGGGCCAAAATCCAATCCAAAAGGTCAAAAAACCTACAAAATTACTATATGTTTTCCTAAAACAAAGACCAACTACAATATATATGCCCTGAAAGCTTTAGGTCCTTGCTGAAATCCTGAAAATTAGTAAGTACTAACCAGATTGGATTTTGAAAAACTATCTTCTAGATTATAACTGTTGGAGCTACAGGACCACTTCCATCAGGTGCAGAGTGACCCTAATTTCTTATATTTATTAAAATAAATTTAAAGTATAAGTAATAAGAAATAACTTTAAACTTTTATTTTTCTTATACTTAACATTTATTTAAGTAAATATGTCCCCTTCCCCCTTCTAAAAATCATAATTCTATAAATGCCCCTACGCGTTACAAATAGACTAAAACACGTACGCATTATAACACATACGTGTTTTAGGTTTAGGAATTACTAAACCACTAAAAATAAAGTGTATACACATTATTTAAAAACGCGTACGCATTTTGTTTGTTTTTCAGATTTTTGTCCACTTTTGGAATGGACATCCAATCTGGTTCAAAGCATTGAATATCCCTTGTACGCTCCTTGTAATCGATTATGTTTCATTTGATTTTTACTATTGGTTTCAATTTTTTTCGAAGTTGCATCGGAATTTTATTCTGTAGACTAAGCATGAATACATGAATAGAACCAGTTCATTTATAAAAATGTGTTTAGAGTTAATATAACCATGATCATGTCCACATGCATCCATATTCCACGACTCAGATTGTTCAGACTTTCAGATAACATCTAGTATATAGTCACGTCCATTTTCATCACCTCAATCTCACTGAACATAGAATCCACATGACCGTGAAATCATATGCTTAAAGTGGATCTAATCCATATCTAAACATCCATATCTAAAATCACAATCCATAAAACCATCATTTAAGTCTAAATATCATAAATCATGATTCAACATCATAATTAAACATTTACATTTACACCTAAGGGATCAACGTTGGATCAAAACTATAATCATTACATAAGAGGTAAAATGACATCATGAACTAAGTACCAAAAATTAAATACTCCCATATCCCATCATCATATATATATATATATATATATCCCATATATATATATATATATATATCATGAGTCCAAAATACATCACTTACATCATCATGTCGTAGCTTTATTGAGTGATCATGACATGAATTGCTTCTACATCATTAAGATGAGCCAAACTAGTACATGTGAGGAGGGCCAAGTTCGAAACCCGGTCCTCCTATGGTATGTCGGACGTATAGCTGCCCTACAGGAACATGCTGGTTAGACATTTTTTTCCTCCAGTCATGTCCTCACAAACATGTTGTGGCTATGCTACGCCTCACCGTCGATAATTAGTCGCCACCTTTCATTATAATGTTTAGTGAAACATGAATCCAACCATTGACTAATTTTTCACCAAGGTGACACATTTTTTCTCAACTGATATATTTCAAGCTTTAGGGAAAATTATCTGCATTCTTCCACGTATCGAGCAATGCATTTTAATCTTGCATACTTATTGTATAGGCACTAAATGGAATGTTGGAAACTTGATAGTATAAATACTGTTAACTGTTGAGATATCATCTTTCCCTAATTGTTGAGCTTAGTCCTTGTATATCCCACTTGGGGCATATATTTTACCTAAAATTTGTGCTTCAAATGTACATCATCTTCAAATCTCTTGTCAGCAAGATTCTCATTCACTAATTTTGGCTCCTAAATTATAATCTTAAAGAGAATGAAATAGAAAATTTGGCACTTTTCATCAGGGCCATTTTTATTAAATTTTCTTGCACATTGTTTGCATGTTTTCACTTTGAAAGACACTTCTTTGAAGTTCACTGGTGACGACATCCATTTGAGAAAATTCGTAAGTCTATGTTTTCCTTAACTTTTATTATTTAATGCCGACTTCATAGGTCTATGGACATTATGAATCGTCTCCAAATATGAATATTTTTTTCCGTACTGAAGGGATTACAGAATCACTGTCTATCTCTTGTTATTTTACTTTTTACTTATACATTTTCACATCCATAGAATTAAAAATCTTTATCCCCATAATACATTGTGGATAATTTGTACAATTATCCATTATTTTTATACCTAATAAGTCTTTCTAAATTCATGAGTAGTACTTCCTTTCGTGTCATCAACCCCAAGGGATTTAGGGGGAGAACCTAATCAATTATATGTCCCATCCTTCTCATTATTTCGAATATGAGATATCCCCAATCACATAATACATATTTTACTAAAAGGGTAAAATGTAGACACCTAGGGTTTTTTGTGAGTCGCTACCCTTTTACACCCATATTCCATATGTTTTCACGATGGATATCCATTTGAATTTCATAGTTTCCCTTCTAAATTCTAATTTCTATCCCATTTTAAGATATTTTGACTTCCCTTTCAATAACTATACCATCATCAATTCATTAGTTCCATGCTCATTTAATTATTCCCATTCAATAACTTACAAAGTAATCATCCTTCATTAATTCTATCATTATTAATCCAAATCATCATCAATTCCTCTCATCTATGATCCCTCCATTTCTCATCACTAAATCTTCTTATACTATCAGCCCTAACCCCATTCAAGGTTGAATATTTTACCCATCTATGACGTTTATTTAATCGATTTCAAACCATCACATACCCATTTACGCTTCCCTAGGCAACCCTAGACTACTCCCAATCTATCTACCCACAGATAATTTGATGTCCTATGGGCTCATCTTGCTCTCAACAGTTATCCCAAACTACCATTTCCCAAATGGATTTGACTCCTTGTACATTGGCAGGTGAAGCTTATCCTATAGATAACTATCAACCCTATAAAGACACCTTTACCCCCTCGTTTATAGGATTTTAGAAACTTTGAAATATTTAGCTAATTTAGGGAATCTTGTCTTCATATTTGAGTTCCTTTTGTAGCTTCCTGACCAATCTCATGGAGTCTTCGGTGGAGATTTTGGACATCAACTTGGGATATTTTGGGATTCATATTTCCCCCTTTTTAATTCTTCACTTCTTTGTTTGCACCTTTCATCCATTTTGCATCTCCAAGCCATCCTTGTGTACGTATCAAGGTATCACCAATAATGTTTTATTGTTTGTTGCTTTTCAACCTTATGCTTTGCCGCTTGTACAAGTCTCTCGTATTTCAGCCCATTTATTCCTTGCCATCACTAACGTCGTTTTCTCAAGCCCATTCGACATCCAATCATAATCTTAGTCATCAGTTGACCCAACCTCTTTTATATGCGTTTTGTTTCCTTTCCATTTAGATATCACGAATACCATATAATACCATTTGTTTCTATATCCAAGAAATCAGCTGCTCACAAATCCTAGTAAGTTGTACCCAAATAAATAATTGTCATCAAATCCATTCTTTCACCTCCCAGTCACTTGCCAACCTAGTCTAGTCACACATTGACCTGGTCTTTATTTTTAGTATTTACCATTAGATCTCTAATTTTCTTGCATCCTTTTTATTTCCTTCTGTTTCTACACATTTTTCAAGTTTCTATTTCTCATCATAAAATCTACTTAACTCCAGATCTACTAGTCAAACCTACACATGCGATATCTTAGATGAATTGTTTCATTCCATTTGTTGCCGTTTACACTACCCTCTTGGCCATCTCAATCGGTTGAGTCCATCGTCAACCCACTCCAGTGTTTGATTTATCTTTGTTTAGCTTAGATATAGATCTATTCTTATACTCATCTTAGATCCAACATTTTAGTTTCTATTGTAGTTCATATTCTTCATTTATATCAGATCCATATTGGGAAATTTATTTGTAATATATCTTTATCAAACACAAGGATATGACATCCATCCTAGGAAGATCTTACTTATTGAGGATTGAATTTGTCAGGAAACCCTCCCATCCTATCTACTAATGGATCTTATTTCTATTGAGTTTACTTGATTTTCAAGGTGACTTGAATCATTGTTAGGAGAAGGATCCATTGTCATTTGGGTCCATCCACATCATGGGATTCCATATCAAGGTTTTCATAAACCCTTCATATTTCGACTTTCTTTATTTTCTTTAGTACTAGTTGAATAATGCGAGTGCTATCAAGAATGAAGCACATATAGTCCATATATCTATTTGGGTAAGAATAATCCATAGTCATGGAATACATCGTGTAATTTAATTCCCACCTTTTTATTTCCAACTGTTTCATTTAGAAGTACCTCAGGAGGTATCTGGGACAGAATTAGATAGTCCTCCAATTGTAAGACCTTTCGTATGTTGTAATAAAGAAATAAATAAGATATGCAAATCCCTAAAGTGTTCCACTACAGACAATAATTGATCAGAGGGGGATAAGGAATAACATAGCCACAATCTAACATCATAATGTTAGGATCATGTTGCATAATTATGCTTGTAATGCTTATATTGAGTCTATTATTTCTTGCTAATAGTTGGGTTACCTTGTCATTTCCCTAAAATTATGATCATTGTACATATTATACTTGATAGCACTCTAACTTTACGATAGGAAGAAGGACCTTGGATAAGTATCGTTAACTGATGAGATTGTAAAAATCTATGCACGAATCGTATGGATAAGGTAGTCGAAAGTCCATAACATATCTGTAGTCTTTAAATACCCATTTATTGTTCAACAAATAGGTTATATATCAAATGAAGCTAGAAACACCTAACTCCACCTCCACTGGTTATATGAGATTCCCATTAATTTACTACAAGATATGGAGTGAAAGTCCATTAAGGACATGTGTAGGCAATGCTATTTCGTTGAGTTTCAATGATACGCATTAAATTCTACTAGTGAGTGTAAACTTCAGAGGAGGTCAATAGTAGTGATGGTATAACTAAGAGCTCTGCATAATGATTTCAACAGAGATATTAATATTGATTCTCATATCTTCTATTGAGCACATAGGAAGTTTGATTAACATCAAGCAATGAAAGCGCAGAAGTTATGGGTGCATAGGAGTGCACGAAAGTACGTGGCAAAATTAGGGTTTGTGTGCCCAGGAACAGGTTAGAACAGGACGTAGTACACTGTCTGCAGACTATAGGCTATTTCAAGGTGACATGGATACCCATAGATGCATGTAATAAGTATGGAGAAACATTGTCCCAAAATAGGTTACGCCAAGTACTATTTTAGAGAAGTGGAAGATTAGAATGCCACGCAGAGTTTTAGAGCTATTATATAGGATCTGTACTAGGAGTTGAGCTGACTAGCACGATCTTTTATTACACACTTAGTCATACTTTTAAGAGGACCATATACTAGTGTAAGTGAACACGTGGCTACTGATTAGCATGTTAGCCTGATTTTTTGAAGGTGTATGGGCCGTGAAGGAAAAATTGATAGCAAGATGGAGGAGAGAATACAAAGTATTCAATGTGTCAAAAATAATGGAATAGCTCTACCTTCCCGAAATTCTACCATTCATACCAGACCCTGAAAAATAGTGCCTATAATTGTCCTACAAAATAACAACTGAGTAGTTAAACTAATAATGCTAACATTCCCCCCCTTATTACATTATTTTTACAAATGTACTCCCTAAATAGTAAAAATTTCACCTTTCCAAGAGATTTGGTGAATATATCAGCTATGTGTTCATCTATTGGGCAGTACTGGAGTTGGATGTGGTGGTTTAAGACTTTTTCTTGAATGTAGTGACATTAGACCTCAATATGCTTGGTCCTTTCATGAAAAATAGGATTCTTCACAAGCTTCAACACACCCCAATTGTCACAATGAAGGATAGGTGGATTTCTTCACGAATGTTCAGATCAGACAAGAATGCGACGTAACCATATCACCTCGCACACATCTCCATGTGGCACGATACTCTACCTCAGTGGATGAAAGAGAAAAAGTAATTTTCTTCTTACTGATCCATGAGATTGGTCTAGATCCAAGATGAAATATGTATCCTGACATTGAATTTATATCATCAACAGATCCAACATAGTCTGAGTCAGTGTATCCCTGCAAGAAGAACTGAGTAGTTCTTCTTGTATTCTAGACCATATTCAAGTGTACCTCAGACATATCTCAAAACATGCTTTGCTGCAACCCAGTGACACTTCTTTGGCTCCTGCATGAATCTTGAGAGATAGCTCACAACAAAACATATGTCTGGTCTAGTGTAGGTCAAGTAGATGAGACTCCCAATGAGTTGTCTATAGAGAGTTACATCCACTTGAGGTGAGTCTTGGAATCGAGAGAGTTGTAAACCTTTCTCCATTGGTGTTGAAAGAGGTTTACAATATGACATTCTATATTTTTCTAGGAGTGTCTTAGCATATTTTATCTAAGAGATAAAAATGTGATTTTGTTTCTACCATATCTCCAAGCCAAGATAGTAATGGAGTCGCCCCAATTCATTCATGTTAAAGGATCTTTTGAGGTCATTCTTCACAATATCAACCTGATCTTCTAAACTTCCAGTGATCACAAGATCATCCACATACAAAACAAGAATGATGATTTATGTTCCCACCTTCTTTATGTACAAGTTGGAATCCGAGGGGCTATGGGTGAAACCATGCTACAAAAGGTGATCATCTATCTTGATGTACCATGCCCTAGGAGCTTGTTTTAGTCCATATAGTGATTTGATGAGATGACATATACCTTTTTAGGATGTTTTTCATCAACAAATCCTTCTAGTTGGGTCATGTACACTTCTTCTTTGAGATCACCATTGAGGAAAGCACTCTTGACGTCCATCTGCTAAAGTTTCCATCCATTCTGTGTTGTTAGTGCACATACAACCCTGATGGTTTTGATCTTTGCAGTGGGTGCAAAGGTTTATTCATAGTTAATGCCTTCTTTCTGAGCATATCCCTTTGTTACAAGTCATTATTTGTGCTTTTTGATGGATCCATATGCCTTATATTGAGTTTTGAAAACCCATTTGCAGCCTATGGGTTTCTTTCTAGTAGGAAGATCGACAAGTTCCCACGTCTGATTCTGCATGAGTGAGTCATACTCAACATCCATGGATTTCTTCCATTGAGGTTGACTTAGTGCTTCTCAAACATTATCAGGTTCAGATCTATCAACAATTGTACTCATGAGTGTAAAATTTACCTCATTTCTTTTCTCACTCCTCATTCTAACTTCTAGGAAGAAGTTCATTGGGAGAGATTTTCATACCCACTTTAGATGGGAACTCTGCTGCTGATGTGAAGAACTTCCTTGTGGATGTATGGTAACATTTTCTAATTTTCCAAGATCAACATACAACTCCCCTTGCAACTCATCTTTTTTGTGAGAAGTATCCTCTTGCTCATCATCTGACTCAGAGAGAAATTGGTGAGAGGTGGTTGTTGTTGATTCTTCTTTCTACATTACTGAGTCAAAGGATGACTCATCACAAACCACATCTCGACTTTTGTATATTTTCTTCATCTTAGGATCCATGAGACGGTATGATTTTGAGGTAGTGTTATAGCCCAATAGGATGGACGGGAGTGTTTTTGGTTGATCTTATTCCTCTTTTGAGCTGGGAATGCATATATGTTGTGCAACCAAATACTCATAGATGAGAAATCGATGGATTTTTTCCACTCCATACCTCTTGTGGTGTTTTTGTCTTGTAGAAATTTCATTGGTTCCCTTTGAGAAGATAAACAACTGTCTGTACTTCTACCCAATATCATTCCTCCATCTTTGATTGTTGACAACATGCAGTGAGCCATCTCCATTACAATGTGATTGTATGGCACTCAACAATGCCATTCTGTTGGGACATGTAGGGAGCAGTCAAATTCTATTTTGATGCCTTTTTGGTTCAGGAATGCCAAGAAACTCTTTGACGTGAATTCCCCCTCGATCTGAGTGGAGTAGAAGAAGAGGTTGGTCTCCTTTCACAACACGCTGATAGAAGACCTGGAAATGATGAAAGGCCTCACTCTTCTGCTTCAAGAAAAACACCCATGTCTTCCGAGAGTAGTCATCCATGAACAGTTGGAAGTACTTGTATCCTAAAAATGAAGTAGGTAATGGTCCAAGAAAATTGGTATGAATAACCTCTAGACATTTCTTAGCATGGAAGGTGCTTGTCTTGAATGGGTCCATGTGTTGTTTACCTACAAAACATCCAAGGAAAATGGGGAAAGGAATTCCATTGGAATATGTACCATCACCTTTCAACTGATTTGGTACAAAGATCTAGTAGAGAGATGTCCATAACGGTAGTGCCAGAGGGTGGTAGATTCTACCATAGAGGAAGATAGAGCTACTAAAAATATGAAACAACATCTAAAGAAAATAATTTATCTTTCAAAAAATCTCTAGCAAGAACCATACCTTGTCATGAGATCAAGCAGGATTTGATGCCATTATCAACAAGAAATTCCACCTTCAAACAATGATTCAAAAGATGACTAACTGATAAGAGATTGGATGTTAATCCAGGAACATATAATACCTTTGTGAGTGTACATTTGCGTGTTCCAAGAGGAATGGTGACTTGGCATATTCCTTTTGCAACATACTCTTTATCGTCAGAAATCCTAACCCGATCTCCAGTGGGTTGGTCTGTCAGTGAATCAAACAACTTCATGTCTCTTGACATGTGTTTACTTGCACTTGAATCTATCAACTAGACATTCCTCGTGGGCTGTGAGGTTTGGAGACTAGCACTAAGTTCGTATGTGCACCAAAATTGGCTTCTTTAGGTGTCTCATCATCAAGATCCATCATCTTGTTGAGCTGCGAGATGTCCCTTTTACTTCCTCCGGTGGGATGACCTTTTTTATTTTTGAGAATTTTCATGCCCTTATGTTTTTTCTTGACTAGAAGACCCTTGTTTCAAGCCATTATACCAGCATAGTTATCTATGTCATGGGTGTTGGTTTCGACAGATGTGACACCACCTCTTCTGAATTTTGAGATTTTTACTATTGTGGAGACTGTTGTTGTTGTTTTTTTGTATTTGCTTCATTGGGGGTCCCTTGCAGAACTCCTTACCACATTGCAAATTTGAGATAAGGGCTTTGTCTTGCAACTCATCTTGGACTGAGTTGATGGCTTCTTCTTCTTGTAGCAGGTTCATGAATTATTTTAATGACATTGTCTGTTTGGAGATGTTCAACGTCATGATGAACACACTGAATTGAGAAGAGATGTATCTCAAGGTGATGAATGGGAATATTTTTTCCTTGATTGTCTCACCAAGTGCTAAAATTTACGTTCATAGCTTAGCCAGGTGATGATAATTCCTCAACTTTCTCGTCTGACCCCATAGATAGGGTTGTGAAGCCTCAACTGTAGATGGAGATCTTCATATGATTTTTCACCTCATAGATGGTCTCCAGTTTATCCCATGTTGCCTTTGTGGTCACTCCATCTCAGAAATGTGGTTGCACGTCATCAGTGATGCTTAACATAATCAACATCAAGGCTTTAGCATCATCCCTTACATACTTCATTAGTTATCAAGGGGTTAGTAGGGACTGGCTCGGTTCTACTGATGATTCTCAATAGTGCCCTCAAACTGAAGGATGGTATGCATCTTTGTTTTCTAGGTGGCATATTTTCAGTCCTTTGAGAATTTGGGCATCAAAAAGAAGCATTTTTTAAGACCATACATTGTAATTTTTTATTTTATTTCTTATGAGAGAAAATTACAAGTGTTTTGACTGAAAGGAATGATAACCAGATCGTACCAAGCCAAGAACACAGATGCTAATCAAACACCATGATCAATAAGATGAAAGTAATTCACCAGAATAACTTTACATAAAACCTTTGCAAAAAAATGAGCAGAAATATCATATATTATTATGGAACTTAATGAAATACAAGAATGGGCCTTTCTTAAATAGGAAAGGGAATAACAATCTAAGAATCATTCAAGGTCATAGATCAAGCCATAAATCAAGGAAATAACTAGTCATCAAAGAACTAGTCAGGACCATAGATTTAGGAGAGAACTAGACATCAAGGATCTAGTCAATACCATAGATCAAGGAAAGAACTATACCTAACAACTAGATAATATCTCCTAATATCTAAATAAGATAAAATTTAAATATCCACACACATAAGTGGGTGAGGATATATACAATAAAGGTAAATAAAGTACCTAGGTGAACATGAGCTAAGGTAAATAACCTACTCTAAACATTGACTTACTAGAAAGAGAATCAATCTTGGATATGAGCTCCGTAATCACAAGCTGAGAGATGAGGAAATGCTTATTGGGGCATTCATGAACAATCTCTTCTTAGTTTGTGGAAACTTCCAACTTCAATTCCTTCTCGTATTCTATATCCTTGGAAGTGTACAAAAGAAAGAAAGTATTCCATAAGTCCTTTGACAAATGATCTCGTCAAAGTGAATGTTATTGTAAACATGTATTAAATTCAAGCTAAGCTAAGAGAATTGAAACTAAAAATGGTTCCAAAAAAAAGATAACTAATCCTAATGATCATGCTAATTTTAGCTTAAAGTATTAAATATCAACAACATGCCTAGAACTTTGAAGGAAAATCAACATGTTAAGCAATATTCTCTACTCTTTGAAAGGTGCTCAACTAGAAATGGACTTATGTAGATCCTTGACATTCAAAATGTGCATTGTTTGTTTAGATCCCAATGTGTTTAAGAATGGAGTCTCATCAAACATGACTACAAGGTCATTTTGATTCTCTCCCTATGACTCAAGTTATTGGATGGATGAAATGCAAGATGAAGACAACTAGCTCAAAACTAATGAAGGATGTTCAAAGTTGATAATTCCTATAGTTTATGCTATATGCATGCAAAGGTGTAAGAAGAAAGGTAGGAGGAGGGTTACTTATATAGCCCATTGGTTTCAAGAAGTTTTGAATCCTATTTTATGTGGGATAATAACAAATATAGGTTAGTTAGGGATAAACATACTTTGATTTTGCTTTACGGGAGATTAATATATTTAGTGATTCAAGGGAGTTGAGGGGGGGTGTATTAATTAATCAAGAGTGATTTAAAAATAGGTGGGTGTAGCTTATAGAAGCTTTTTCAAGGAAAGTTAGCATGAGCTAGGTTTATGAGGGGATTTTAATCCAATAAATGAAGACTTATTGATTAAAATCATAAGGGGAAATTCAATTAATTAATATAGATAGAAAGGAACACTAAATTAAGGGATGGTCATTAATTGGCATCTTGGGTGAATAAAAGAGTTAATTAATTAGCATAATGTAATTAATCAATATAATGGTGATAGAAAAGAAAAGGCGTGTTATTTGATGATATGTTGTCAATTTTCTAGAAGAAATAATATGAGGCAGGATCTCCTAAAATTAATAAAAATGTATCCATGTATTAGTTTGCTAAGTTAAGAGAATTGAAACTAACACCTAATAGTTCCAAAGAAAAGTTAAATAAACCTATTATCATCATGTTAATAACTTAAAGAGACTAAATATCAACAACATGCATAAAATTTGAAGGAAACATCAAACCAACATGTTAAGCATTATTCTTCTACTCTTTGAAAGCTAAACTAGAAATAGACCTATGTAGATCCTTAGCAATCAAAATGTGATTGTTTGTTTTATCCTAACGGTTTAAGAATGGAATCTCATAGATAAGACATGGCTACACGACCATTTTAATTCTCTCCATATGACTCAAAACCTTGGATGGATGAAATGGAAGATGATTATACCTAGCTCAACACTAGTGGAGGATGTTCAAAGATGATAATGCATATAGTTTATGCTAGATGCATGCAGAGCTAGAAGAAGAAAGGTAGGAGGAGGGTTCCTAATATAACCCATGGTTTGAAGAAGCTTTGCATCCTATTGTATCTGGGATAATAACAAAGCTAGGTTAGTTAGGGATTGAAGCATACTTTGAGTTTTCTTTAGGGGAGATTAATATATCATTAGTGATTCAAGGTAGTTGAGATGGTGTATTAATTAATCCAAGAGTGATTAAGTAATAGGTAGGTGCAGGTTATAAAATATTTTTAGAGGAAATTTAGCATGATTTGGGTTATGAGAGGATTTTAATCTAATAAATGAAGACTTATTTTGATTAAACAAAAGGGTAAGTTAATTAATTAATCTAGATAGAAAGGAACACTATTAATAGAAGGTTGTTAATTAATTGTCTTACGTGATAGAAGATTTAATTAATTAACATAATGTAATTAATCAGCCATGATAAAAATGAAAAGGAGCATTATTTAATGATATGTTGTCAATTTTCAGGAAAGGGTATAATTAGCACATTTTTAGCATTTAAATTACTCGTTCCAAATTATTGGTGGCTACAGTTATCGCTATCACAAAGCTCTTCTAGGAAGGTAAATTAGAAACTGGAGCTTTCCTTAGCATCACAACAGTTTTTCACAACCTGCGAGTCTCCTTGGTGGCTTTCAACAGTCCCAAAAATTTCTTTCATGCTTGAAGATACACACTAGGGGTTCATCATTACTTGGTCGATATCCAAGACTCAAATTGATCCTAGTTGGATTTGTGTCCAGGTTTCTTCATGCTTCCACTATGCTGGTAGAATGAATTCTCTTATGAAGGGATAAATGACATCAAGGATTAGCTTTAACTAATAAATGTAAGTCGATTTGATTCAGAGCATGAGAGGTCACTTTTGTTGGTTATGTCAATCACGAAAAATACATACCAAAAAACATAAATTTAGACGCCAAGGAATGGAAACAACATGCCAAACAAATATTTATCAGACCCTACAACAAAAAAATTCACAGGTTTGAATACAACCACTAGGGAAATTAGATGCAAGTCCTCAAATCATCCATTGATGGTCTTTAACAGGTATCCAACTACTTTTAAATCTCCACGTATTGGTTTTTAGAATCTCTCTATAGGTCTATCTATAACATGCAAAAAATAAAACCACGTGAAAACTAAGTCAGATGAATATCCAAAAAAGGAGCAAAAATTTAAAACAGAAACTTAGAATCTATCTTTTGAGTAGAAAAGGATCTCCATGCAAGCTCTAATTGCAACATGTCCTCCTCAAAATGATCTTCACATGACTTCTCTCATCCATTTGAAAAGTACACCCCTTCACTAATATTCTAAATCTCCATTCCCTAGGACCTCAACACAGATTTTTCAACTGCATCTATTTCCTATAGGACTAGGAAAATGAAGAAAAATGCTGCAGTAAGACTACTTCTCCACAATAAAAATTACTTTAGATACGAAATCCCTAATCGAAATCTTGATGATTTATTAATGCTAAGGAGAAGTATTTATACAAGATGAAGGAGAGACTACAAAGGAAGATACTAATAGTAATGGAATAGTCTACCTGACCGATTTTGTAATGCCCACTCCTCTTCAAACATTTATCTCGTTATGATTTTGATTAATATTGGATAGAGACATGGACATTATTATTATATTTTGATTAGCATGTTGATAGACAATATGATATATTGATTATCGATATGTTGTGACTCATATTATAGGATTGTATGGACTACTAGATATGGCTAATTTATACTGATGATGATCTAGTGTTGTTAATGTATATAGACTAACACTTTGGATTCTTGACATATTGATTAAATGTTAGATGATTAGGCTAGTCTTATGATATTATTTATGTTGATGAAATATAAAATTGAAATGTTCAGAAATTGTAAATAATTGATAGAATTCACTTAGCTTTGATGATGATGATATAGCTACGTTATATGATGTTGTTGGATGATATGTATGTGTGTTTTATCTTTTGATGTATTTGATGCAGCCTTGAGGCCAAAGGGGTATTGTTTGATTAGTTGCAAGAAATTATATCACAATAAACAAGAAGGGGCTAAGAGACTAACCATGGAAGAATATTGGATATTGGCAACAAGGTCACCTTGGAAACTTTGTGTTCATGTGTATGTTGTTGTTTTGATTGTTTTTTAGGAGGTCCCATGGGGGGTGACCTCAAATGTGACCATGGGTTTGATGTGTTTCTTTTCCTTCTTTCATTTTATTTAGTTGTGTATGTGATTTATTTATTGTAATGTATTCTAACTTTATTATTGCTTAATTAATGTGCTCTTGTTTAGTTAATTAATCATGTATAAGTTAAGTTGATATGTGACTATGTGGGAATTTAATTTTGGTATATCCTTGTTATATTATTTATTTGAGATGGATTTTATTGATTTTGAGTTGTGTACTCAACCTCACTTTTCAAATCTCAAATTTGGTATTTCGAGCCACTTTTGGAAGCTTGTGGGACAAGTTATGCTTGTCCCATACCTCTTAAACTTACCCACCAACCATACCTATGATGTAAGGGGGTCAAAATTTTAGCCTCATTATGTGTTTTGGAAGGAAAAAAGAGGGAATTAATTATGCACTTTCTTACAAACTCCTTTAATTGTGTCCTTGGAAGTATGGAGTAGTGGTTTGTGTTGAAATGAAAATTTTCATATCCTCACCCACCCATTTATGAGTCTTGGTCTTTGTGTTGACTTGGTGAGGTGGATTGGAGGGGAAGTGATGTGGTATCCTACATGGAGCCACATCACCATCCTCTCCTCATTTTCTATTTATGTGAGTTATTTTGGATTTTTGAGGTTACTTGGTTTTATTGCACACTTGCATATTTTTGGATTTTTGCTTGAGTTACTTGTTTTTTGGAGCTTGGGAGCTTGTTTTGGATTTGGCTTGGACTTGGAAGAATATTGGAGTTGTTTTTTTGGATTGAAGGTTCTTGCAATGAAAAGGTAGGGTCTATACCCTTGCATTTTATTTTACTTGTTGTGTTGTTTTGTAAACTGAATGAATGAATGTGTTTTTTTGGATTTGGGGTAGTATGACCTTAAGGATGGTGTGGGGAGAAGGAAAATGGGGATCTTTTGAGGGAGGGATAAGAGTTTTGTATGTGTATTTGGAGGGATTTTGGGTTGGGTATCACACCTTGTGAAGATAAAAATATTTCTTTCTTATCTTGTATGTTTTATTTGAGGGAGTGATAAGAGATTTGAGGGATTGATAAGAGATTGAGGGAGGGATAAGAGTTTTGTATGTGTGGATGAAGCTTTTGGAGGTTTTTAAGGTGGACACTTAACCCATTGGGAGGTATAAGGGATTCCCCATATTTCTCTTCTCCCTTGGCTTAAATTTTAAGCCTATGTGTTTGGAAAAATTGTATATTGTGACTATCAATGTTATTGTGCTTTTATGTGTTGTAAGTTTTGTTGGCTATGAGTGTATGTATTGTTGAAGCCTTTGTGAAAGTTTCATGGTTGCAAACATTCCCTTATTTCTCCATTGTTGGGGCTCAGGGGCCAATGAGAAGGTGGCTTCCCCTTCTCATTGGAATAAGGTTGGGAGGTGAGTGTTGCCTATGCTCCCTTCCTTGTTGTTGTGATTTGGAGATGAAGAAAAAGCTTATGGAGTTGAAAGTTTTCCTGGGATGAAGTTTTGTGTATTTGAGAAAAAGAAAGAAATTCATATTTTTATAACTTTTATCATGTTGTCTCCACCTTTGAGTGGAGGGATTTTATACTTGTGTATTTTAAAGTGAGTTCTTGTAAATTTATTTTCAAACTATGTAATGAAAATGTTGAAAGAATAAGTTGTAAGTTGTAGTTTAAATGGAAATGTAGCTTTCAAATATGGAATTTAATCAAAAGTTTCATTTTGTTTTCATTTTGAAAGTGGTTTTCTTGCAATTGGAAATACTTGAAATATATGGTTATTCCCTTGTGATGTGTTTGTCATTCTTGTTTATAAAAGAAAAAAACTTATATTTAGTTGATGTTAAATTTATTCCTCTCTTTTAAAATATGCATAAATGGTTGAAATGAACCCTTAGTTGTTAAATTTAAACAATGTTGTACAAAGGAAAATGGATACATTTAGTTCTCCTTTAAGAAATAAGATAGTTTTCATTTAATTTCATTAAAGAATTAATTTACCTCAGTAGTTAGAAAATTTGTTTACATAAATATATTTAGGTTAATATATATGTTTATATATATATATTTCAAAATTTCTATAAAGTAAAAGTGCTTGATAACCGGTGTCGGCATTGAAACCGTTTATAAAACTATATAGTTTCATTATTTTCAACTTTTAAACTTAGTTTATAGATATCATAAAACAATATAACAGAGACTTCAATATTTGCAACTATCATAAATATATATATACGTATGTATATATATATTTTATGTGTGAATATATGTTGTTTATATAAAATATAAAATTTATAGAAACCGGCGTAGGCAGTTAACATTGTAACCTGATAAATTGGGATTAAGTACTAAATTTACATATCTTTTATAAAATTTGATAATATTATCTAACTAATTTGTACTTTTAATGGAATATAATTAAAATAATATAATGAGATCTAGTAATATATTTGTAAATTTATATATAAATATGTATGTATATATACACATTATATATATATGCATTTGAGAACATATACATCTTGATATATATTTTATAAAATGCACTAGATTCACAGTAACCAGCATCAACAATGTAACCGACGTCGGTAGCATAGAGAGAACTATGACCGGTTAAGCGTCCGAAACCGGTCACCTGTGCGTGCAACTCTTTTTCAAAAAACATGATTTGCAATCCAAACTAGTGACATTAAATGAAATATATTAAAACATAATGTAGACTAGATATTTTAAATATAACATGAGTAATAGATATATATACATGTATATACATATATACATGCATGTATATTATTTATATAAGTGGATATACATCCTAGATCAAATAAAATGGATTTTCCCAAATGATTAATCTCAAGGAAATGTGAGTAAAACAAATACCCACAACCAGATTATGGTTGGATCTTTTCAATAAAAAAAGAAGATAGATAACTACACATCTATAATCCTAAGAAAATAATAATATGAAAGAAAAATGGAGGAAGGGTTCCTCCCATTTACAAAACTTGAACCCAAAGAGAAAACCTCCATGGTTTCTCTCAAATTTCCATGGCCTCCACCTCCTTCAAACTGCAAAACCCAAATGAGAAAATGAATAGATTATGGCAAAGAAAAGAATAAAAAGGCATCATAAGGATATTTAGGGCTTTTAGGGAAAACCTAAAATCTAAGGGCCCATATTGATTTAATCTAAGGGTAGATAATTATCCCTACATCTTTTAAGTTGGCATTTTTTATGGGAATGGGTTTTAAATAAAAAAGTAATGGGTATTTAGTGTATGGGGCCACATAGTGCATTAGTGGGTTATAATAAGTTGTGACCCTTTTTTTATGGATCAATAAATAAATAAAGGACATTTGAATAATGGAATTAAATAAATAATATTGTGCATGGGTGTTTTAGATAATGATCTAAGAGGAATTAAATTAATTAAAAGTAAAATGTATAGTTAAATAATTAAATGATGGGCATGGATGTTAAGTTATTATGGGAAATAAATTTAAACCAACTTAGGAAATGATTATTTTATAAACTTAAGAGGATTTTAAATGAGTAAAATAATGAGATTAATCTAGCCAATATTTTAAATAAAAATTAATGGGAACCTTAGAAAAGGATTAATTTCCGATATGGATTTTTGGAAAATAAATAATAATATTTAATTAATAAATTGGTTCTGACTACTTATGGATGTGTAGAAATTATTAAACGGGAATTAATTAAATTGTAATTTAATGTTTATCACCCTTAAAACATTTAAAAAAAAAAAATCCCATAACTTTTCCTAAGTGATTAATGGATTTTGATATTCAGTTTTGGTGCATCGAAATTATGGGCGTTACATTTGGTATCAGAGTCGTGGGTTCAATGCTTGGACCCTGGGAAAACATGGGAACACAACAACCATTTAGCTAAACTTAAACCTAGGACACTTGAACCTCTAGAATTAAAATAATAATAACAATAATTAAAAAAAAATAGATTGTTGTATTCACCTAAGTGGGCATCTTGTCGATCCTGGTTATCAAGAAATGTTAATTCAATTTGATATTCTTATGAACTTCTTGAGTGATAGGAATTTAGTTCCTTGCGAAGATGTTGGTGAATGGGTTCCTAGCTCTTGGTTATGGTCATGTGATGGTGTTGATTCCATAGAGAACCTCCCTTATTTGGATTGCTATTTTTGTTTGGTGCAAACTCTTGGGAATTAGTGCTAGAGGTAACGTTTAGGGGATATATGGAGGAGATCCAAAATTGATTAGTTGTTTAGAACTCCCCTTTTTCTTAAGTGGTTAGGAAAGTTGGGTATGGTTTGTTAGTGGCTGTAGACTTTGGTGTTGTTCGTCACTTTGAGGACTTAATCCCCATATGGGAGAGTAGATATCATGACATGATGTCATATTAGATCCAGTTTTGTATGTATATTCTTAGATGTGAGCTCGATGTAGAGTACCCCTACTGGCGGCCCATGAAGGGATGCAAAGTGATTGTGATGTGGATATTTCATGTGTTTTATATTTGTAAACTTAAATTCTTTTATCAAGGACCAACATTTTATTTTAATGATTTGTTGAGAAGCTCTGAGGCTCTTCTTATTATTTTATCTTATTGTGAGATTTTTCAAGGATTGAAATGTAGCTCCTTAGCCATTTTTTATTGCTGAGAATTCTTGGATTTTATCTTTGTTTGGTGACTCAGAGCTTGTTTTCCTCAATGGGCACTTGGCTGAATGTCATCAAGAATGTTACGTGGTTTTAACTTGTCTGTTGACGAGTTGGTTCTAATTTGTTTGTATTGTGTTCTCTCGTCATATGGGGGTACACCCTAGGTGTCTTGATCATCATCCTAGGTGCTTTAAATCATGCCTTTGGTTCTGGAGTGACATGACTTTGTGTGTCTAAGACCGTGGAGTGACCCCTTTCGATACACAGCTTCTCCTAGGGAGAGGTTTCTCTGTGTTGTGCAGTATAGTTGGTAGTTTTGATGGTTTTTATGTTTCTTCTTACACCCTAGTATAAGTTTTATTCATCTTCGGGATAGATGTGATAGTCACTATGAACTTATGGATTATGTTCAGGATGGATAACTCTTGGATAATTATATGTTTTTGGTGGATAGTGTATTGTTGGGATATGATGGTCCACCGATGGGCATACTGGAGTCCTAACTCAGTTTCTTTGTGTTATTTAAGAAAAGATCGACATTTTGGACTATAAATACCCTAGATAAATATGGTTATACTCAAGCTCCTTTGAGCTTTGTGCTTAAATAAGTATGCTTGTTTTGATATTGAGGACCCATAGATAGATATACCTTTGTCTTAATCTCTTAAATTGTTTAAATATACCACATTATAATCTATTAGTATCAAGTTATGTTTAGATAGATATGGATGCATTGGGCTCCTTTGGAATTTGTACTTAGAAATATTGGTTTTACTGGTCTTAAGTTCCCAACCTTGGTTGTGCTTATGTCATGCTCCTTCATCCAAGGCTATAACTCTTGGATTTAGAGTCTATGTTTTTGGTAAATCAATTTACTTCCCTCTTGATATTTTTATGTCCTCTTGGTGAGGAAGTGTGGTGTCTATGGGGTAAAACCCCCTTTTGTCATCTTGGTTTCTTGGTTGATGGTATCTTGTGGAGGTATAAGTTTTGTTTTGGAAACTCTCTCCCTTATCTAGTGAACCTATTTTGAGTTCAAACCATAAACATTGTTTTCTCCCTCACACTGATCTAAACTTCTTGAACTCGTAACAGAAAATTTATAACTTCTTAAGGTACATCTTCATCATATCTCTTATTGATACTTGTGGAGATTCCCTTGGAATGCATCGGTGATGCATGTAACTCTTGGGAAAAAAATCTTGTAAACTTGGTGTGTTCCATTTTGGTTAATAACCTCTTGTTTCTATGAAGCTTAATAATGTGATAAGCTTGGCTCTTCCTACTCATTAAAATTCAATTGGTAATGTGATAAACCTGAGCATATTAGAACTCTAATTGGGAGGCTTGGACTTTCAAAACTTAATAAGTAAATTGGGACATTAGGAAGATGGTTCCTTACTCTAACCTGATAGTTTAATAGAATAAATAAAACTATGTGGAAAATATCAAAGAATCCTCTCATACCCTCCCTAGAAGTAAAATGAATAATTTTTTACCCTCCTATATAGAATGGTGAGATATCATGTCAACATTGGTGATGACCCTAATGACACAAGATATGGGATATCGTAATATAATGAATGCATTAATTTTTAAAAACTTATAAGAAATATGCTTAGCAAACATAATTATAACTTGTGTTTCATAATTTGGAATATGGAATGGATAAATCTATGGGTTTGAACACAAGTAGAATGTAAAAATAAACAACCTTAAGTGTATAAATTGTTATTACATGCCCTAAAATTTATAAAGGACATAATCTGAATGATTGAACTAATTGAAAATTTCCCTTGAACTACTATGTGAGTATTTAATCTCTTTTACATCCTAATATTTTGGGTTGTGAAATAATCCTATATTGAAGCATTTCCCACACCCTCCATTTGTTATATCAAACAACGAACATATGTATAATGGTTATAACACAAATTAAATTCTAGATAATTTCTTTTGGGACCTCTCACTGGTTAGTATGGAATTTGTTTAGAAGTATGCATAAGAATCTTATCACCTTCTTAGAATAGATTAAATAGTTATGTTCATATTGGTGGGCCCTACATCCATCTTGGAAACAATGGTGGAAACTATTTAAACCTTTAAATCTATCTGCCTACCTTGAATAATGGAGTACCTTATTGATAGTGATGTGTTCTAACCATGTTTTACTCACTTGAACATAAATGAGTGTAATTTTCCCTTGTTCGAGTCTTTCAAGCTGTCATACCCTTTTTTCCTCTTAGCTCGATAGGTGTATGACTGTGATCTTGTAAGAGTGAGTATATATCTCCATTTTTAAGTGAAACACCCTTCGCGTGTTTAGAATAGGTCATTGGTGACCTAGGCTTATTGGAATGATTAGGAAACATATGTTAAGGATATGGAGGTATTGTATTTATCTCATCCACTTATGTGTGTGGATATTTCTTTTATCTTATTTAGATATTAGGAGATATTATCTAGTTGTTAGGTATAGTTCTTTCCTTGATCTATGGTATTGACTAGATCCTTGATGTCTAGTTCTCTCCTAAATCTATGGTCTTGACTAGTTCTTTAATGACAAGTTATTTCCTTGATTTATGGTTTGATCTAAAGACCTTAACTGGTTCTTAGATTGTTATTCCTTGCCTATTTAAGCAAGGCCCATTCTCAATGTATTGCATTGAGTTCCATTATAATATATGATATTGTTTCTCATTTGTTTGTAAAGGTTTTATGTAAATCTATTCTGGTGAATTTATTTCATCTTATTGATCATGGTGTTTGATTAGCATCTATGTTCTTGGCTTGGTACGATATGGTTATCGATTCCTTTCATGGTATCAAAGCTAGAGATTGCTGTTGGCATTCATCTGTAAGTTTTATTTTGCAAATAAGTTCATTGTATATTCATATATTTGGTATTTGGTCATATTTTTTTGCTGCATGTGTGTTTTTATGTAAAAAAGAGGCTTCCATTAGATCCGGAAGGTGGGAAAACCCTAAGATCAACTGTAAACTTGACCATTTCTGGAGGCAGTCATTTTTTAGGTTTTTTGCATTGGTGCAGGGAAGCACACCAGGTTCTGCCTCTGGGATTCCTGTGCCACAAAGAAAAGAAAAAGTGGAATTCTTTTTCAAAACTGTTGGATTTTCGTCAATATCTAAACAGGGTAATTTTCTTATTTGTAGCGTATCTATCTCGGTTTGCGCATAGGAAGGTTTTTCGATATTTCCTTTTTTGGTAGGGGTCTACGGATGCTGTGCACGTTTTTTACCATTTCAAGAAAATCCGCAGGTTGCTATTTTCAACAAATAGAGGTCACTGTCTACACAGTCCAAAAATAGTATTTATTTACTAGGTATTTGGATGTACTTTCTCGACCCATTAAATACTCCCCAGAATAGAAAGTTGTGCAAACACCCATTAAAATCCTTAGCCCTTGGTCATATGAGGTCTTAAAGCTTGTGATTCCTACTAGTAGGTGCTTAACTTCAGCCCCCTTTAATTTTATTTGTGTGGTGAAGGCAACAACAATTTATTTTATTTTAGTGGCAACTAAAATAAATAAGAGAGCAAAATATTAAAAAGCTTGTAACTTTTGATCGGTAACTCAGTTTTGAGTGCCGTTTTTTTTACAAAAGTGCTTGTTTTTCATGCTCTTTCCATTGGATTTTTTTTTGAGACTTGCACTATAATTATAAATTGCCAAATATGGAGGAGTGTTGTAATCAATTGTGGATGTAAATTTCGGCTAAGCCCGACGTCCTAAATTTTTAGGAGTTGCAGTTTGTACCTATCATGGATTTTGAGAATGATATGCTTTTCTCTGAAGTATGTGGACTTCAAGAGGATATTGTAAAATTTGTGGAAGAAAATAGATCGCTCAAGAAGAAAAATTATCTTCTACAATCACTCATTCATGATAAGGATACAATAATACACTTCCTGCAGAACAAACTTGCTAGCCTACAACATCACCATCATATTGTGGACAACCATATCCATGCTCCTAGTCCACTTGCAGCTATTGCTCTTGTACCCACTGACATTGATCTGTCAGTCTTTGAGCCTGTTCCTGCTCTTGATGCTTCTAAACCTATGAGGCTTGTTACTACATGCTCTTCCACATCTGTGCCTATTACAGTACCACATGTTGTGTATCCTACTTCTACTCAGCTGCATGGATTTTTTGAGAAGCATACCACTGCATTCAGTTCTCACATGCTCCGTTCTATGGGTCTCACTAGCGGAGTCATTGGTAGACATTCACAGGGTATTTTTTCCTCTATTCCACATGTTAAGTGGAATTTTCATCATGAAATTGGTTTTCGAGCAGATACTTCATTGGGATCACACATTGATAGAGCTCCTTTTTTTGTTCGCTCGACTCTTTCTGAGGATCATGAGCAACACATGAGTTCTGCACCTTCACTTAGGCTTGAGAAACCTGAGATTTCAGCTGTCAGACATGATCAACCTGATACACATTCTGATGTTCTTTTACATGCACCCATTATGCATTTTACACCAAGTCATATGTAGGCATCTTCTTCATCCATCCATGTTGATTTGGGGTGGATATCTGATCACTCATGGCGGCGACATAGGCATTCATTGAGAGGACTCTACAGGCGTGGCTCCTCCACCATTCGGCCTCTTGCTCCACTTTCTATACCTTCTGCATTGTGATGCTTCTTGTTTTGAGCATTTTTCTTTAGCAGGTGTAGTGTATCTCTCTTGTTTGTTGAGAGATTTTGTATCTGTATTTTCAACACTTTTGACATGTTGACAGTCTCTCTTGTGGGGGAGCTATTCTGGTGGAGCCCAGTGTTATTTTGTCAGTGTTCAAGTAGTTGTTTTGACAACTCATACAGATTTGTAGCATCACTCCACCCATTCAGTAGTATGGGAGGGTGTGGTGTTGATCTTGCTTCTTCAGGTTTCGTGTCCTTTGCCTTGTTACCTTGGCTTTTCTTGGATCGTGACACTCTAGAGTTTGTGTCCTTACCTTGTTGCTTTGGTTATTATTCTTGGATCGTGGCACACCTATTTGCAGCAATTGATCGAATTATGTTTGGTGTTTTTTTTACACTTTTGACATCACTCCGTTGATAGTCTCCTTGTATGGAGCTATTCTGGTGAAACCCAGTGTCAGTTGTTTTTGAGTTTTGTGATCGAGCAGTGGATTTAGACCACAGTGCACACCAAACTTCTTTCAGCATTATACAAGTTTTTGAGCTGAGCTTCTTGGGATGCCTTGGAGCGGGTCTTTACTCTCTTTACTTTGTTATTACTGGTTTTGGGTACCTTGCAGTGTCCCTTTTTTTCTTAGTTATTGTACATGAGTACCTCATCAGGCCTAGTTGCTAGGACTCATACTATGGACATGTCACTTCTATTTTGGCCCCTAGCTTCACTTGAGGGGGGGTGTTAGAGTAGGTATTTACCTTAGCTCATGTTCACCTAGGTACTTTATTTACCTTTATTGTATTTATCCTCACCCACTTATGTGTGTGGATATTTCTTTTATCTTATTTAGATATTAGGAGATATTATCTAGTTGTTAGGTATAGTTCTTTCCTTGATCTATGGTATTGACTAGATCCTTGATGTCTAGTTCTCTCCTAAATCTATGGTCTTGACTAGTTATTTGATGACTAGTTATTTCCTTGATTTATGGCTTGATCTATGACCTTGACTGGTTCTTAGATTGTTATTCCTTGCCTATTTAAGCAAGGCCCATTCTCAATGTATTGCATTGAGTTCCATAATAATATATGATATTGTTGCTCATTTTTTTGCAAAGGTTTTATGTAAAGCTATTCTGGCAAATTTCTTTCATCTTATTGATCATGCTGCTTGATTAGCATCTATGTTCTTGGCTTGGTACGATCTAGTTATCATTCCTTTCATCTTGATCTATCTTGAACACATCGAGATCATCCACCAATGAGCCAAGGTACTTAACATTTAGTTACATAAGAAGATACCCTCTTAACCAAGGCCATGAGAAAACCCTAGTGAAGTGGTACCCAAATTGATTCTCCCTTTGAAATATTCTAGCAACACAACGACCGAGAGAATGAAATAGAGATAGATAAATATAGCTTCTAATTCATGGTGAATTAAGGGATTTAAAACTCTTTTTCACTCGAATTGGAAAAATTGATTTGTACATCACCATGCTAAGGTTTGACCTACCCTCACTAGATTTAGGTTGTGCCTTCAACCAGGGTGAGAGGACCCATTTTAAGTAACAAATATCCAACAAAATGAATGCGATCAATAGTATTTCTTTACCTTCTGAGGATATTTAAATATCAAAACTTGAGGAATATTTTTATTGGTCCATTGCACAATTCCAGGCCTCTAAGTCTTCAGATCTTGATAACTCTTAGAAAGATGAAGATATATTCTAAGAAAGGTTCAAGTTACTAAAGACAACAAAGCAAAACCTGATTGATCCTACATATTTTGACTAAAGGATGGGTTTGAATTCAATGAAATATCCTTCCATGCATTTATGGATAAACAATTCAAGAAGGGGTATTTAAAAACAGGATTCATCACATTTTCAATGACATATCCCACACCTGGGGCTTAACCTTAATACCATTCAGATTAAGTTGATTATACCAAATTCTCACAACCAAAATAAGGAAGCCAAAATGTTACGATGAATCTACCAAGAGCAAGATGACAAAACATGCTTACAAATATGTCAACAATGAACCTTCAACATAGAAGATGTTTCTCTAATGGAAGCCCAAAGATACACTCCAATTTCACACAATCTTTTTGAATTTACCACCTAAAAGATCATGTTAAAGACTCAACTAAACATCTAGTAAATTCTTGGTTCATCACGCCTAAGATACACTCATAGACTAACAAATAATTTGTATCAATAAGATGGAAATAAGTGAGTTTAAATTGTTTATTGCATTGACAAAATGATAAACTCATTTCATTAACACAATTACAAATACCACAATACTATAAAAAGGATAAGATATTGTGTGATTTTAGAGGAATTACTAACATAATATTTAGAACATGGAACATAGAATAACTACTTGAAATATCATCAAAATGAAATCAGACACAACGATGCTCATGATTAACATAATTCACCATTAGAGTTCATTGAAATTACATATCATCAAGGGAAAATCTTTAATTACAGTCTCAAAGCTTGTCAATGGCTGAACATTTGCAACCATCTTGACATGATTAAATTTGAAGAAGCACAAATGAATAACATGGTTTCTCAGATATAGCTCTTGGAGCTAAATGGTTTTCTACTTAGCTCTTTCTTTTCTCTGAACAATTCTTGAGAAAATTTTAACCCCCCTCTTTTCATATTATTATCTCCTTGCATGACCTTTATATCATCTCAATGCACTTGCTAACCTTCAAAATTTTTCCACCCCAAAAGCCTACAATGAATATTCCAAGGAATATTCCCCTTTATAATACTTATTTCTAAACTCACACCACCTATTTAAAAATGTTTCACTTTATTAATGCCAGGTGTACAAAATTTGAGTCTTTTCAATTGGTTCACTTGCTTTCTCAACTGGGATATCAGGTCATCATTTTTGGAAATTATTTTAATCATTCTTTCCACATATTGATTGTGATAATCATTTCACATGACCTTTGAGCATTTCCATCCTCATGATATCTGATATGACATATATCCTCATCTACCTTTCCAAAGAATCCATCTTGGGTGCTACTGCCTACTCTATTTCATGTCTTATTGGATTAATTACCACACATGGTTCCTGTCAAATCATATTGATTCACCAAAATCAACTTATTCCTAATCCCTTCCAACTCTTAAATCCTTCCTTGTGCAACAGCCGAGACAAAATCCATGTACTCATCTCATGGGAAAATATTTCTCTCTAATCAGAACCATATGCACCCCTTTCACTATAAAATTAAATTCTACTTCATGCAATTATGCATTTCATTTCTCTATTCTGAATATAAAGAATTTTATCAGAAAAATGGTGAAGGTACTTATAGCACATAGTTTAAAAGAAATTTCCTTAGAATATTTAAATCAAATCTTTGACTTGAGTGGTCACCTGATGAAGCCTTCACTGTTAGGGCCTTGTTTGACATAGAGTGTGTAGGTAACACTAGAGAACCTTTGACATATCACTACAATCTAATTAGGTCACTTCTTACAAGGCTGATTAAGATTTAATCCTGTATTTCCCGCATCCTTTTAATTTATGTACTTTCATCTCTTTATACTGGGAACATCTGAAACACTCTTGAAGACTTAAAGAAATACTCCTTAGACAAGACCCCAAGCTATCTGGGAAACACCATTTTCAATGTTCCATTTTTATGTGATGAAGGATTTGTATTAAAGGATATCCCAAGGAATCATATGTGTTATATGATCAAATCCTCCATTGACACCGTGCCTGCCATTTATCACAAAGTGGATGAGTTCAGAGCAGGAGGATCAACTCTTGAGAAAAAACAAGCAGAATATTGTAGCTTCAACAACTAACCTTGTTCAATTCCAACATCATCTACAGGTAATAGAAAAGGTGAACCACATCCTCAACTTCTAATCATTATCTCAGATGGAGAAGAAGATCAATCATATATCTACTCTCCATCGTTCAAGAGCATAAATTTCCTCTTACTCGGGATAATCAGGGGAAGATTTTCCATTCGGTCATCCACCCATTTAGTGCATCATGCTCCTCAGTTAGAGCATGATTTTTCCTTCCCAACCCATTCCTTCTCTAAGAGAAAATCCACCCCTCACAAGGAAGTGGGAAGTTAGGTCAAGCTCAAGACCTCAGGTAATCTTCCCATGATCAACAAATTGTAGTACTTTCCCTTCCAATTACCCTAGATGTCCCCTCTCAAACCTACTCCTAATAAGTCAACCTTTCATAAGGGAAAGGGAAAACAAATTCTTTCACACTGTGGTTTGGATCTTCTTAAACTTCAATGGTATCATCACATCAAAATAAAATATGAATCTGAAAAGATAGTGATTCATTCCTAGAATGAATCTTGAATCATTGATGGAAATGGGAATGTCTTAAGACTCTAGTAGGGTCAATCATATTTGTCCATACAACACAAGGCCATCAAGCGAATTCATTGAGAAAGAATAAGCTTTTGAAATGGGAGGAAATTTTGAAAAGGTTCTGAAAAATGTCTGAATAATATTTTTCCTATGTATTTGTCCTTGATTTTGAATGTTATTTACTTTTCATGGGCATGGGCCTATAGAACCCCATTTTGTTCCTTTTTCAAAATGCAGCAAAGCACAAGTATCCTCAATATTTTATATGCTTTATACCAAATGTATGTAAATTTTTATCTAAATCATATAAAACTATTGCATTGTTCCATTTTCCAATTGTGTATAGTCCTTACAATAAAGTTTATAGTAACAATTACCTCTTCAATGCAATAGAAAACATCAGTTTCATCAATTTAGAGAAGAAGTATGAAAAATAAAATACAACTTAAGGAACAACCTCACCTAATCTTGTTCATCATCTTTTCCATAGTATCTGCATTTCTTTCTCCTCAGCTTCCATTTTCTTGCATCTATGTTCCTCTGGCAATATTTCCACATATCCATCTTACCTCTTGGGTATAACTCATTTATCTCATCCTCATCTGGCCCAATGTGGTGCTGAATAAGATTAGTGTCTTTCCTAGCTATGACATCTATGCAATGTCCCATCTTCTGTTTGTATCTCCAATATGCTTAGCCTTTAATTCTGTAATTCTATTCATCAATTTTCTCTGGCATTGTCTTAAATGATTTCATAAGAGAAATCATCCTTCTGAATATTATTCTTAAAAGAATTAATAAGAAAATCAATCTTCAAATCAACTGTAACTCTTTTTGAAGGATTATCAGACACCATATCCTTCTAATTTCAAATCAATGGCATCAAGAGTGTCATCAACCCAATTTGTTTTGACTTCAAGTAATTTCTATTGATCCCATTCAAAGTTTCTACTCTAATTTTTTATAACTCTTACATGGCATGCTGACTTCTTTGAATTCCACTGAGCACAATATTTTCCTAAGGACATCCAATTCATCACTGAGCTGAGTTATGCGGTCATAATTTTTCTTAAAATTCCCTCACTAAGTAGAAGATTTCATTGTCACATTTCTCAATTATCTCATTATTTTATATTTGATATTCATTGAGTCCTATTCTTGAGCTTTCATACTTTGTGGTCTCTAGGGAGTCTTAGCTTCTTTGCCTAGGAAAGGATTAATTGCCTTTTGCCCTTTTTTGTTAATCATTCCTAGGCAATCCATGTGTCCTGATCACATTTGGTTCTTCTTTACAATTTTCAAGGTCAATCTTTTCCTTTCCCTCAGGGTATCCCTTAGGTACTTACTTGAGTATGACTAGGTCATTAGTGTTGAAATTTGACTACTGTAGAGATCCCTATAACTCAACTTTGACATACTTTAACTCATGGATGGACTATTATTCATACTAAGGGCTTGCAAAAGGTCATTGTATTCTCCAATATATTTAACCAAAATATTAGTTAGGTCTCTTCAGTGTCATTATAAAACTAAAGGAATGATTGTGTGTCCTAGGTTGTATCAATGAAGTTCGTCCTCTAAAGGGATTTTTATTTTTGTGAGTTTTGGTGATAATCCTAGTTTTTAGGCTCTTACTACCTTGGAATCAGTTTTAGTAAGTTGTTTTGGTCAATGGTTCCTTGAAAAGGGGGGTTTTAGTTGGTATAGTTTCCTTTTTCTTAGATTGTTTCCCTATAATGGAAATGCAATGCTAAACTACTGAAATAACATTGTTGTTGTCCTATAAAAAAAATTTCCAATGAGATTCCTTTTGGCTAGGAGGAACTTTCCTGTACCTTTAAGTATTGACCACCAAAAATAATTGTTGGGGTTTATATGGGACAACCAACAATATTAGCTTAGATGTAGGAAGCATGGTACTTCATCCTCAGCTAGATGGTTGTCAGTCCACTTTTTAACCAAATCTAATGTTGCAAATATCCAAATCCCTATTGTTCACCCTGTACTGAAAATGATTTAGGTATCTCAATTGTAATTTTCCTTGGTCTAAGATCCTGGGATATAATCTAACAGGCTCCTTCTGCTAGAATAGATATCCAAAGGTCAAATGATTGGTTCTAGGTTCTATAGGTCTGATAAAGGTCTCAGGTAGGTCAAGGTGAGTAAGGGTGAGGTAAATTAGATGGGTAGGTTGTCCTGTTTAATGCTATGTGGGCACCAGACATAGAGTGGCACCAGTCAGGGGTAGACCGATTCGTCCTTAGGTATAACCGGCGCTAGTTACTATGAGATTCCTTGGAAATTACTCAGTTAACAAGGTTTTGGTCTCCTTTGTGATTTCACAATGGATTTTGGCTCAGGATTGGGTGGTCATGGAGTAGGATTGTTGCTAGGTTATGTCAATTGGTCCCTATCGGAGGTGAAAATGTTGGATAAGGTCAATATCAAGCAATAAAACAATGAGTGATAAAATAAAGATGAAATGAAATAACAAAGTATGATGTTGTACACTTGGGTCTTGTAGTGAAGGTTTTCATGTGTGATAGGATTTCCAGGTGTTGTTGACAAGGCTCATCAGGCTACAAGTGATGGCTGAATGAAAGCTAACATGGGCTACATGCACACTCCTCTTCCACTTATATCTCCACATGGTTAGGATGGTTATCTCAGGAGAAGATGCTCAATATCCTTCCTTGGATGTGAGTTTTACGCTGGAATTGGCTCTCTGAAGATGTAGAATAAATCTCTCTGAAGATTGTGTTCTTAATTGTCAACTTTCTTTCTTCACATGACTGATCCAACATTTCTAAGTCCCAACCTTGAAGATTATCTATTTTTGTTTTTGGTTAATCCATAGGGTAACCGACGGCATCTGACTTAACCGGTGACGGTTAGGGGTAACCAACGTCGGTTAAGGTGGGATTTCCTAACATCTATCCAAATGCTTAGGGAGATCCTTTGCAGACTTAGCTACTCATGTTTATCACACGGATTAGACTCAGAGTAAATTGTGAGCATGCAGGAAAGTCGGTTAGAGGGAATGTAAGCATTGATTTTTAGGGCTTGGCCTAAGTCTTAGTTAGTTATGATAACTTGCTAAACCCCACTCATTAATCTTTTGAGTTATCAGCTTTGGTGAGGTGTCTGAAGTGAACTGTATGTGTAGATATCCATATACTTTTCTCTATTTAAATTGAATATAGTGTTGTTGATAAAACATTAATAGGAGCATTATCTTTAGTAGTGGGGTGAAGGGGGTCATGGCCTTAGCCTTTTAAAGGGGGGCTTATATGATCATAGGGAAGTGAAGTGGTCCTACTAGTGACCTAAAGTCCATTCAGTGTCTACACCTAAGTTTAGAAGTGGGCCTCATTCAAAAATAATTCACTAATGATATTTTCCTTCCAAATTGTTCTAATTTTACTTCTTGTGATTCTCTCATTGGGGTTTCTTGAAGAAAACCATCCAATTAAGCTTGAACACCCCTTGAAGTTCATCCTGAGCTTGTGAAATTTCCTGGATCTACCTCATATATTTCAATAACCACTTTGGTACTCTCAATGTGCTGACAATTCTTTCAATTTTCCTTATCCTTGGTCTATCTGAACCTAGGATTGATCATTATTCTTTTGATTTATATTAGTAATTAGAGGGGCTATATTCCTTCCTTATTTCTCTGATTGATGCCACATTAGAACTCAATATTCTCCCGTATGTAACATTTTCTTACACTCAATGACTGGCTTGTAGGATCTTCCTTCCCCAAAAGTCATGTCTGAGTTGACATCCTACTATCCTCATGTTCTGATGATACATTAGGTAATGTCATGGTGGGTTGTTACTCTTGATTCCAACTTCATATTCCCATATAGATGTTGTATATCAGTATCAGAAATGATTTTCTCTCTAGCAGTTGCATCTTGTGCAACTTTTATTTTCTCTTTCAAAGATAGATTTTCCTATTTGACAAAGCTCATCAACTTTAGTAGTTTTAACATAATGGGAAACAATCTCTTCCACCGATATCTCTACATTTATTTCCTCTCTGCTGAGTAACTCTGGTTTGTCTGGTTCTAAACCCACCTAGCCTACAGAAGAAATTTTTGTTGCTTGGATTTTCTCTTCACTGGTTATTACATGAGTGATCTCTTCTAATTCCTTATTTTTTTGAAGACCATCTACTAGTGTCATTATTTGTTCATTCATAGATAAATCAAGTGCATCTAATATAGAAAATTCTTAACCAGTGTCAACATCAATCACATCAACTTGAGCCTTTGCAGATTCATGCAATGTTTCAACTGAAAGCATATTTACATCCTTAGTAGGAAGGGTCTCAAATGTTTTCATACCTAGACTTAAAAATTGGTTTCCTACTGGATTAGTTGTAACATTTCCTTGGATTACTTGATCTTGAGTACTTCTCATTGTAATTTCCTCTAAAGAAAAAGGTGGGAACAAAGGCTCTGATTGTTTCAATTGTGGTAGTGATGCAACATGTTGTGCCTAAAAAACATCATTCCTCTCAAACTCTAGAGGATCAATTACCACATCCCTATGTTTGTGATTTTTGGGCGTGTGGGTACCCAATCTTACCAAAACTTTCTCATGAGAAACCTTGCATCTCTTGTGTTTCCTTTCAAACTTTTTCAAGTTCTGGTGTTGCCTTTCACTTTTATTTATGTGGCCTAGATTGAGAATGGTCACTTGTTATAGCCCCACTCATTAATTTTTTCAGCACTATGAGATTTTGGCAAAATACCTGGTAGCGAACCACATGAGATGCCAAACCTTTCCCCTTTTCCTTGAAGTGGTGTTTCAAAAGTAATAGGAGCATTCTCCATAGATTTCAGGAGCATCTCTGTCAGTCTTTTTCCTCAATGAGGAATATAGAGGTACCGGTACCCACTAGTGGCTGAAGTCCATTCATCTATCAGTTCAGAAAATGGGTCTCTTTGAAGAAAACTGAGGATCCTTTCCTCCTAATGGATCAATTTTTTTTGCACCTTCTCTTAAGGGTGGAATATCATCACTTAAGCTTCCTTAATTTGTAATTTTTTTTAGGATTCTTGTATTTTGGATTGAAAAATAAATATTCTTTTGGGCCAACCAATTTACAGTCCTCCTCATCACATTAGTTATCCATGTATAAGAATCATCTGATTTTTTTTCATTTCAATTTAGAGGGGCTATAGATTGTCCTTCCACCTTTTGATCAAGGTAATACTTACTCACTATGTGGATCATCCACAATTCCCTCTAGGATAACTGTAATTTTGAATTCTATGATTTTTGCAAGGGTCATTCTAGAGAAATCTCTCAACTCTAACCTCTTCTTCATCTCTACAATTCATCCAATAGTCTTCAAAATGGGGCTCATTCTCAAAAGTATTGGCAATATTATTGAATACCCATCATGATATCATAATTGGCTCTTGCCTCAAACTTTTCCATATCAAACTTTCTTCATTTCATCCTTCAGATCAGTCTGGCTTTTATGATTGAAGGGCATGAATACCTTCCAATTCTGATAGGGAATTTAATATTTGTCTTATTGCTTCTCCTAGCAATCAATTTGTGAACAGGTGTTAACTTTCTTACCAATTCACATAAAGTTAATTTATCATCTAAATATCTGGGCAATTTACATGGTTTACCTTCAAAACCACTAGCCCTTATGTATGTGAATTTATTATATTGAATGAAATAACACCCATATTCCAAAATTACTTTCCTAAATCTTCTCAGAAATACTATACTTCCCCCATTTTGGTTTGAAAAGGACAAATAATTGGGGCAAAGAAATCATCATTGACCAACCTCACATTCCCACTCCAATTGACCACCTGCAGTTGAGGAAAAATCTTGTACATTTGGCACTGCTTCAAACTTAACATGTGGTAACAAAACTGAGAAACGTCTATGCCTTGCAAAATTGTAAATTAGATAGGTCATCATGTAGAATTACAGGTTTTACATGTCACCCATCTCAATTTTTGATGTTAAAGAAACCATGTGGCTATGGAGTGACTCTGCAATAAAAGTAGCCCAGAAAATG